>JANPWX010019930.1:1780040-1814805 GCA_024734555.1 Trochalopteron elliotii
TGGGAAGGGAAGGGAAGGGAAGGGAAGGGAAGGGAAGGGAAGGTGGCCCTGTTCTTGCAGCAGGACTGGAGCAAGAAGTCCCTTGGATTGCATATACCTTCCAGTCCAAGCCACTCTGTGATTCTGTGATGGGGCTCTCGTACTCCTTAAAGTGCTACCCGTAGGATCTACTGCTCAGGAAACCTCAGCCATGGTGCAAATCTGGGTTAGTTAAGGAAAACCATTTCCAACAGAAGCCAAAACAGGCAGAGGAAAGAGAGGCCTGCAATAAGGAGACAAAAAACCGTAGGCTGCAGCTGCTTAAGTAGCGTTCCTGAGCCAAGGATGATGAGGTTCCAGCAGTACAACAAGAACATGGAAGCCCAAGATTTAGTAGAAATAGCAGCAATCATGAGCAAAATTTACCTTTTCCTCAGCAAACTTGTCTTTGGTAACTCCTGCAGCACAGATGTCCACCACAAGGACACAAATCAACCATGGAACTTGTTTCCAGAGTCTTGGCCAACATTATTTGCTGGTAAAGCAATGGCTGTCCTCTTTTTCCTAAGAGAAACATACAATTCTTTCTCATCCCACACTAGCTTTGCAACAAATGGAATTTTAAAATAGTCCTTCAACACTATCAGTTCATAATTTCATTGTATTTCTTACTTTTCCCTGGTAAATTTTACAAACAATTTGCTCACAGTACTTCTAGTCAATGTTTTGTCACCCTTGACAGCAGATCAAAAACTCTTTTCCAAATTTCCCATCATTTCCCTTCTCTTAAGCTCAGAGAAGCCCAGGTGATGTTCTGCAAAGCAGAGGGACCATTTGGCAAGGGCAGTAAAAGCAAGAGCTGGCAACCAACTGCCAGCAACAGAAGGGACCTTTTCAGTAAACATTTTCAATAAATTCATAAATAACCAAGCCAAAAAGAGAGGGGGAAAGTGCAGTCAGATTTGCAATGTCTTGGAGAATAACTGTTTGATTGTTACTTACAGGATGAAAAGGATGGAGCTGGAGCTCTATTACAGATACTCTGAAGTTTGTTGGTTTTCACTCCCTCTGATGTCACTTACTTTTACATGTTGTCATTACAGGCATCCACACACCAACAATCTGATAGCAAGCATGCACAGCTCTTTCAGGCAGCAACTGCTATGACTTTTTGTTGATACTCTCTCATAGTGAGGAATTTGTACATTAAAAAAAAATCAACTTGGTTTGAAAGCCTACTGTACTAAACATACCAGTTTGTATGCTCAGTAGATTAAATAATGTGCCAGATATAGTGTTGCTCCACACAGATATCAAACCTCAGGCTACATTTTAATCAGAACCAAATACTGCAACACCAACTGCATGGGAGGAGGGAAAAATGGGAACTTTCTAGTTGAAATAGCTCATTCTTCTTATGGATGCCTTGTGCTTTGGGTTTATAAACTGACAGTTGTCAGTCACTAACTTCCCAGGTGAGAGAAAACTTTAAAACTCAGCAAGACACCCTTAGGAAAGGGATATAATTGCCCAATTAAAACCCTCACTCCTGCTCTCTCAGCCACAAGGAAAACAGGATGCTTTGGCTCACCAGTCAAAACACTTCCAAAGGAGAAGTGCTCAAAAAGAAATATCAAAATACAGTAACAATAGCCTCTGATATCTATTTCCATCTCCACTCAAAGAAGGCACTTATGGTCTTGTTTCCTTATGAAGGAGTTGGAATGATAATTTTAATTAGTCTGTCCTCCAACCACAGCAGAATAACATTTTCCTAGTATTTAAAATCAAACCACAGCCCATATAAAATTACAGCTTGTCCAGCAAGAAATAATCTGAGACTACTGAACTACAGCAAAAGGAGTCCACAGTGGGTGGTAAAAGATGGGAGAGGTAATGCTGCTTCTAAAACATGAGACTGTACAACACAGGGATGATACAGCCTGTCCTTTTGGGGAGGGAAGCCATCAAAACTGTTCAGCCATGACCCCATTTCATGTCTTTTCTATTTCATTTTTATCTCATGTGTAGCTTCAGTTGTAGCAATGACTGGCTCTAAGGAGCTGCAATTCATGCCAGAAGGTTAGCTCTTTAAAAAAAAAAAAAAAAAAGGACAAGAATCCAAATCCTATGATAAAAGGAGAAGACAAATAAATTAAAATTTTGGCAGACATGTGAGGAATAGGTCATATTCAACCTTGATGTAACAATAGTCTGCTTCACCTACATAGCTAGAGAAAACATAATGACCAAAATGTGTTCTTGTTTTACTGAATTGCAATTGATCAGCAGTTGAGATACTTAAGGGAGAAAAAACCCAAAGTCCAGCCTTCCAGATTTCATGATAATACTCATCACTTTCACTAAAGATAAATGAGATCTTGTTTAATGTTTGGAAAATTTATTTGGTAATGAACACAGGAAGTGGTGTGCAAGCCCAAGTGAGCATCCTCAGATTGTCACCATGTCTTTGAAAATCACCACTCTGTGCCCAGGCTGAGGCTTCACAGCAGCCTCAGTTCCCTGGGATGAGCCAATATTCCATATTTCTGCACACCCCCCAGTGAGCCCAGGCACAGAGATTCTCCAGAGGCAAACAAAAAACCCAGGCTGTGAATGCAGGGTAATTGCAAACACAGCCAGGCATGTTCTTACTCACAGAGAAGCTTGGATCCTGTGATTCAATGAGAAACACTGGTGCTTATAGGAATTAATTTCAGTACACTGTAAAATTGCTATAAAAATGTGTTTAAAAATAAAATAAGTAAATAAATAGATAAGCCCAAAGTTTAGACCATTTTATCTAATCAGCTGCTAATGGTTTTGCTGCTCAGACAGGGTTAATCAGACACACAAAATTATTTCCTGGTACTTTTGGAAAGCTTCTCCAGCGATGATTCCAACAAGACGAAAGGTTTCAATTTTGCAGTGTTTATATTGGCCTAAAGCACATTAGGTTTTATTTTATCACACCCAGTGGGACATATTCACTCAAAAGTCTTTTTAAAGACATCTTAGAGCAAATCTAGCAGCCCAGTCTGCCTCTCATCTATGAACACTGAAACAAAGATTAATAAAGAATTAAACAATGAGGTAGAAAGAAAAACCTAGAATAAGTACATATTGTAATAACAGCACAAGTATTTATTTTGTACATGCTTTACAGGGAGTTTTCTGATCAGAATTAGACACCTAGAAGCATTGCTAATTCTATGGAACATTGTGCTAAAGCAATCAGACTGCTGGAGTAGCATTCCCAAGGTCCAGCATGAAAATCCTGAAGGAAAACTGAGGAAGAGTGTGAGAATGGCACTGGGAAGATCCAAGGCTCCCCATGCCCAGTCCCAGGCAAGTCCTGCATTGTGTTTCGTGTCCCTGGGGTTTAACTGCTCCATCTTGGCTCTCCCTGCATTACCTGGAAAAGGCAAGGAGGTGTCAGTGGCACCAGAGCCATCCATGCAACAGGTCCCTCAGTCATTAAAACACAGCTTTAAAATCATCAGGTTTACGTGCACCTCATGGTGGATTTATATCTCTAGAGTGAAGTATAAAAAATTAATACTCAAGCTCTCAATTCCTCTCTAGAGACCAAGTTTTTATGTGTCTTTTGCAATAAGCTTATAGACTCCTAGAAACTTTTTTTAAATAAAATTGCCGCTTTTTTACACATGCTTCCATTTAGAGATTAACCCCCATGAAATTAAGCAACTATACTGTTGGGAAGAAGGTGAACAATTATCACAATTCCACATTTTCCACACACTGATATAAAGCCAACTGTATAACAGCCCTAGAGGGAAATAATGAATATATTTTTGTCCTATAGGCAAATCCCAAATATAGCTTCTCAGAAACATGTTAAAAGTGTTTTTCTGTGCCTACAGTCAAGTTCCTTGAGGTTTTAATGAACTGTCTAATTGGGCAGTTACCCCAATATATTAATTAGATTAAGGCATTTGTGGAGCAAATATTACTCCTCCTTACTTAATAAGTCATGAAAAATTAGAGAGCACTGCCCTGGTGTTTCTGTATGGAAGGATTTAGATTTGTGATGATGAACTAAGAAATCCTTCAAAGACACAGAATACCACAGAATATCTGGGGTTGGAAGGGATGTCTGGAGCTCACCCAGCCCAAGTCCCTGCCCAGGCAGGGTCCCCTGGAGCAGTGACACAGGAACATGTCCAGCTGGGTTGGGATGTCTCCAGACAGGGACACTCCAGGCCCTCCCTGGGCAGCTCTTCCAGGGCTCTGCCCCTCCATGGACAGAAGTTCTTCCTCCTGCTGGGCTGGAACTTGCTGTGCTTTATTTGATGGCCATTGCTCCTCATCCTGGCACTGGCCCCACTGAACAGAGCCTGGCCCCATCCTGGCACCCCTTGGAGATGTTTGTATGGATTGATGGGATCCCCTCTCAGCCTTCCCTTCTCCAGCCTGACCAGGCCCAGCTCCTGCAGTCCCTGCCCAGCACAGAGATGCTCCAGACCCCAAACAATCTCTTTTAAATTTTGTAAGGCACACCAGAAATCTGGGACATCATATTTCTGAAATGTGAATTCTTCCACAAGGAAAAAGAGGGTCTTTCAGGAATGTGTCCCCTCTTCAGCTGTGCCCTTTTTCAACTGCTGCTAAGACACTGGGATTTCATTTATTTTTTTTAACACTCCTCCAGGTCTATATGCATGGCTCTCCTGTGTCCCTGGAACATGCAGCAGTTATGGAACAGACTCATCTTCCCAGACTCCTCAGACTGAAATTTCTAATAGTGGCTATTAAAGTTTTGTTTTCTTAAGATCATGTTGGAATTCCACAGGCACCCTTTGGGCTCAATTAATATTTTCTGCACTTGGAATCAAGGACTCTGGCTGCTAAACATGGACTCTGTCAGCAGAACAACTTCAAATGCATAAAAAAATGGGTGGAGACTGTTCCCTCCTGTCCTCAACAATACAAGAGCCAGAAGAAATAAGTCCTTCTGAAGTTAGGGAGTAAGAATTGCTGCTGCGCAGGAAGAGAACAAGACAAGTGTAAGTAGTTTAAATAGGACTTGTGTTAAATGGGACCCTGATACTCAGCATTATGAGGCTGGACAGGTTTTCTCTTGATGAATAAAGTTCTGTGTGAACACTTATCAGCTTCTAGATATTACACATAATTATATTCCATATAATGCAGTAATATTCTGGCACCATCCACGTGTGAATTCTTCTCTTCTTTAGTTATATGGGATGGTGACTGATTTCTAGGAAAAAAAAAGCGGGGGGGAGGGGGGCATAGATAACCATGGGTCTATTCAAAAAGATGATTGTAGCAAGTAGAAGTCATTTTTTAATTCTTTATGTAAAATTCTAGGCATATGTGCTGCACAAAATTCCCCTGAATTCTCTCATAGCTCCTAATTCTCCAACTGCATTTTCCTATCCCTCTAATGACCCTCCCCAACCCTCTGAGTGTCAGTCACTGTCTTTGCAGCATGACAGACTCAAGCAATGCAGGATGGCCACAAGAGACCTGATTTCAGTGCTCTCTGAGGATTTTGGCCCCCTGTCGTGGTTTGAAAGCAAAACGAGTGAGAGGCTCCAAGTCAGAAATACAATTTAATAGGAAGAAGAAAAAAGGATAAAATAAAATAAATGCAATAATGCAAAAAAAAAAACCACTGACAGAGTCAGAATACAACCTGAGTGGGATGACAGAAGCAGTGATCCTGTAGAAAGGTCTGGTAGCTCTGATCCTCTGGGAATCCAGTGGGTAAGGTCCCCTGTATTGTCCCAAATCCCAGATTATATCCAGGTGAGAATGCTTGGCTCCTCCCCCTGGGCAGAGCATCTCACAATGGGATGATGAGTCATACAGGGGGTCCTTGATGGCCCATTAAAGAGAGATAACTCCCAGAGGGAGTTACCTATGAGTCATGCAGCAGGCCAGTAACAGAAGACTCATTAACAGAGGACACCTTAACAGAAGAGGGAGGGGGAACCTGGAAGAACACTGCTTCAACAACTGGTTTCAACAGTTCATGAAGGTGGTGATAGAATACTTTGTGCATATCTTATACTATAACCCAGGACACCCCCTCAGAGCTGTACTGGGCTACCAGAGCAATGAAAAAGGCACCTGCAGCTCCCCTTCCAGCCAGGGCAAGGGCTGCCAGACAGGAAGGAGAAGAAATCACTCCCTCCTTTCAAACTTGAGTGCCTTTGGTTTCTGGAGCACAGCTACCAAAAATAGGCTCTGTTACTCCTAAACAGCAGCAGACAAAACAAAAGAACAGAAAGCATTTAGTGTTGCTAGTAGGTGGGAAGTCACTCACTGCTCTTTATTTTTACTTTATTATTTCTGTTTTCTTTTCTGTTGTTGTTTTTATTACATTAGCATATATACAAAAGGAACATCTGTTTAAAGAAGGAGCATCTTAAAGTAGCTTTTCTTGTTCGGGATTTTTGCTAAAGTTGCTCTCCTTCAAAACCTGTTTTCTCAGAGAGCCATAAACCTTAATATGGGGCCTCTCCTGGTACTCTTCCTCTGAAGAGGACATAATTTACAGCTTATCAGACAAAAGAAACCCAAAATTTATCTCATCTAATAACATTAGAATTTGGGGAGTTTTTATCTTCGTTATTCAGGCAGGAAAGTTTGAATTTCACTATCCCCCAAAAAAAGCTGCAAAATACCTTCCAGGTAAGTAGAAGTATATGTATTGTTCATCACTCTTTTAATTTCAACCATGCTTCCTCTGCTATATTTTCAAGCAAAAACAATGACTAAATGCAATGTCTCATCAATTTTAAGTTTTTTCTGTCCCTCGAAACATTTCATGCAGTGTGATTCATCCAAGATGGACTACTCCAAAAAGAAAATCTCAGTTTCCATGTATCAAATGACCTTTCCTAAATCCACAACTGCTCTGTTGATGCAGACAACACTCCACGTCCTCCTTGTGAGCCCAGACCAATGGTCAGGTCAGAATCTCTCCCATCCTAACCCTGCTGCAGTACTTCTGAACTACCTTCATGGAGAGGAAGCAGGAAGAGTGAGCACAGCTGTCACAAGGATTTGTGTTCTGCTCTACTTATCCTCACAATATCCATGCCAAATCTCAAAATAACCTATTGGACCCACAGGACAGTTCATTCCTTGCTTGTATCCTCCTCTCACTGGAGCAGAGATGCTGAGTGAGACATGGCCACCAGCTTTAGGATGGCTGTTGAATAATCTAAACTGCTTAAGTGGAGTAAGGAATGCCTTCTGCAGTCATAGAGACTCCAATGAAGTGTTAATTTCAGTAAATTCTAAGCCACCTGAATGGATAAGGATTGTTCATCACAGTCGAAGAAGAACAGAGTTGGATAGGTAGAGTGCAACACATATGCAAAGACTTTATTTCTCCTTATTTTGTTAATACACTCATTGCCAGAGATGAAGCTCCCATATCTTCCCATAGGAAAAGTCAAAAAACATGTTCTGGAGGGGAACACTCCAATTAGAGCAGGAAATTTTCTGACCTGACTTTTTCCTTTAGAAAAAAGTCAATTCCATGAGATCAGCATGCTCCCTTGGAAGGTTTTGTTTTAATCAAATGCTTTGAAGGAAAGCAGCTGCCTGGTTCCAGGCCAGTTTCCCAACTGGCCCAGCAGCCCACCCTACAGAGAGCCAGGACAGAAGCCACAGGGTTCAGGGCTTCTCCACTCTGCTCACAGATGCTCTGGAGATTTGCAGCCAAAATCCCCTGTTTGTACAGCAAAAACATCCAGATACCTGTGGCCAAGGCTGAGGGGCCTTGTGCTGCATTCATGTTTTTTGAAAACAGGTGGAAGGAAATGTTCCATCCATGAGAAGCTGTAAAGGTTTATCCCAACATAGAGCTATTTTATTTTTGTTTTCATTTCCCACAGACGAGACACATTAAATGCCATCTGACTCTGTACCACCAGACACAGCCATCACTGCATTTGGTTTGGGAGATAGAAATACATTAAATTTATGGGAGGTAATTGGCATCACATTCACAAAAGGCTCCAAGTGTCCTGTAAAGTGCAGGAGAGAAACAAACATGGACCTGTAAAGCCAAAGTCTAACTGAGCAGGATTCCTCTTTAACACACACCAAGTGAACAAAGATGATACTAAAAAAAAAAAAAGAAAAAAAGAGAGAAATAATTACTCAGAATAATGCATTTAGTAAACCTCAGAGAGAGAGGACCATCTTGCTTAAAAGAACAGGCATGAATTATTAGCAACATAAAAGTCATCCAGGAAAATATCTTGGCTGAGCCTGTGGTTTTTTGAGCTGTGCTTCAGGCCCTTCAAAGAAGAATCCCATGAGTGCTGAGAAAAGGCTGTAATGAAATCTGAGCAAGTGGAAACCTTCTATCAGAGAGTCTAGAGTAAAAGTGAAAGGACACAAAAATACATGTATTTCTCCTGTCTTTCAGCTGCCGTACTTACTGGGCAGTAAATGAAAGCATAATTAACAAAGAAGTAAATGGGGTTCAGCACAAGAAAGTAATTGCCACTCCACCTAAGGCAGACTTTAAATTATACACATGCTGGTAGATGGGATCAGGAATCAGGGTTCCTCCATGACCTGAAGAGAATCAGGGAAGCCTTTTGCCCCCACAGTTCACGCTCAGGGATATGTGTCACATATTGCTATTCTTCTGCTTTAAGAGGACAAAAAGTATCAAAGAAAAAAGGAAAAACCTGCAGCTTTCCTCCTACTAGGCTTTTAAATAGAGTCATAGAATCATTGAGGTTGGGAAGATCAAATACTTGCAAGGTGAGGGTAAGGTTTGTAATAGAAAGTGCTCATTGCCTTGAAAAGCCATAAACAAGGAACACTGCTGGGAAATTCAGGATGTTACCAAGGGATCTTTCCAGCCTACAAACCCTTTGGCAAGCTGTAAGGACCAGCATTACAGAAAAACAGGGCTAAAAGGCTCATCTTTTGAAGGGCTAAAGCTGAGGTCATTGAGAACAGCTCTTATCCTGTAACTGTTAAAGATCTGATCAAACACACCTCCACGGTGCTATAGAAATCACAAACAATCACCACCATAATAGGGTTCAACTCTAGATTTCTGCTGAATTGTTAAGGTAGATTAAAAATATCTGAAAGAGAGATTCCTATATAAAATACTTGAGTTGAGTGCCTCCAAAGAGGGATCTCAAAGAACTCCCTGGGCACTCATATTCTCACAACCCAGCTTCTCCACCCCTTCCACGATGGTTTTGACCAGAACTGATAATTGAGTCTGGAGGTTTCCATTCCATCACTGGCCCTTCCTTTGTCTCTGTTTGGGTGGTTTATTCTTTTATATCTAAGGTCGCAGCTTCTCTTAATGAACATGGCTTCCTCATCCTCTGGCTTGAGTGCTCTGGGGACTTTTTAATTTTCTAGGTAAAAGGTCAGCATAACTGGGTGAAAGTTCACTGCCTGCAGCCTGAGGCTTAGGCAAAGTAAGCTACTACTGCGAGCAACTTATGCTGAACAAGTTCCCTGTAAGTGCTAAAAGTGTTATGTGTAAGTCCAAACCAAGTCCTACCTAAGTAGTGCACCAAAATCACAAACAACTGAATAAAGCAATTGACAGGCTTGGAAAACAAATTGCCTCAAATCTGAGGCCACAAGAAAGGCAAAGACCAGAAATTGCTGTGTTGAAAAGAAAGCCTATGAATTAATCATTTAAGCATACTAAAACATTATTAGTTTTGAACACTGAAGGTGAAAGAACATTTGTTCACCAAAGGTCATTCTCCTAGCTCAGGGGGGAGTTTTAAAGAACACATGTTGGAAAATTTGCCTCAGTATTCGTGTTATTCCACCCCTGGGCATCGTTTGCAGTGTAAAGAAATTAGTCTGGTAGCCAATGAGCATCCTAGTGTTGAAACCCTCCAGGAAAAGTCAGTATCACTTAAAGTAACAATGCCTCACTGCTTGTTCTCACAAGTATTTACTCCTTATTAAAAAAAATAAAAATATCCCAGGCAGGAGATTGAACAAGCCAGACTGATAAAAAAACTACAGATCCACTGCCAGCAGAAGAAAAGGAACTGCAACTGTGAATCTCAATGCCATCACCTTTGGAAAGGGGAGAAAATTAATGACAGCATTGTTTTAATGGGTGGAGGAGAGTGTGAGGACATGTCTGGAAAAGAGGATTTTCTGAAAGAAACTCAGTGTGAACAGGGCATCCCACGCCCAGCTATGGTTTCACAAGGATTTCTGTGGAGGAAACACATTTAGAGTGGCTGTGACAAAGGACATGGTGAAACAACTAAGGACAAAGGCTGACTGCAATCCAACCTCTTTCACTGTTGCCCTGTCAGTTTCAAAGGAGAGTTAACATAAAGTAGCTTTTTCCCATTTAGTTTTCTTTAACAGAGGCAATAGTAATCTCCTTGGAATTTGGTGCCTCTCCAATGTTTATCACACCATTTATCATCCAGATTTCCAGCTTGCAGAGATGTATAATATGAAGCACAACTGTTAAATCATGTTACAGTTCTGGCAAGAGATACCATTTATCATACATGAAAGGAGTCCAGGGGCTGATTTATTCAAATGGTTACATTAGTTACTTAATCTGACCAAAAAGACAACAAAAAAAAATGTTTTAAACTATAATAAGGTACCCTGTATGAATGTTTCTAACACAAACACATACAGGAAGTTATTTTTAAAACTAATATACTGTACCACTGTGGAGGATGTTTTTTAAAACTACACTCAATATAATTGGGGGTTTTGCCTCTATAATTTTATGAGCATCCTTTACTATCCCAAACGGACACTTTGTAATTCCCACTTTGCAGAACCAGAATTCTTAAGACAAACTCTCCCAAGGATTCACTAAAATAATGCATTCTGACAGCCTGGCTGGCCCATGCTGGGTTCTGCACATTTCCAGCCCCTGGAAGATGCCTCGAAGGTTTTCCTGAAAAGCTTGGATGCCTGTACTGTATAGACTTTAATATATGCAAATTAATGTTCTTTATCTATGTACATTAACATATGCAGGTACTTGCATATATGAACATAGAAAAAAAAAATACAGCTACTATCAGAAAATCTGTATTGGTCTAATCACAGAAGGCACTGAGTGCTTATTGCTGTGCAGCAATTCCTCTGTGTAAAAAAAGGAAGAGCATCTTCCCCTACCCCCCATAGGAACAAATCAGTGGCTGCAAGCACAACACTTTAGGTATTTTGTGGGACTATTTCACTACTGAAAGAAAAATCTCTTTTTTTTCTTCATTGCACAGCAGCCTGACAGGTGCCCTGCAGTTTTGCCTGATGCCTAGGTAAGGGCTTTAATAGTTCAACCATCTCAGAGCAAGATTTCCATCACTAAATTATAAAAGAAGTCTCCAAATCTGAGCTACTTAAAATGCAGGCTACTAAAACTCGTAGTGTCTGGAAGAAGAACAAAGAACAAAAACACAAACCTAAGCATTCACTGGTGGCATGGGGGTAAGGCAGGGAAAAACAAGGACCTGAAGAAGCCGACTGACTCATTTTCCACCTCCAGGGAAGTGCTGCATCACCTCCACAAACCTCTCCAGCCCTCGTGTGTCCCTGTGGCCAGACTGTCCACAGGTCGTCAGTGAAAGCATGGCAAAGTCAGTGTTGGAAGACATCACAAACTAGGAAACATGAAACTGAGAAGAAGTGGGTGGTGTGGGGCAGCAGGGCTGGGGAGGGACTGACAGGAAAGTCAACTGGACCAGGGGCTCCATGTGGACCAAGAGCTTTTCCAGAGTACAGACCATGGTCTATAGCCTGCATCCTTCAGGAAAAGCTTCCTGCAACCCAGCAGCAGAAAAAAACAATGCAAAATACCAAAATAAGGGTGTAGCTCAGCTTGTTCTGTATAACATTCTATTTAGAACAGCCCAAAGGTCAAGGAAAGAGGTGCAGCCATACAGATAAATGTGGAGCTGGTAAGACCATGGCAGGCTCAAGGCTGAGCCTGTGTGAATGAAAGGCTGGGATGAGTGATTGACAGCTTCTTTGAAGGATGAAGTCAGTTTATGTGTTTGCTTCATCAAGAGGACAAGGGGAAATGTCCTCAAACTGCACCAAAGTGTCAGGTTGGACATCAAGAGGAATTTCTTCATTGAAAGGCATTGGAAGGGGCTGCCCAGGGAGGTGGTGGCAATAAAAAGGTGTTCAAGGAATGACTGGACATGGCTCTGGGTTGAATGACAGGGTGGGGACCTCTTGAAGGTTGGGCTCGATGATCTTTGAGGTCTTTCCCAATCTCAGTAATTCTGAGACTCTGTTTTCAGAGCACATTTCACCAAAAGAAGAGTTCTGGAGCTAACAGGCTACTGTGGGTACTTGAGGTTTGGGTGAGTCCTCCCTAAGCTCAGGACTGCCCAAGCTTCTGCTCCTCAGCCCTGTGATGTGGTAGAGGAGTTGAAAACAGCATCCAAATTTCTACACGGTAGGTAGCGTTGGGTGCCACAGAAACACAAAGCAAAGGAGAAGTCATTTTAAGAATGACAAGAAAAAGGTAGCCCATGGTAACCACTAAGCAATAAAACTGTCAAGATGTTTGAAAATAGACCAATGCTGCAATTTTTCTCACCATACCCCATAGCTATCATGCCTTACAACGCTTCCCAGCACAACCACAATTCCCATATTATTATAATGAAGGGTACAGCAGGGATTAAAAAAAAATTAGGAACAACACAGCACCCTTTGCTGAGCAGGAGATGCAATTTTACTCCAGATCTACCATTTTCACTGTTGTAGTTATCAAATAGTCACCTCTGCAATAAAACACCTCGTGGTAACTGCAGCAAGCAGCTAAGGGGAAAGAATTATACAGTTAGGAAATGGGCAATAATCACTGAGGCAGCAGAGGAACCAGATGTTAATATGGGATTGTAAACCTCCCAGAAGAATACCCATACTTAGCTCTCTGATGCAAGGGCTGTCTGTGCCATGAGGTGAACAGGATAACTGCATGGATTGGTGGCAAACAAAACATGACTGGAGTGTAAAATTCATTTTTCTCTGATAAAGCTGTGGAGCAGTGCATGTGTTGAGAGGTTATCCAAGCCTTGCTGCCAGGCTGGAGGAGTTCAGCTCAGGGAATGAATGGGCTCAGGGCCTTCCTGAGTGCCCTTCCAGCCACATCTTTCTCTGACCAAGGCCCAGCAGAGACAAGAGACTTAGTTTGGTGTTGGATGGGTCTGGTGCTGTGAGGCTTTTGCCATCCAGGTCCTCTCCCATTTAACTGCTGAAAGGGCAGCAAGGGGTCAGTGCCAGGGCAGAGAATCCTTGCTTGGACATCTCCAGTGAAACACACACTCCTTTTTGGCCTGCACAACCCACACAAGTCAGGAGTGATATGACCACATTTACCACACCCACTGATGCCTTTTGGGACTACCTAAAAACAGAGGCCAGACAAAATCAAGGGAATAAAAAGTGGTTATATTTATTGAAGGGCCTTCAGGTACATTTAGGGCAGACAGAACCCACCCCCAGGGGCTACACTATGGACCAAATGGATCAAACTTACAGTTGTCTGAAAAACTTGTGACCATCATCCACCTCAGTGTTGCTCCTTGGAGGCTTTTGACTGCCCAAAGTGTATCTATTGAAGGCCTTTAATAAATACCCACTTTATTCTCTCAATCTTGTCTAACCTCTGTTCTGTGTAGCCACTCCAAGGCATCACATGTGCCCACGCAACCTCCACCTCTGTCTCCATGGCCTTTGGACAGAGGCCTGGCTCAGCTCCAGGGCCCAGCCTGACAGGCCGTCAGACCCAGAAAATGTTTTGACCTTTGATGCCTTTTTGGGGCTACCTAAAAACAGAGGCCAGGCAAAGTTAAGGGAATGAAATACGGTTATATCTCTTGAAGGGCCTTCAGGTACATTTCAGGCAGACAAAGCACCCCCCTAGGGGCTACACCCAAAAATGAACAATGGATCATGGGTTTTTGCACTCTTGTAAGTTTGGTCCATTTGCATATTGGGGGTTAATCTTCCAATTACAGCTTCAGGTAATGAAGTCATTTACCCCAAGTTTGGTGACCCCAACTCACTTCTGTTTACATTTCTCAGGGCCCAAGACAGTGAGGTGTCCTTGATTCCCAGGCCTAGAGAGGAATTGTTGTGTCTGACCAAAATGGCAAAGCAGTAGCTGACACTGTATATGGAGTTAAGAGTTATACACTAAAGAATTGCAGGATTACAAATATATGAAAAATATAAAAGCTAAAATCCTAAGGCATCTGCCACCACCCTCAGCTTCCTCCCACCACATGCCCAGGCTTTTCTTTACTTGTCTTGCATACTGACCACCCTAAGGTGCTGCCCTGTCCTGAGGTGGGTCTGAGGTCTCCCAGGGATGTTCCTTCTCTTCTTGCTACAATCTAAAAGCTGGAAATGAGTTTTTCAAGGATTACAAGAACCACAGACGGCCTTGAGCCTGCAAGTTCTGAGCTTTTTCTGGGCTGAGTTTTCCAAGGGAGGGGAAGTGCCATGAGGGAAACTGCTCGTTGGTTATTCGGTGACACTTAACAATCACTGAATTATGGAATCATTAAGATTGGAAAAGACTTCCAAGACCAAAAAGTCCAACCTACACCTTAACACCCTCATGTCCACTAAACCATATAGTGCATTGGCACATCTGCTCATTTTTCAAACAATTTCAGAATTGAGGCTTCATCACTTCCCTCAGGATCCTGTTCCAGAATGACATGAAGTCATTCTGAATTGCTTTTGCAATAAATATTTTGATCTTTAATACATAAATGGGAAAAAAGGCCAGAAAATTAATCACACTTTTAATACTTTTGTACTTATTCTCTTATATTTGCATCACTTATTTTCTAAAACAACTCCAAAATAAATCTTTCAGAAGTACATATTATTAAAAGTAAAAACAAGGTTGCTATAGGCAATGGGGAAAAAAGAAAAGCAGAGTAGCTGGAAAATCTGTAAATGGTGGCTTGGGAGTAGAAAGATGAACAAGAACAACACACTTTTAAGAGAAAAAGCACAAAACCCATGCAAAAAAGCAGACAGAAGCCTCCTTCTCTGTCCTATGAATTGTTAACCTTGGCAGTGAGCAACTGACTCACTGTACACTGGATCCAAACCAAGTAAAATAATAAGCAGGGTTTCAATCAAACCCTACATGCTAATAATGCTGAAACAAATACTGAGAGAGATGTACAAATGAATCTATCATTGTGCAAACTCTTTTTCTTCCCTTTCTTTTTTTTTTCTTTGCTTTTTCTTAAGATTAACTTAATGCTTATGAATACTTCCAGATTTATGATCCCAGACTGCAATTTTCTGGCTTTTCCCCATGCAGGAACAGAGAAAGCATCCAGCATTTAACTAATCAGAGTGTAACATCCACCAGCATGGCTGGAAAACACAGCACAAAGAGCTGCCCAAAGGCTCAAAAACCTAGAGTCCCATGTACACTGAAATCACCCTTCTCCTCCTTCATCACCAGCTCGGGAACAGTTGAAAGAAACTGTGGTTCATTATTGGGGAATAAATTCTGTTCCTTATGACACTTCAGAGCTGAAAGAGTTGCTGTAGTTGAACATGTTTTCAAAAAGAAAATTAAAACTTTGGTTGCTGGCATGTAGAAAAAGAGGCAGAATAAAGCATTGAGGTTTTCCTGCTGATTAATAACCAAAGGAAAGAACTTAGTTGAAACCACACATGTTCACAAGATGATCCTGTCTTCAGAATTAACATTTCTCGACCAATAAAAATTTAATTTGACGTTTTGGCCCAGCCATGAAATGAGAGACACTCTTGATCAATGATACCACCATCTAAAATAAAATATATCTTCAATGGCTGTTCAGATCAGAAAGAAACCAGAAGTTGTGAAAAAAAAAAAGACCAAAAAGTGGTGAATGAAATAAAAGCACCATGAAGAATAATGTTCCTTCCTGGCAAAAAAAATTCACAATCACTTTCTGCAGAGGGAACTCTGTGAGGAATCATGGTCTTTCAACAACAACAAAAAAAAAACCAGGGCAGGGCACACAGGAGTGAAAAGGGGGTGCTATAGTTTTAAATAAAGAAAATGAAACATAGATAATGCTTTCATTGTAAGGAAGGAAAAATTATCTCCAAATAATGCATCAGGAAAATACTGAGTATAATTTGAGAATAAACAGCCATGGAGACGCTGTAGATACAATTCTGGATAAAAGTAGGTGAGGTTGCCTAGAACAACAACAGTCTTTATAGACAGAATCACAGAACCACAGAATATTCTGAGTTCGGATGAATCCACAAGGATCCCTGAAGTCCAGCCCCTGGTCCTGCACAGGACACCCCAAAAACCGCACCATGATCCTGATAAGGTCATAATTATTATAGGCACTGAAGGCTGAAGGGAGTCAAAAAGATCACAAAAAAGAAACAGAACATACTTTAGATATTAAAAACACATGAAAGGCATGACATAATTCCTCAAGCTCCTGAAAACAGAAGGTGATGCTTCCTGGCATTGCAGTGCCTCTGCTGAAAATTTGAAAAATTTGTCAGTTTGTCTGTACAGTGTGGTAAAACAGTGTGATCCACAAGGATCCCATTTCTAAGGTATGAGATAGTTTCTGATATCCATACAGTCAGGTGGAAATCAAACCTCATTTGCACACTGCCAGTGGGGTGGACTGGAAGTGTCTTTCTGGTGCCCCACTCCATGTGCAGCTCCTCAACCAGATCTGGGATTTTGAGCCACAAGTGATGCTGCCCAAAGCAGTGATGCCCAGAGCCATGGCAGTGCTCCCATGGAAAATCCTACACCCCTGCTGCATCTCCACCTTCCTTTGATGCTGCTCCACACAACCAGTGCACGTGAGCTCATCATTCTTTCAGCTTGAAAATTACAGGAATGGGCCACTATTACAATAATTGTGAAGAGCATTTTAGAAATTATCTTCCTTTTGATACAGACCCTCTCCTGCTGTGCTTCAGAGGATGCACAATTGCTGAACCCAGAAGGGTAAATCATCCTAAGGAAGAAATGACAGCTCGTTTTTTGAAAGAAGAGACAGCTAGTTAGACAGCACACTGCTAATCTTTGTGATTTCATGTTACAGCTTTCATTTAAGGCAGGCTATAAAACAGACATCTGAAGAATTATGAAAGAAATTATTCTTTTCATAGCTTTAGAATTTCAAAAGAATTTGAAGTAATTCTGTAAAACATTTGTTCTACAGCCTTTCAGAGACAAGAAGCCAAACCAATCTCATTATGGAGAAAATTATTCAAGTGTGTCGCTTAAACCTGTGTTTGGAACTCCAAATAAAAAGTGCATGATGGTGACCTCCAAGTAACCCCTGACTTAAATGCAAACCTTAGTCTCAGCTGCTTTAATAGCTCCATAACTCCAGTACAGCCAAGTTTTCCTCCTGGAGTTTCGTGATGATGTTCATTTATTCTGGGGAAATAAGCAAGACATCTACAATGACATCATAATTTTCCCACTGCTGTGCTCTTTGGAGAGTGTCCTAGCCGCTATAGCTGGATGTAAAAAACCTAAGTGAAACTCTGACATCTCTCGCTAGGGAGAAACAGACTTTGTTCTTTTGGTTTATAAGTTGTTTGTTATATATCCCAAAAAATAATCACCAAATATAGAACCAGGGCTAGCAAACAACAATGGGGAAAGAAGGAAAGTTCAGTGCTCCTCAGAGAGGTCCCGAAACTTATCTTGCAGCAGGCAATTTGTCTTGTAGGATATGCTAATCAGCACTTGACAAATAAATTGAGAAACAGATAAATCGGCAAATGAAGATTACTCTTTCCCTTGAGTAAGTTAGTGGCCCAATTGCTATTTTACAAGTTCAGGATGTTCCACTTGATGTCTGATGCTGAGCATAATTATAACACTTCTCTCCTAATTCCTTGTCAGTTTATTTCAAAAAAGTGTCCAGCTGACAAAACTGAAGAGCTTCCTCTAACATTTTCCAGCAGTTTTTGAGATCACTTGTACTTTTTTAGAGCTTTGCATTTCCCAGCAGTGCATAAACACAGTGCGACCTTCTCCAGCTGAGATGTCCAACAAGTGTCCCAAAAAAAATGAGGAGGGATTCCTGCTGCCCCCTTCCCTTCATGAAATCAGTGATCTCTCATTTCTTACTTTAAAGAGCCAGTTAAAAATCCTCCAGAAGGCAGCAGTGTTATGTTACCACTGCCACCTATATTGGGTTGCTCCTAGAAATGGAGTCATGAAACTCAGGGCATATTATCTTTGTTTGTATTTGTATTTGTATTTGTATTTGTATTTGTATTTGTATTTGTATTTGTATTTGTATTTGTATATACACATTCATGCACATATGTGTATTATACAATTCTAATTTTTATAGCAATTTGATTATTGTTGGGGGGTTTTTTTAGGGAGGAGAGAACTCCTTGGCTAGTGAATGATCATTGCAAAATCAGTGCTTAGGATGCCCACTGCTTAGAGTTAGAAAGGGCAGGGCTTCTGCAGAGACCAACACTGCGTCTACGTGAAATTATTCCGGCAGGGCAGAGACAGAAAGATGGGGAGCCTAAGACAAAGGAAAACTGGAAAACAAATTTTATGGTTGTGTGTAGCCTTGAGACGGAGGAAATCCAGAGGTAAAGATCACAGGTTTGGATCTCTGAGCCAAGCAATTTCCTGATTTTACTTGGTTTGGGTTAGGATTTGGAGAGGAACAGGATTACCTGGCTGCTGGTTCTCTTGTTTGAAGCAACCTGCAAGTTCCCAAATCTCAGCTAAACACAACTAGACCTTACACCTGAAAAAGCAGGACCCAAGTGTGCCCCTTTTTCTGGTGCCATTGTTATTAAAATAAAAAGAAATATTGTTTATATCTGCATAAAGAGCAGGTAGGAAGTCGATGTCCTTGCCCAGAAGCCTGCCATGCAAAAAACCCATTTCATTACGAGGAGTATAAAACCAACTTCCCCACACCAAAAGCCTGAATTTAAAATAACTTTATGGAGAAATTTAGGAAGGCAGAAGAACATGGTGAGAAGAATAAGTCTTTCCACCTAAAAGAGATGTTGGATTTCCTTTTCTCTCCGACTTCAGGTTGCTTGGAGACAGATAAAAGCACAGTGGAGACAATAAATATAATAGCCAGCAGATTCTGGAAATGTTTTTTATTTTGAAGTGGGCAGAAACCAAAACTTTTCAGAACATTCAGGAGAAGCAACAGATATTTGTCCTGGAAAAGCACGTGCAAATCCTGGGGCTGGACACTCCTGCCACCCTTTTCCTCTCAGCAGAGGCACACGCAGCCCTCTTGAGGCTGAGACTCTCCTGAGGAAAAGACAGCAGTGCAGTGCCAAGAGTCAAACACCTCCCTGGCTCCTACAATAATTCTTGAATGTTCTGAGCACAGTTGTCAGCAGAACAGGTGTTTTCTGTCCTTGCAACACTTTCCTTCTGATACAGGCAAACTTTTTCCCAGGTAACCCTCTTTCCTCAGGTGTCCAGTGGTTCCTTTCACTGCTTTCTGTTAATATTTAATCTCAATTTCATAACAGACTCTTTCCTTTAAGTAATATGATAAAGGCATAGAAGGTGTGCTAACATTTCCTGAAGTTCATCACATTTTTCTAGCATTCACATTTTATAGTCTGTATTTACACTCAAGTTTTTTCTCTTTCTTTACCATTTTTCCCAATGCTGTATGGAAGGATTTTCTCCTTATTTTCCACTTTCTTTTACATTTCAAAGAAGAAAAAAAAATACCAAGGGTTCATTCACATCCCAGTTCCCAGCTACCTCATGTAACCACATTTTATTGAATGTCACTTGAGAAACTAGAGAGATCAGCAGATCAGGCAGTCGCTCAGGGATCAAATCAGAAGGCTTATAAACTGCTCCTCCTGACATCCAAATGAACCTGTTACTCAACTTTTCTGACAAAAGAAGATTTTATCTTACTGAAGTCAGGGGAAAAGAGCAATAGGGCAGAGTAATTATCTCGACTGTTCTTTCCAAGCAGCATTACAATGAAGCTGACTTCTGTTGTTCCTGTGACTCATTCTTGGGATGCTTGAACCAAAACAGTGCTGACCTGCATCAAGAGAATCGGCAATTAGAAACAGCAACAAACATATTGCAACTCTGGCAATTGCTAAGAAAGGCACAGTTTTTTACTTTGAAGTAAAGATTCTGCACATTCATAATCTGCTTTACAGAAATAAAAAGCAAACAAACACAGGAAGTAATAGACAGAGAATGTGTTCAAATGCTCAGCTGAAATTCACCAAGCAGACAAAATTAATTAGGTACACAAACATTGCTGAACTAATATTCTAGTTTATCAAGCCAGGAAGACAACAACAATAGATGTACATAATCTGAAAAAAAAAAAAGGTTATTACAAAAATTATTCTATCCCCTCTATTTCCTGGCTGATAATACCCAGCATAGGACATTGTGTTCCTCACTCCCTTCTTTTGCACCAATGATTAAGCCATTTAAGATAACTGGTGGAGGCAAAGAGGTGTCCCAAAAGCAGTTTCCTGATTTGGGGTCAGGGAAAAACCCTATCACAGATGTGTCTAAATGGTTGCTATAACTCAGTAATGATCAAAATGTTTTGTCATGTTAAAACATAAGGGAGAGAGTGGTAAAAGTGAGAAAAATCGGGAAAGAAAAGACCTCCTGGCATATGGTAGGTATCAGAAAAGAACAAGCAGTTTCTTGCAGCCAGCAGGACCTGGCATACGAGTGCCAAATTCTACCTCATCCAGTTATTCTACCTCATCCAGTTACTTGGGAGAATTTTAAAGAGTCTCATGACAGCTCACAAGTGATTTATCTCATCTAAGTCACATGCACTGAAGTTTGAAAAGTCTGTTTTCAATCAGCTCACCAGCACTGCACCTGGAGGGGTGTCACTCCTGCTCATCAGTGGTTTGAGAGTGAGAGACTTGTCCTGCTCAAGGTTTTATTTTTCACACATCAAACCAGGGCCCTCAGTCTGGCTTGTGCTGGTGCTTGGGAAAGGGGACAAACTGAACCAGAACCAAAGCAAGGGTGCAGAATGCCCATATTTCAGGGAATAAAGTACTCCCAAATTCATGCTATAATATTGTGATATCCCTTTACAAAGCCCATCCCTACTCGGGTTGCTCACACAGAGCACAAGCCTATTACTCCATCAGAAAACACCCTCCATTATAAATAACCTCATACTTCAAAGGCTAACAAATTACTTTGATGCACTTTTAAAGTCAGTTCTCCAGCGTTTTTGCCTGATGGGAAATCATTAAATAGCTCAGAACACCTTGTTTGCATTTCCAGCTGGTGCCTCTGTGAGGAGGCTTTGGGCCCCTTTGCCCTCTGAGATACCACGGTCAGTAGCATCCACATCAAACAACCTCAGAATAGACTAGAGGTCCAAACACTGCACGTGCCTGTATTTTTCCAGGGAAAGCCCAGATTCGGCCCTGGAGATCACCAAATCAATGAAAAATCATGGCTAGGAGTCCTTTGTAATCAACAAAGCAAAAGTGTCACAAAAGCACAGTAACCAGCCATTAATCACATCTCTTTGATAACCCTGACCCTGCTAAAGCACAGCATCTGTCTTGTGTTTTTTATGGCTGGAAGCCAAACCTGGGATCAGGAAACAACTATTTCACTGGTCAGATGTTAACAGAGCACAGCATGTTGACTTTATAACCACTCTATGAGCTCAGAGAATTTAATGAAACTGTCTTTTATTTGGCTCAGCCCCATTTATTAATATTACTGGAGTAACTCACATGATCCCACTTGCACTTGAGAGAGACATGTCTAGACAGACCCAGAAGTGCCCACTCTCTTTTCCACAACCAGGCAAAACCTGAAGCTTACAACCAGCAAAGCTGGAGCAGCTGTTTGAGTGCACACTGAAAACACTCCCATTATTTTCTGTCAAGGTAGATACATGTGAACAGTAGCAGGCAAGGGCTTTCAACCGAGGACCAGATGGTAAAAATTAGTGGCATTTATGCCAACTGAATGATTAGGGAGAGAGAGAAGTGATGATCAAAGGAGTCATATCACCAGAGGGGAAAAAAACCAAAACAAAATTAATTATTACAGTACTTGAAAGAGGAATTAGCTAGTAACTAGTAAATCCATCTAGGTTCACAAAGCCAGCTACCACTTCTTGATACCACAGTGGCTGCTGTTTGGCCAGCCCTCGTCTGCATCCTTTATAACACAGTCAAGGCCTGGTTGTCAGGAGATCCAAAGCTTGTGCTCCACTGGCAGCTCCTCTTTCTCCTGTGTGGAATTTGTTCTTGCACCATTCTTGTTGGTTTTGGCATTTCATGTTTCAGGAACAAACTGTGCTTTGAGCAACCAACAGGGGCAGGATGGCAGCAGTTGCTGTGGGCTGAAATGCCAATGGAGACAAAGGGAAGTGAGGAAAGATGATGAATAAAAGCTCAAATTGATATCCCAGGTAGTATCTCTCACCCAGGGGATCTGTGGCTGTCCCACCCCTGGCAGTGTCCAAGGCCAGGCTGGACAGGGCTTGGAGCAATCTGGGATAGTGGAAGATGTCCCTGCCCATGGCAGGGCTGGGATGGAATGGGCTTTAACCCAATCCAATCTGTGACTCTACCAGTCCATGGTTTCATTCACTTCATGCCATTTAAGCTGGATGGAAACTGAGTTTGCTGAACAGAACTGCCCCCTTAGTCAAGGGAAAAGGTGGGCTCGTGCCCCAAAAGCAGCCCCTCTTACCTGCCTTAGCCTCTTACCTTGCCCCTTGTCCACACTGGCAAACAAGGAATCCAGGTAAGTAGATTAGGTTCTTATCTTCATTTTAAGATGGCTAAAGTCCAGACATTACAAATCTGTGCTTAAACAGAAAATAACTGAGTGAAAATTGGCTTTCTGAGCTTAAATAGACAAAAGCCAAGGCCTAGACATTTACAGGCTCACTGTATAATGCATTTTGAGCATTTTCATTTCTTTCACATGAGATTTAGTTTTTCATGCTTGAACATAATATGCCTGTTAGAGTAAATTGTAGATCTGAGCAAACAAACACATCTTGCAAACATTTGAACCACCACCAGGTCTTTCACCCATGATGCCTAATACAGGCTGCTAAACTTTCCCTGAATAGTCCTGTCTTTGTCTGTCAGAAGCATTTCTCTGATTTTCTTATCTCTCTTTTCCATTCAGTAAACTTCACCAGATTATTTAAATAACACAGGTGCAACCCTAAAATATACATTGTTTTGAACAGAGACAGGAGCAAACACCTGGAGCTTTGTGTTGCCAACACTGCTCTGTGCAGTCACTCAAATGCATTTCCATATGGTGTCAATTCCCAGATCAGAACTACCTTCCCAAATCACAGTTATCCTCTTTTAAATATGCAAAACATTTAAGCATGTGATTAATTTGAAGCATTTGCAGTGAGTGAGCACTAAGCATTCTCCAGAGCCCCTGCTGGATGACAACTTTGGTCACTCCAGTGAGGAAATCATTCTTGTTCAGCAGCCTATTGTTTTGGGGCCTGGTTTTTCCTTCTAATTGCAGGATAAATCCACAGGGAGAGGGAAAAGGGGGGGAGGGAGGGAGGGAAGGAAGGAAGGAAGGAAGGAAGGAAGGAAGGAAGGAAGGAAGGAAGGAAGGAAGGAAGGAAGGAAGGAAGGAAGGAAGGAAGGAAGGAAGGAAGGAAGGAAGGAAGGAAGGAAGGAAGGAAGGAAGGAAGGAAGGAAGGAAGGAAGGAAGGAAGGAAGGAAGGAAGGAAGGAAGGAAGGAAGGAAGGAAGGAAGGAAGGAAGGAAGGAAGGAAGGAAGGAAGGAAGGAAGGAAGGAAGGAAGGAAGGAAGGAAGGAAGGAAGGAAGGAAGGAAGGAAGGAAGGAAGGAAGGAAGGAAGGAAGGAAGGAAGGAAGGAAGGAAGGAAGGAAGGAAGGAAGGAAGGAAGGAAGGAAGGAAGGAAGGAAGGAAGGAAGGAAGGAAGGAAGGAAGGAAGGAAGGAAGGAAGGAAGGAAGGAAGGAAGGAAGGAAGGAAGGAAGGAAGGAAGGAAGGAAGGAAGGAAGGAAGGAAGGAAGGAAGGAAGGAAGGAAGGAAGGAAGGAAGGAAGGAAGGAAGGAAGGAAGGAAGGAAGGAAGGAAGGAAGGAAGGAAGGAAGGAAGGAAGGAAGGAAGGAAGGAAGGAAGGAAGGAAGGAAGGAAGGAAGGAAGGAAGGAAGGAAGGAAGGAAGGAAGGAAGGAAGGAAGGAAGGAAGGAAGGAAGGAAGGAAGGAAGGAAGGAAGGAAGGAAGGAAGGAAGGAAGGAAGGAAGGAAGGAAGGAAGGAAGGAAGGAAGGAAGGAAGGAAGGAAGGAAGGAAGGAAGGAAGGAAGGAAGGAAGGAAGGAAGGAAGGAAGGAAGGAAGGAAGGAAGGAAGGAAGGAAGGAAGGAAGGAAGGAAGGAAGGAAGGAAGGAAGGAAGGAAGGAAGGAAGGAAGGAAGGAAGGAAGGAAGGAAGGAAGGAAGGAAGGAAGGAAGGAAGGAAGGAAGGAAGGAAGGAAGGAAGGAAGGAAGGAAGGAAGGAAGGAAGGAAGGAAGGAAGGAAGGAAGGAAGGAAGGAAGGAAGGAAGGAAGGAAGGAAGGAAGGAAGGAAGGAAGGAAGGAAGGAAGGAAGGAAGGAAGGAAGGAAGGAAGGAAGGAAGGAAGGAAGGAAGGAAGGAAGGAAGGAAGGAAGGAAGGAAGGAAGGAAGGAAGGAAGGAAGGAAGGAAGGAAGGAAGGAAGGAAGGAAGGAAGGAAGGAAGGAAGGAAGGAAGGAAGGAAGGAAGGAAGGAAGGAAGGAAGGAAGGAAGGAAGGAAGGAAGGAAGGAAGGAAGGAAGGAAGGAAGGAAGGAAGGAAGGAAGGAAGGAAGGAAGGAAGGAAGGAAGGAAGGAAGGAAGGAAGGAAGGAAGGAAGGAAGGAAGGAAGGAAGGAAGGAAGGAAGGAAGGAAGGAAGGAAGGAAGGAAGGAAGGAAGGAAGGAAGGAAGGAAGGAAGGAAGGAAGGAAGGAAGGAAGGAAGGAAGGAAGGAAGGAAGGAAGGAAGGAAGGAAGGAAGGAAGGAAGGAAGGAAGGAAGGAAGGAAGGAAGGAAGGAAGGAAGGAAGGAAGGAAGGAAGGAAGGAAGGAAGGAAGGAAGGAAGGAAGGAAGGAAGGAAGGAAGGAAGGAAGGAAGGAAGGAAGGAAGGAAGGAAGGAATTCAGTCCATCACCTCAACGGGTATTTAATGTCACTTTGTACTACAAAAATATTTTCTGGGGTATCTACCAACTGACTCCTTTTGATGGTGTTTTCCAAACATTTTAAATCCTGGAGGAATTAACAGAAACGAAAAGTCTCAAGGTAACCATATTTCTTATTTAAAACAATAGGGTTAAGAGCTGTATTCCTTCTTTCTCCAGCTACATTCAGCTCCCCACAAAGCACTCACAGCGGGACAAAGTGCTTGGAAAGTAAACAAATGCCAGAAGGCTATTTAGATAAAATCTGCCGTGTGTAAGCCCACAGCTCATGCAGTCTGTCAGCATCCAGTCTGACAGCACTCAGGCACAACAATCAGGTGTGCACCTCACCTGCCACCCCTCCCATGGCCAACCAACCTGTCAGCAGAAGCTGTCTGGCAGGAGAGTGGGAATCAGAAAGCAGCTGTGCTCTTTATCTTTTTTTCTCTTTCTTTTCAGCTGAGACAAGGGTATAATTATCCAGATGTTCATTGCTGGAATTTGTTGTGGGCTTTTTTCCTTCCTCAGCAGAACCAGGCTCTGAATTCCTCATAAACCCAAGTGGAAAAGGGGATCTGGAGTGGAAGAACACACACACAAAAAAAACCCCTCTGGCCACACTGAAGGATCCCACTTCAAAATTAGCAGAGTGCAATTAGTTGAAAGAAAAATAGGTAGGTAAAATGGATTATTTTAAACATTCCAGGATTTTCTTCTAGGACTCATTGGTACAGGAAATCTTGAGAGTGTTTTGCCTGACTCACATAAATGGAAGTACTGAAACACTAAAGATGTTTATGCGCTGGAGCAATCATCTCCTGGGTGCATGTGGCAGGGACAGAGATCTTAGGGCAGTGAGGAAAGTCTCAGAGCCGGGAAGAACATAAATCCCTGCTTATAGATTCAGATAATC
Source organism: Trochalopteron elliotii (assembly GCA_024734555.1). NCBI lineage: Eukaryota > Metazoa > Chordata > Aves > Passeriformes > Leiothrichidae > Trochalopteron > Trochalopteron elliotii. The sequence continues at coordinate 1,806,166 of JANPWX010019930.1, forward strand.
ATTAAGGTTGGAAAAGACCTCTAAGTTCATTAAGACCAACAAAGAACAGAAAAGGGGCAGGAGGCCACTTGTGAAACCATAATGCAAGGCCTGTGCAATTAGCCTTTGCACAGAGCGAGATTTAATGAGGACAGATCTTTAATTGAAACTCTTTTTATAGCCAGCCTGAGAATTTTCCTTTTGCTTCTTCCTGTGCCTTCCCTTTGTTTAAGCACAGATAAGTGCAGATGATCAAGGGCCAGGAGCTCCTCAGTTCTGAGCTGTACTTTAAGCTAACATCTCCTGAATAACTCCTGAATACCTGAGGGTGGAGGAAAGCTGTTCCTACACAGTCCTGGAGGGCTGTCCCTGGAGGGCTGGGGACACTCTGTGCCTTTCCCCAGGTGTGTCACAGGGGGCTGGAGCATGGACAGGTGAAAATTCTGCCTAGGGAGCCTCAGACCTTCCCCAAGGTGTTGGAAAAGCTGCAGAGCAGGAACACCAGGGGCTTAGGTACCCCTCACCTGCCTCTTTTGTCTAATTTGACTCCATTATTTTGGGTGGGGTGCTCCTGAGCAAACAGGCAATCCCTGGGCTGGTCAGTGCAAGGAGAAGCGTATTTTAGTGATACACCAAGTCCTTGAAGAAGGTGAGGAGTTTCCCAATATGAAAATCAGCTCAGAATAAATCTGCCCTAAAGTATATGGTTCCTCCTGTCTTTTAAAAGACAGAAAACTAACTCATTAATTTTGTATTAACATGAAATACTAAAATTTTAAGTTTTAAATTAACTTGAAGTGCCTTTCCACAGCACAAGGCTTTGTATGTCCAATGTATCCTTTCAGTACATGTATTCAAATGCTGATGGACAAGCAAAATGAACATAAGGGCTTCAAACTCTGAAATTCTTACCTGACATCCATTTCCCCAAATTCAACCCTCTTGACAGCTGCCTCAGCTGGAAACAAAACACATATAAATACAGACACAGTTGATTTTGGGTATCTCTGTTAAAATTTACATAGCCTGCCATCGGGTGTTTTGGCAGCACAGCTGCTTCCAGCTGATAACTCTCTGCCTTTAATCACTGTGCAGCTTTATTTCATGGGGGAATATGTATAATCATAAACATGATATGAGTGTCCTGCCTGGTTTATTAGTCTGGGTATCTCCAAGGATCACTTGGACATTCTAGACACACTGTGTACTCAAGAAAACCTGTGGGGACTTCAGGGAGTACCAGATTTCAGAGATGTCCTGTAATATTTCCTAGTAAAATTGCCAGTGTCCTTATCACAGGGATGCAACAGCAATAAATCCCAGCCACGAGGCAGTGAGGAGTGACTGTCATTCCCTAATCACACACAGGGATGCAGATGAATAGGTAAATTAATAGACAGGCAGGTAGATACATACACACATACTCATACATAGAGAGAGAAATGCACAAGGAATTTTGAGAAAGGATAATTTACAAGCGATCAAAAGCTTGCAGCCCACAGAAAGATTTCTTTTTCTTCCCCTCCTTCTCACAGGAGCCAAAACCTGTTGAACAACCCTTCACCACCAGTGAAACAGAGGCTGAGTTCTTCTCTTGTCACCTTGGTTAATTTGCAGGAGTCAGGGAATAAAGCCATGGGTGTGAAAAACAGAGATGAATGCATTTCAGAGGTGTCAATTCCTTGTCTTCAGCCAGGTAGTTTTACCTGCCACATCCAGGGCAGGTGAGATGATGTCGTGAAGAAACTATGCTTGACTGCTCCTGGAGGGCAGAGTCCCAAATCTAATGTGAGTCTGCAAGGCTGATCCACAGTATACCACAGCAAACTTTGCACCTGTGCATCGTCCCACCAGGTCCACTGCTAATGCCAAAGTACTGGATAAATGAAAAAAAATTCCAAAAATGCCCCAGATTCATTCTGCCTTCTTCTTATTTTTTAAAAGGATGGCAATTGCCTGTGTGTAAGCCCCAGTGAATATTGCTTTGATGTGGAGCTCAGGGGACATATCCTGGTGATAATTCATTTTTGCAGGAGCACACAGTGTTACTATACTTACACATACTGTCTTCTCCAACGCTGACATTTCATCTTTTTTTCACAATAAATCATCTTCTGAGTCGAACTGAGGATTTCCTTCTAAATAACAGCTGACAGTGATACATTTCAACACAACTGGATTATAAAGCTGTCAGCCCCAGCTCTGCTCCCCAGTCTCTATCCCTGTCAGCAGTAGATCGCTGTGGAAATTTCAGCCTGAAAACAACTCTGTTATTGAGCATGTTTTTGCAAATCTGCAATGGGGAAGGGAAGGAGGGAGAAGAACACCCCCTTTCCTCTGTGGTCATTCTGGAGGCATGGACCAGCACAATCAGAGAAATTGAAATTGTTAATTACCTTCCAATGGTATTTTTGTGCACCTTGGTGGGCTGAGTGCTGGGTGGATGCTGATACATCACCAGATAGATTTAATCACATATCAGCATCCTGCCCAATGGTTGCTGGGTTTGCACTATCAAGGCAATGGCACTACTGTTGTGTTTGCTTTTTTTAATTGCACAGAAAGCCATAAAATCTGCTGTATAAGAGAAAAGTGTTCCTACAACTGCCCCCCAGCCAACCAACACCTGTTCTGCAGTCAAACCACAGCCACCAACAGCCTGTGGAGCTCAAACCCCACTTCAAAAACTCAGCTGAAGAACTTAAAAAGTAAAGGCTGGAAGGGGTGAACACAAACCCAACCCACACTCTGTAGCCAATCAAACTCATCCAAGCACAAAACAGTAAGTGGGATTTCACCAAAGACAAGGCTGCACATAAACAGCTCTGCTCAATGAATGTAATCCATGGAAGACTTCAAAACAAAGCAGGAGGCAATATTGAAGATGTTTAAAAATCACTATTAAATGAACTAGAATCCAATTAAACCATTTTTTCATTGAAGTAAAAATCCCAAAGAGGACAGTGAAGCCAGGAGCACACAGTAACTTATAAAAGCCCACAAAGTTTTGTTCTATAAGGGATCTGACAAGCACCAAATACTTAAAATGAAGATACTTAGAATCTGTTACACAGAGCCAGGATGGGTGATTTGCTGAGTAAAATCTCTTATCAATTGCAAGATATTAAAGATTAATTTAAAACCTCAAAAGACTTTTTAGTCTTGTCAGAACCATCTGGCTCCAAATGTTCTTTTTACAGGTGTGACTTTTGATTTTTCCTGATTTTTCAGACTTAGGAGCATCCCTAGGCAGTGAGTCCACAGGTGGGACATGCTACTGGACAAGGTATGTATTTTTTTGTGTGCAAAGTTAAAATCTTGCAGATTCAAAATTTAATGCCTTCCCTCACCTCTGTTACACAAAGGAGAGAAAGGTGGCTCTCATCTCTTCTGAACATCCTTCTCCAAACTGGTGGTCCTATTAGGACCTTTACAAAATATTTATTTATTTATTTATTCCTCTCCTTCTATCACAAACTACCTCAACCTCTTCAGTCTCTCATCAGAGGGACAATTTTCCAAGTTCTCAAGAATTCTTGTTACTTTCTCCTCAACCTACACTTGTAATGTATAAAATGAAGTCACTCGTCCCAGAGCTGTGACCAGACTCTAAAACACAGGGAAAAAAATTTGACAGGCTTTGTGAGTCACAGTTTTTTATCTGTGTCCAGGTTTGCTTTCACCTCCTCCAGTAAATTGATCTGTCTTCCTCAGAAAACGTCAATTGTCTTTGTCAGCATAAGTTTTTCCACTCAATGAACTGCAAGAATGTAGAGCTTCAGCATTTCTTTTTGTTAAGTTTGGGCATCTGATCCCCAGGAAAGAGTTCTATTCATCTTTTTACATCAATACCATTCCATAGTTATTTCATATTAATCCTTTCTTAGAGAAAAAAAGTGGATGCATTCCTCTCAATTATTTATGTGGATTAAAAATATGTCCGCATGTAAAAAATAATTATTCATTTCAGCAGGCTGTTTAACAGGTGAAGTCCAGCTGGAAAAACTAAGCACATGTTACATATCCATGTAGGAAGAGCATTTCCTATATAATGGAATCCTAGAATGGTTTGGGTTGGAAGGGATCTTAAAGATCATCCAGCTCCAACTCCCTCATTCTCCCTTTTCTTCACTGAACTAACTCTTTCTCTGAGCTTTCCTCTGCAGTGATTGACTCCCTCTCTCCTGAGCCCAAAAGGCAAAGCTACTCCAGACAGAAGGAAAATGTTTTGTTCACTGCTGCTCTGTAATATGTTTTTTTAAAGCCCCTCCATACAATCACAGCACTCTTGTCTAGAAGACAATCTGTATCTCCAGCCCACACCCCTGCTCCAAGAGTCTGCCAGCGTCACTACACCAGCTCCAAAGTGGCTTTGACCAGCCACTTCCTGTCCATTCTCATGGAAGGAGATTCCTCTGGGTAACCCAGAACAATTCTGAAAGACCCTCCTGGAGGAGAAAACCTTCCTGAGCCCAGCCCAGGACATTTGAAAAGAAAGAAGAAAGCCTTCCAAAACCCAGGGTGTTTGCTCCCTCTTGTCTTCTCCACCAGGGCTGCACCTTCAAGTTCACCCTCAGGAAACACCTTCAGTGACCATTTCCACCCAAGTTTTCCCAGTGGGACCTGATAGATTGTTGCCCTTTTTCCAAACCTGGAAATGGAACTCAAGATAATTTTAGGAAGGAGGTAATACAATAGTGGATCTCTATTTGAAGGTTCTCAGGGGCAGTTATTGAAAGATGTCCAAAAAAGCCCATCCCCACGGGGAGAGTACATTTTACAGGTTTTAGGACTTTAGTATAATTGATAAAAAGCACCAATTAGGAGGATAAGTGGTGAATGGAATTACCCCCCAGGTCAAGACCCTTCTCTGGAGCCCTCCCTTGGTACTAGCTGTACTTTGTCCATGAAATGTATCTCAAAAAACTGTTTTTAACCTTGGTAGCCAGGAAGAATCAAGGTACACTGAGGCCTTGCACACCCAGGGCTGGAGCTCTGGAATTTGTTTTGTCTTTCTGCCTAGGGAAAGGGCATGGAGAATTACTGGGAAAACTAGCCATTAATACAATAGGCTACACAGCTACAAATATATGTCCGAAGAATACAGAGAACATAGAAAAGGAAAAACACAAAAACCAAACAGCATCAAGATGAGTGACCACATCTAGTCTGGAGCTGACATGAAGCCACCAAGAGCCACAGCTGCTGCCTTGACAACACCAGTCTTCACTCTGGTTGTTATTAATGAGAGAAGGTGGGCTCTTAATTGCAGCTTCTCCGGAAGTGACATCACTGCAATTTCCAGTGCTATTTCTTCCTCCATCAACAAACAGCACAACAGTTCCTTAGCTAAAAGATTCAGAGCAGCTACAAAAACAAAATAATGACAAGTAAAAACACTAAAATAGATGTACAACCACATAGATGGATTTTCCCATGAAAGATGAAGCAGAAAAATAAATCTGGAAAAGGGTTTGGAGGAAAACTCCTGTGATTTTTTTTTTACTACCCCCCGTTTTTCTAATGACAATAAATTTTCCACATGATTTAACCATGTGAAAAGTCTCTAGGCAAACTCATCAAATAATACAGTCCCTGAAGTCCTAAGGGAAAAAAAATAGGAAGAAAACAAAAACTCTTAAAACTCAATGGGTAGCCATTATTATGTTTGGCTTAGCAGCCAAAGCAACTCCTAACAGGGAAAAAAAAAATTGCTTTTCATTCCTGGAGCCTGGAAGGAGCCATGCTCGTGCATCTCCTGCTCCCTGTAGTCAGATCGGCGTGACATGTCTGTGTGTTTTGCCAGCCCTCCTGACTCCACAGCGGATGCACAAACAATTCCTGCCCTGTCTTTTTGCTGTTTTATGACCCTGCATCTCATAAACCCCTTCAGTGACCTTCACCTCTCTAGAGGGAAACAAACCCACCGGTGCTCCTGCTTGGGTGATCCACCATCCATGGCTGGGGTGGCTCTCCAAAGCCACCAGTGATGACCCAGCCATGCCAGCTGCTGTCTGGGGCTTGATGGGAGCACTGATGATCCCAAACATGACCCTTTTTTGAGCATTTCATAGATGCCAAATGTTTGCCTTGCTCCCTTGTGGCAGTTGTGGTTTATTGTTCTTGTATTAATATAATGTAACCTCAGTTTTAAATGCCCCAAATACTCTAGATGTCAGTACTTTACTTACAGGTCCATTACACCACTACAACCACCTTTGCATTCCCTTTTGCACCCTATTTCTCTTAATTGCATCCCAAATATGTTCAATATGGAGTACCATGGAAGATGATTTAACTTTGCTCTTAGCTCTAGCAGTGGCTTGGGGGGAGGCAGAGCTAGCCAACATCAGCATGTAGTTGGCAGATTTAACCTATTCTTGATGTCAGTTGGGTTTACCTCATCAGCAAAATAACACCCCACTTAAGGAAAGATTGTTCTCCTCCTCTTTACTTAATATCTTTTTTATTATTTTAGCATGAAAGTCAACTGCAGAAGAAAGCATTTAAATGTGCTATTAAAGAAACTGCCTTCAATTTTCACTGCCACTCCTAGCCACCAAAGTGAAACAAAATGCCCAGTTCTGGTTTCATATATATTCTTAATTTTTGCAACTCAATTGCAGCATTTTTTTATGATTTCACTTTTGTGACTCGAATGAAGCATTTTTTTTCAATTTAGCTTAGAAGTGAAAAATTACTTCAAAGAGCACAAAAAGACACAAGAAAAAGCTCAAAGGATTGGAAGGACAGTATATTTAATTGAAGGACTTATCATCACAGTCCAACTCCTATTAAAGAGCAGATGAAAAATACCAAGGTCATCAGATAGAGGAGATTTAGGTACAGCCATTACATGACCTTTGCCACCACCACCTTTATTCCATGTTCTGATAGTCCTTACTCTGATGTCTCCTGTAGGCATTTCATTTGTAAAGACAGAAATGTTGCTAACTATTAATCATAAGGATAGGAATTCATTGACATTTCCAACACATTTTAAATAGAAGCAGAATATGGAAACAGATTTCGCTGTCAGTTACAATCCTTGAGTTCAGAGTCAGTGAAGTGACTGTCATCTATTTCAGCTTCAGCCCAAGCAGGAGCAGAAACTCGTCCAAAATAATGTGCAAAGTATTACTTTTAACGTTCAGTATCATCTTACTTCACCACCAGTTTCAGCCTAATTAATTCAGACTTGCACAAAACAAAAGAATGGGACAGCTACAGAGGTCATGCCACAAGACAAAAACTATGACCCTCAACGCTTATTATTTGTTGTTACTGTTACCCATAAATGGGCTTTTGTTCACTAAAGCTGTTGATAATCGCACTAATATACACAACTGTATAAAGTAAAGGAATTAATTAATTAATTCCTCTATATGTTGTTGTTCAACATTCTGTTGTTTGAAGCAGAAATCAGTGCCCTGTGATCCAGGATCAATCAATACAGGGGAGCTGTAGAGATCTACTTCCATCAGCATGGAAACAATTGGATAAATGCAGTCAAATAAACAACTTTTGGTTATAATTATTATTTAAACAGAGATAAGAGCTCTGTTTTCTTAGGCATTGAAAAAGCACGTAACAGTCTTCCTCCTAAAAGCTCTATTATTCCAGTCAAGGAAGGACTATTTATTGACTTAACATTTATTTCTGATTTAACATGTGCCAAAAGACAGCAAATGTAAACCAATTTAAGAGAGTCCACAAAAGGCAGTTGAATTAAGATCAGTACCCTCTGACTGAGTTAGTTGGATTGGTTCAGCTTGAACACCCAAAACTTTACCCTGAAAGGTGTCACAGCAGCCACTTCCTGAGCATGTTAAAATTAAATGCAGACCTGTTTAATGTTCCCAAGTTCTGCATTAATGTACAGGAACATTTAAGACAGCTCCAAGGACTGAGTTTCTTATCTTTTTGGATGCATTTTATTACAGAATCATGGAACAGCCCAAGCTGGAAGAGACCTCAAAACATCACTTAATCCAACTTCTGTGGATTCTCCATGAGATTTTACAGCACCTTGTCCAGTCACATCTTGAAAAACCCTAGTGAAGAGGTGCTCTCTGGTTCTCTCCAGAGATGAGAGTTTTCCTCCCCAGAAATTACCTCGATTCAGAGTCCAGCTCAGAGTGAGAAGATTCAATGAGGGACACCTGCAGTCTATCAGCCAGATATCCCTTTCCTCAGGACCATGAAGCTGTAGAAAACTTGATGGAACTGGTTTTTGTCTACACAGAAAATCAAGTTTGAGAGCAATCCAAAGGGATGTGAGAGATGCACCTCAAACCAGTCCTGGGAAGGTGCATCTTGGATTCAAACCCCAGGTGAACACCCAGCTGTCCTTGGTTTGGCACTTCTGTTGTTGTTTTCTCTGTCTTTTGGAGAAAAAACTCTGACTGAAAGCACACTGTGCTGGGAATCTCACCATGTGATTATAAGCCACGGAAAAAAAAAGAGGCGGCTTGAAGTGTTGGTTGACAGATTTATCCTTTGTAACAAAGAGGATATCCCTGTATCCCTGGGTTTATCTTCCCCTTCAAAGCTCTGCTGGTCTGTGCAGAAGGCAGGAGGCTTCTAGCCATACCCTGAGGTGGACCAGAGCTTCTGCTCCCTCCCCTCCCCTCCCCTCTACAATGCTTATCCCTTGAGATA
>JANPWX010019930.1:1817766-1833524 GCA_024734555.1 Trochalopteron elliotii
GCATGATCCCTTCCCTTCCCTTCCCTTCCCTTCCCTTCCCTTCCCTTCCCCACACTGAGAGGTGTCCTAAGCCAGGGCGGGAAGAGCCACCCCTTCCACTTCCTAGGAAAAACACCTATTTGGGGGGTATGAAGGCTGAGTGCTGCTGCAGTGATGATGTTGCTGAGAGGAGGCATCACTTTGAAAAGTCCTTCCCACCCAGATTTGGAAACTGCCAAAACCACCTTCCTGAATTCTACCTCGCATAATGAGCTCTGGAAAAGGAGGGAGTTTTTTAATATCAATTTCCTTCTTTGAAAAGCTGTTCAGGCTGATGTCTCACTTCCCTGGCTTCTCACTGGCTCTTTTGAGCATGACCATGACATTAATCTCACACCCTGAATAAATTCCTACCAGTCATCTGGAGACTTTCCCACTCTCCTGTGGCAAGCCCTTTCTATCCAAGAACATGCAGTTGGTTACTGACCAGTGGGTTTACTTGAGACTTTAAAAATTCTTGCAACACTCTCAATTATCTGTGAAACAGTCATGTTACTCTTTTTTTTTAACAATTACAAACTACTTCCTGAGCAAAACAATGAGATGTCAGCATATTCACAATATTTCAACATTGTGTGTTAATCCATTTGTATCCACAATGATGCTTCTAGAAAAAAAAAAAAAAAAAAAAAATAAGCCAGCATAATGCCAAGGCTACTTTGACTTATTTTTCAATTTTTCCTCTTTTTCCTTTCTTCTTTGTTGTTTCTTTCTTTTCTTTTTTTCTTTTTTTTTTCTTGTTCAAATACTGTTGTTCAATAAAAAAAAGTATTTTCTTGTTCAATATCAGACTTGATAATTCAGAAATGAGACCAATTTGCTTCTCAAGAGGGGCAGTCAAAATAAACAAAGACAATATCCATCAGTTCTAGAAAGCACTGCCCTTCTTCTGAGGTGGGAACAACCTCATCAGAGCTAAGGATGTAAGCATTGCCTTCTCTTCTCTGTTCCAGACTGTTATCACCTACCAGTTATTGCTCTGGAGTCTAAATCCTGGAGACAGATTTATTTTCCCCAAAGTTTAGGCTGTATCTATATCCTCCAATTATCTTCTGATTGGCTAGTCACATTAAACATGAAAAGGCATCATAAAAATATATTAAAACTTGTCTTTTTTTACTTAGTACCTTACCTTACACGAAAGGAACAAGTCCAACTAACCAACCCCCTACAAAATTGGGCCCAGAAGCCAAAAAGAATTATTCTCTTTTGAAGAGCTCCATTTGGGAATATCTTTCCAGAGGTTCTTTAAAAAAAGTGTGTTTGGGAGAAAGTAATCATGAAAGAAAGAAAGCTCAGCTCAACAATAGGAGCTGGATAATTCCCACGAAAGTTATTACTGATCCTTGCTTCCAGGAAAAAAAATCCCCTCTGGATAGATTCAGCTTTCTGGAAAAAGGTTTAAACTTAACACTTCCATTTTACTGGTGTTTTGCTTTCCAGAAGAGATAAAAGATAATGACTGACTGAATGGCATGAAATCTTTACACTTATCCACACCTCTGGAAAATATGCTGGGGTCCACTTCCTTCCCTTCCTACATTTTCACCCTGACATAATCTTTCCTATGTGTTCAAAAAAACTGAAGGTTTCTTTGTATCTGGAGAGTAACCAAGTGCTCACATGCCCTGGTCATGTAAAAGCCAATTTGTGTCCAAGGAAGCTCTGCTGGAATATAGGAGGAAATACTGTCAGCCATGGGTTTTGCCTCTCCTGATGAAACACCACAGAAATCATCAGATATCTTGTGTTTTGTCTGAGCACCAGGGCAGCAGCCCTGGCACAGGAGCAGCACCTCAGACCCTCCTCTTATGTCTGTCACCTAGGGCTGAGCCAAGCATCCAGGCAGCAGGAACAGGTCCTGGCAGCCCAAAATGTGTGAGGGAGCTCCTGCAAGCAGAGATGATGCTGAAGGTCAGGTAAAAGCTAGGAAGAGAGAGAGTTTCTTGTAGTGCCATGGGAGCCTTCGTGCAAGACACTTGTAGAGAGCTCCAAGTCAGCTGCACTTGGCATCTTTTGGGAAAGAGCCTGGACTTGTGGTCTTGCTTGGTGAGATACTGAGTTGTTTATGCCTTATCTTTTTAGCTTTTATATTTTCCAGATCCTGTACTGCATTAGTGCATAACTTTAAATGCCATATAGAGTGTTAGTCACTGTCTTCACATTTTGGTCAGACAAAGCAATCCTTCCAGGCCTGAGAACCAAGATGATAATCCCAGCCTCAGGCCCTGAAAAATATAAACAAAAGTGAATTGGAGGGGAGCAAACTGGGGGTAAATTACTCCATTACCTGAAGCTGTTGTTAGAGGGTTAACCCCTGATAGGTAAATGGACCGAACTTGCAATCGTGTGAAAAACTCATGGCTATCATCCATCTTGGGTGTAGCCTCTGGGAGGCTTCTGAGTGCCCAAGGTGTATCTATTGAAGGCCTTTAATAAATACCTACTTTATTCTTTTAACTCTGTCTGGCCTCTGTTCTAGGTAGCCATTCCAAGTCATCACTGTGACACCTGTGGCAGCCCCAGGATGAGGATGCTGCTGGGGCTGTGATTTGTGCTTACCAGGAGGAGTGAGGAAGGCAGGCAGCAGATACACCCCAGGACAACAGAGGTTCCCACACCCCTCAGCCTCTGCTCCCCAGGCACCCACAACTCCTGAGAAAGCAGGCCCCAGCCTGGCTAGAAATGGAGCTGGTGACAAATGAGATCCTGGTCCAGGAAATGTAACAGCAGTGTCTGTGCCTTTGCAAGCTCCTTTGAACTGTGAAGACATTTAGTTCACATTTCAGGCACCATTTATTTCACTGGCATATGGGGTTTTGTCTTCATTTGCTTTTCCTTGCTGAGCATCACCCTTGTAGTTAAACTATCAGTTTCTGGGGGATTTAGAATCAGAGGAAATGTAAGCATCTAAAACAAAAGATGTTAAAACTTGTATATTTTTACACTGGGTTCAATATTCTAGCAATCCTCCTCTTTCTCTGCTCTCTGAAATGCAGGGGAAAGAAAGGAAAAGAAGAAACTGTTCATATCCCTAGGAGTAGGGTAGCTCTATCACAACAAAAGGTCATGGTCACCACATTCACTTCCTGAAGAAGAATTTCATTGCCTTTCCCGTGCAAGCCAAGGTTCTTCATCTTTGCATTGATGAAAAAAACTTGCCCTCAGGCTGCAGGAGCTCTGTTATTCACCCTAGGGGAACACGGGATGCTGAAATGGTCTGGTTTTATCCTAATTTAGAGGATGTGAAATGCAAGAAAAAGTGTTCACAGCACAGGAATGATCCAGTGGCCTTTGTTTCTGTTTTCCCCAGACTCCCTCCTCAGAGCTAGACACACGGGGCAGATTTCTAAATGTCTCTGTCTGCAGCCATCTTAGAAACCTCCATTTGTGACAAAATCCTTTAAAGGAAACAGCAAAGACCACAGCTTGAGGGAAGGTTGGCACCATCCAGTGTTGCTCCATCCACTGGTCCAAGAATCTTCCCAAAAATCTGAATCTAATTTCCAGGATGCTGAATGGTGACAATGTACCAGCAGCTTCATAAGCTTTTTATTTTCCGTCAAGAAACCCATTGCCTCGGATTTTGGATGAGAATTAAAACAACCCAGCTCCCTCTTGCTGTTTGTTCATTGTTCACGGGCTGTTCCCCATTTGCCCAGCTCAGTGAGCTATTGTTCCACAGGGGCACTGCAAACCTCTGCAAGCACAAACTCAAACCACATTGTAAACAGCACATGGCTTTGTTTAATCCAGAGCAAACCCCTGGGCTTGGGCTGGAGAGGCAGGCACAGCAGAGTGATCTGCCCCCTTTATCACTGCCTTTACATACTGCCCGTTCTGCTCCAGTGCCAGGACATGGTGTGCCTCGTTTATCATTCATTTCCGGAGATGCTGCAGCATGAAATGCTTCTCGGTGCTGACTTTGCTGGGGTTACAGGATGCTTTGAGGGTTTCCACTCACTGGTTAAGGCAGCATTGTCCTGCTGAGCGCTGCCAGCGAACACTTCCCTCGCTGCAGCCTTCAAACGCAGGCTGTGGATGCCCTCTGCTGCTCCACCGGTGTCAGTTTAGGGGGGTTTTGCTGTTTCTGGAGATACCCTGTTGTTCCTGCAAAGATTAACCTACTAGGTATCATTTTCATTCCTAATAAACACGTGTGCCCTGTCAACAGGCTTTTGCAAGTATTTCACAACTCAGAAATCTATTAACAGGCAGCAGAACAAACTGCTCATCACAGTTTAAATTGTAGGTTTTCTGTTTTGAAAATGTGACGTGCTGTGCTGCTGTTTCATCAGTTCCTACAGCATCATGGAAAAGGAGAGGAGGGCATTACAATAAAAACACCACTTGTCAAACGCTCTAATTCCACCAACTTTTACAGACACCACCCTGGGTTGGGAGCAGTGAAGAGCCAGGTCAGTGCTCTGAGAGTGAGAAGGAAACCACAGGAGCCAGGGATCCCTCAGGCAGGGGAGCCACCTGGTCTGATCCCCAAGGAAGGACAGCAGTGGGGAGAGAGTGTTAAATAAATTAATTTCTGTCTTAGTGAATAAGCACAGAGCATAAGGAGAGCACCCCTCTGCAGCAGCAGGGGGAGGTTGGCTCTCTGGGGTGATCCCACAGCACTGTCACCCTTTTCAATTTGAGCAGTTAGCCAAAATTTAGGGACAGACATGCTGTTTCCATTAGAAGTAGTAATTCATGAAGAAATCAGATACTTGCCCGATGCACTTCTATTTTTCTGCAGTGAATGTACAAAGCCCCATTTCCCTTCCCCCATTGTGTTTGAACAGCAGGAGGCAAGACTTTTCCGTTCAAAACTCCAAAACTTTTTCCAGCTAGTACCCTTCCTGAAGACTGTTTCTTGCCCTTTGCCTTATGGATGATTTGCAAACGTGGCTTTGGCTGTCTGTGGCTTCTCTGTCAGTGGCTTTTCCACCCTCACTGCTCTGGGTGCTGTGTCCCACACAGTTTGGTGGGAAAATTCAAGGTCTGCTCTTCTGCATCTGCCCTCAGTGCAGGCAGCACTGTCTGGCTCCTGACCAGCCCCACACCTGGTCTGCACCTTGTTTCCACCAGCTGCAACGGGAAAGAGCTCCCTCAGGGGCTGTTTTTCTCTTTCCCCAAACAAAGGATGCCTCTCCACCTCCTCGGTGTGAGATCTCACTCCAGCAGGAGGCCTGAAGAAGCATTTTCTGTCAGTGCTTGGTCCTTGAAATATAGATTTCCTCTTGTTAGCAGGTACTAAATTAAAAGGTAATAACCAGGTGAAGAAAGCAACATGGGGAAAGGATTTCTCCCTCCAGGTATAAAGAAATTTTCCGCCGTAGGAAGAAAAAAGAAAAAACATCTTACAACAAAGCAGAAGAAATAAGCCTTCCCTCACTTCAGCACACTACACACAGCTGTAACTTCAGTGCTTTCTGGAGAAGGTCACAGAGTCCATCTGCTAATGGGTTTCCTGCCTGAGGGTATTTACAGGGGGAGCACGTTTGATGGACAAGGGCCATCATGGGTGAAAGCAATTTGACAGCACAGAAGATGAAAGCAGAGAGTGACCAGAGCAGCTCAGAGCAGTGTCCTTTGAGGACACGTCACAGAAAGAGCTTGGACACTACACCCTTCTGGCAACGGCTTTTGGAGAAAGAAAGATACTTAAGAAATACATTTGACAAGGGCTGTCATGAAAACTGCAGCTCTGAGTGGAAAACAGGGGAGAGACAGAGGGAGAGAGGAAGGAGCTGGCACACATGGAGCCATGGCTGTGTCATAAGGAAGAATTCAGCTCAGGAGATACTTTTCAGGTAAATGGAAAGCAGATATGCAAGGAAACTGGCAAAATATGCTAAGATCGTGGAAAGCAATAAAGAATTGATCGAGCTTTTATGGACAAAGACACAATAAATTCCCTTTTATTATTACCCTTCGTATTGCAGAATGTTCAGACCTGAAGAAAGGGGACACATGGAAAAAGTGCACAAAGGGGGTTTTTTGTCCTTTAGAGCACAGGAGTTGCACACTGACCATCACACACTTAATACTCATGGTATCTACCTCTTCGACTGCCAGTCACCTGAAATTACTCTGATCACCCTCCTTGCTCCTGTGCCCCTGCACCTTCCTCTCCTGCTGTGACATGAACAGCTTCATCCAGTGGGCATCAGGACTCCATCTGTAGCAGACAATTCCTGACTGTTCCCTAATCCCAGCTCTCTGCTGAAGGTACAGGCAATGGTTTCTATTGAGAACAGGTTTTGAAGCTTCCATCACTCAGCCATACCACCATGCCTCATCGTTGGCCTCCTATGGTACACTGCTGGACACAGGAGCTGCTCTTCTGCAGTGTGGAGAACTTACCCAGTATAATTCTGCTTTTAAACCCCACTCAGCTGCCAGCCAAGTCACTGCCAGGTGTGGAGCTTTCCTGCTTGAGCCTGCTTCCACCCAAACTTTAAGCTGGGCAAGCCAGCTCTTGGCTTTGCTCCTCCAGCTCCAGCCCAGTGGGAAGCAGTGAAAACCATATTGTCCAAAGAGATGTCACTGTCACTCTTCACTTGGCACATACTTCCAGTCTTTTTCTGTCATTGTTTGCAAAATGGTTTGGTTTGGGGTTTTTTCCCTTGCAATAAACTCCTGCAGCTGGCAGTTTATTTGCCTTTCTCATGTTTCCCCCCATAGTACAGGCATTGTTTCTCCCTTCCTCTCAGGTCACTCTGTTTCTCATTAGTCTGTGTTTGTCTCTTGTTTTATACGTGACAACCAAGCTCCATTATTATTACACTTTCAGCTTTCATCATCAATTCTCTTCTGCTCTGCTGCTGCAGAAGACACCACAGGGCTGGTGTGAGGTCTGGATCACCAGCAGCTCCACAGCCTGCATGTTCTGGGTGCATCACCTCCCCATCTGCAACAGAGAGTGAGACCAGATGTTTGAATCAAGGTGGCTGACATTTCTTCAGGAACTTTGGCCCTGCATGAGGGCACAGATTCCCTTCCCACAGAAAGGAAGGCAGGGAGCAGGGCCAGAAGGGGTGCTCAGCTGTGGGAACATGAAGCAGTTTGGACTGTGTGATTGTGTCTCATTTTCTGACATGCAGAATGAAAGGAACCTAAATTTAGAGGTGTCTCAGGGGACAAGCAGCAGGTTGGAATGCTGGAATCATGACCATGGGGAAAGAATAGCTGAGACAACCTGTGTGAAAGTGAATGTGAGAGACTGGACTCTGATTAATGACTCAAACACTGGACCCAGTGATGGACAAGCCAGGACTATTGGTTCCAATGGCTCAAACAATCATGGGTGCTGTGCTGGTGATGCACAGAGCAGCTCCCAGATGCAGAGCCTGGAGCTGCAAACCGGGTCCCCAGATAAGGGAAGAGGCTGATAAGACTCGAGGTGGGCTGATCTTATCATGCCGGAGTCCTCCCTTACATGCTGGCTCAGCTGCAGGATCTCCCCTCTGAAGTATGGGGCCATTCACAGGTAGGATGAAGGGCTTCACCTCTGATGGGCCACGATGGATTCAGGTACACCTGAACCTGACCTAAGAGACAGCTGCAACATCTTAGAAGGTGTCAAGGACTCATGAGATGTCCCTGATCCACCATCACATCACCCAGGTGTCCTGTGGCCCAGCCATTAGTGTCCAGTGTGGAACTCCCTGATCTGGGGGAGATCTCTGGGCGTTCCCCCCCGAGGCAGGGTAAACACAAACCCAGCAGAGATTGTGTTCCCAGGATTCTTCCCTCCACCACTCAATGGGTGCAGTCTGCAGCCAGCAAGAAGACTAGAGGAAGAGGATCAACAGGGCTTCATAAGAATCTACAGAGTGGTGCTATTTTTTCTATTTAGTCTGTTTCTCTGTCGTTTTCTTTCTTTGCTGGCCTGCCCCCACCCCCAATCTTTTTCTTATCTCCCTCTCAACTTCACATTTACTGTTAAATAATAATCCATATTATTGTCTTCAACATATGGTCTTGTTTGCACCTTAAATGGAGCAGAGGCATCTTTCTAATAATTTGAATAGCCAGATCTTAATAGTGAAACATTACCAGGTAAAACACCCAGCAAAAGATTTATCAGCAGGGAAGTACCCCAGAAGAGGAGAAGCCTTTTCCCTCTGTTATTTTTCAGGCCACCCTGAACCCCGAGGAACCAAGAGCCCCTTCCCTGTGCTTCTCTGATTCAGCCTGACAGGTATTTCACCCAAGCATGTTCTCCTCATCACCAAAATCACACTGAAGAACGGGGCTCCAGGCAGGTGTTGACACTTGCTCTGCCACACAAATGTCTCAGGTTAAAAAATATTGATGGATTTTGAGTGTTTTCCATTAGCACAAGCTGCTACTGGTCAATGCCATCATTTTTTCACAGGAGAAAAAATAATTTTTTGCCAGACAATAAAGGTTGTGTGAAATTTATTAACATTGCACAGTCATTTATGTGCTTTAAAAACAAAAGCAGCCCACTGCAATCTCCCACCAGCTGATCTTGACAACCCAGACACAAATCAGACTCTGCCCCCTGACACTAAATCTATCCAAAGCACAGTGACTCTGCTAGTATTTTCCATGGAAAATCTCATTTGTGTAGTGAAAAATTAAATCATCATTTTGAATTTCTTCCCTATGTATTCCTCTTTACAAAAGAATGAAATTCATGTCACACCGGCTTGATTAGGAAACTGAAATCATTCAGAATTTATAAGATTTAAATTCTTCACATTTTCAGATGTTTTTGAGACATGGCAAAAAGCTGTGCAAGGAATTAATTGGGGAGGGGGGAAGAAAAAACAAAACCAAAAAAAAAAAGTCCTCAAAAAAACACAAACATGTCAAATGGCTGCTCTCTCCGGGGTTTGTTTTTCTTTGTAAATATACGCTCCCATATTTACAGTCACAGAATCATCAAGGCTGGAAAAGACCTTCAGGATCATCCAGTCCCATTGCCAGCCCAGCATCACCATAACCACCCCTAAAACATGCCCCCAAGTGCCACATCTGGACACCTCTTCAGACAATGACTCCACCACCTCCCTGGGCAACTTATTCCAATGCCTGATCACTCTTTCAGTAAAAAGCCAAATTCCTAATATCTAATCTGAACCTCCCCTGGTGAACTTGAACCTCACCTGACTAAAGAGGAACATCCTCATGGAATTCTGCAGCCCTGGTCCTGTGGGATGTCCCTCCTGAGCAAGGGATGAAAGGCTCACAGCCTACAGATCCAAAGGGGTAAATGAACTTCGGGTGTGGCCTCTCTGTATGTCCAGAGGATGGGAGAACCCTCAGACCTCTAAATTAATATCAGTCCTTGGTCCTTGAAATATAGATTTCCTCTTGTTAGCAGGTACTAAATTAAAAGGTAATAACCAGGTGAAGAAAGCAACATGGGGAAAGGATTTCTCCCTCCAGGTATAAAGAAATTTTCCGCCGTAGGAAGAAAAAAGAAAAAACATCTTACAACAAAGCAGAAGAAATAAACCTTCCCTCACTTCTGCACACTACACACAGCTGTAACTTCAGTGCTTTCTGGAGAAGGTCATGGAGTCCATCTGCTAGTGGGTAATAGTAGAAAAACTGAGAATGAACCTACCAAAACACCAGCAAGTGCTGGATGCATTTCACCTCAGGGTCCTCAGCTCTTTGGTAGACCTGGATCTCAGGACCAGCCAGAAGCACCATTTGGGGACGAAGGAGAAGAGAAGGTGGCTATGCCACCTTTGTGAGCAATCCTTTAGCGTGGTGGCCCAAGCACATCCCCAGTGGGCACCATGGGGACGGAGCAACACCCAAACCGTGTTGGGCTTCAGTGGCAGGATAAAAAAGCTACTTATGGTGAGTCCTAGGTGGTCATAGTTACTTCTGTGGAAGGTAGGCTCTTAAATAAATGCTCAGTGAGGAAACAGCCACGTTTGCCACACTGTCCCATGTACAGCTTGGTCTTGGAAAGCATTTACGGCTTAAAGCCCAAAAATAGTTTCAGCTCAATGATTCCTTTGTACCTTGTGAAGTTAATAACTGCAAGTTAATAAAGGCTAACTCAATTTTCCTTCAAACGAGAGCGTCAGGTCTGGTTTTAATCATGACTGCAGTCTAGACCAGGAATATTGTCTAATTAGAACCCGGATGCAGACAGCACCGGGGTCGCACTCGCAGGTGAACTTGGAACCACAATTTCCGCTCCTCTCCCTCCCCCAGGTTTTAACCAGCCTGAGATGAAGGTTTCATTGTAAAATTATAAATCCTTCAGCCATCCCATGCCAAAATTAAGCCAGCAAGAATGGTTTACAGCTTTATGATCACAATCTTTTCCATTTGCCTGTACAACCATGCACCAGTGAGTGAGCTGCATTTGCTATGTTTTTGATTGTGAGCCAGTGACCAACACTTGTTTTCACTGAGTTTCCCTGGATCAAGCACTCAAAGCCATTTTTAAGAAGGACAGAATTACCCAGAATGGAGAGAAGGAAGGTATGACCTTGGAGGTCTCTTCCAACCTAGTGATTCTGTGTGTGTGATTCTGTGACCAGCCTTTGTTCTCTATTGGACATGGGAAGGAACTTAGTAACTGCAGATGAGGAGAAGACAGAAGCACTTAATGCCTTCTTTGCTTCAATCTTTAGTGGCAAGATGGCTTGTCCTCAGGACAAGTGTCCTCCTGGGCTGGTAGACGGTGTCAGGGAGCAGAATGGTCCCCCTGTTATGCAGGAGGAGGCAGTCAGAGAACTGCTGAGCTGCTTGGATGTTCATAAATCTATGGACCAGACGGGATCCATCGAAGAGTGAGGAGGGAGCTGGCAGATGACCTTGCGAAGCCACTCTCCATCATTTACAGTCAGTCATGGCTCACTGGTGAGGTTCCAGATGAGTGGAAGCTGGCCAGTGTGATGCTCATTCATAAAAAGGCTGGGAAGGAGGATTCTGGTAATTATAGACCAGTCATCCTGACCTCAATACCTGGTAAGATATTGGAACAGTTTATATGGAGTGCCATCACACAGCACTTCCAGGATGGCCAGGGTATCAGACCCAGCCAGCATGGGTTTAGGAGAGGTGGGTTGTGTTTAACCAGCCTTTTATGACCAGGTGATCCACCTGGTACATGCAGGGAGGGCTGTGGATGTTGTCTACTTGGACTTCAGCAAGGCATTTGACAGTGTCTCCCACAGCATACTCCTGGATAAGCTGGCAGCCCATGGCTTGGACAGGAGCACTCTTTGCTGGGTTAGGAACTGGCTACGTGGCCCAGAGTGGTGGTGAATGGTGCTGCATCCAGCTGGGGACAGTCACCAGTGGTGTCCCTCAGGGGTCTGTGCTGGGACCAGCTCTGTTCAATAGTTTCATTGATGACATGGATGAGGGTATTGAGTCTTTCATGAGTAAATCTACAGATGACACTAAGGTGGGTGCATGTGTCAACCTTATGGAAGGTAGGAAGGCTCTTCGGAGAGACCTGGAACAGTTGGATGGATGGGCAGAGTCCAATAGGATGAAATTCAAAAGTCCAAGTGCCAAGTCCTGCATTTTGGCCACAATAACCCCCTGCAGCACTACAGGCTGGGGACAGAGTGGCTGGACAGTGCCCAGGAGGAAAGGGACCTGGGGGTGCTGGTGACAGCAGCTGAACATGAGCCAGGGTGTGCCCAGGTGGCCAAGAGGGCCAAAGGCATCCTGGCCTGGATCAGGAATGGTGTGGCCAGCAGGAGCAGGGAGGTCATTCTTCCCCTGTACTCAGCACTGGTAAGGGCACTCCTTGAGTGCTGTGTCCACTTCTGGGCCCTCA
Organism: Trochalopteron elliotii; assembly: GCA_024734555.1. Taxonomy (NCBI): domain Eukaryota; kingdom Metazoa; phylum Chordata; class Aves; order Passeriformes; family Leiothrichidae; genus Trochalopteron; species Trochalopteron elliotii. The sequence goes on from JANPWX010019930.1 coordinate 1,829,594, forward strand.
GTTTGGGAAGGACATTGAGATATTTGACCATGTCCAGAGGAGGCAACAGGGCTGGTGAGGGGCTTGGAACACAAACTCTGTGAGGAACAACTGAGGGAGCTGGGGTTGTTTAGCCTGGAGAAAAGGAGACTCAGAGGTGACTTTATCACTCTCTATAACTTCCTGAAGGGGGGTTGTGGTCAGCTGGGGGTTGGTCTCTTTCTCCAGGCAGCAACTGACAGAACGAGAGGACACAGCCTGAAGCTCTTCCAAGGGAAATACAGATTGGATATTAGGAAAAACTTTTTTAAAAAGGAGTGATAAAGTACTGGAATGGTCTTCCCAGGGAGATGGTGGAGTCACCATCCCCGGATATGTTTAAAAAAAGATAGGATGTGCCATGGTTTAGTTGAGGTGTTAGGGCATGGGTTGGACTAAATATTCTCAGAGATCTCCTCCAAACCAGTGATTCTGTGATTCTATTAGTTCTCTCTGTGTGATTCTGTGTATTAACAACATGGGTGTACATAACTGGTTTATAAAAACCTGTTGCTTTCACTTGGGTGCAGATCCCAGCACAGCACAACACTTGGAACACACACCTACCTTTACCTTAAGTGGAGTTCAACTAAGTTCAGATTTAAACCCAAAAATCATACTGGTTTTTAGCCCACCACCATTTCTGCTTCATAAAATTACCAGTGAAAGAAGAGGGTCAGCACCTGTCCACTCCATCACAGCAACAAATTTGTGAAATCATTAATAAATTGCCCACTTTTTTTGCTTCTTTTAATAGAAGATAAGCAATCAGATTATACATTTGTAATTACATATGTCAAAAAAGGGAATTTTTATATATCTATGAGCAAGTGAAGAGAACCTTGTGTTTTGTTGGGAATTTTTTTCCAAAGCAAATTACTGCTTCATCAGATATTCCTAATTAAAAATACAATTAAAAAAAAAAAAAAAAGGAGCTTTAAATAGAGCTAGCATTAAATTAAAAGCATGACTCAGAAGAACTCAGAAGAGATAATGTGTGCTGCTTGACCTGGTTCACTTGTCAGACCTTACCCTTCATCAGAAGTGATTTTCATGCAGGCTTTACCTAGAATCCTTTCTCCTTTTTTTGGTTGATTTTTTTTGTGTTTTCATTTTGGTTTTTTTTTTTGGGGGGGAGGTGAGGGTGGAAGGGAATTGGCTCTTTGGAGGTGTTTTTTTTGTTTTTTTGTTGTGGGGCTGTTTTCTTGGTTTTGCAGTGGTGGTGGTGGTATTGTCATTGTTGTTGAATAAATATGATCCAGAATTCTTAGTTTGAGAAAAATACTAATTATAAGAAAATCAAATTTTTTTTTGCTTCCCTATATGCACATAACAATAGCTTCTTTCTCTCTAGCAGAACATAAAATAAAGCAAATATTTCTGTTGATGTGATAGTACTAGAACCCAGAACTGGGAAATATTTATGTTTTTATCAATCTAGTGCTGTCACTGGGAAAAAAAAAAAAAAAAGGTGAATCTGCTGATGAATCTGCCCAAAGTATTCCCTTATCAGTTGTACAAATAACAGAGACAAAAACAAGCAAGCAAACCACACCTGTGATTGGAACCAGGTAAAGCATTCAGGGTATTCAAGAGTGAAATGAAAAATATGATACTGAGTTTGCATGTTGAATTATGTATATTTCTGCCAAATATTCTCCTGTCATAGAGCTCTCAGGCTTTGAATTTGCTGGTGCTACTCCTTGACACAAAGGTGCAACCAGATTTTGAAATTCGTGCAATTGATGGTGAAATATAGTGATTTAAGCTCTGAGTTTATGTTTCTGTGAAATTGCATCTGTCCCTTTAAAATTTCTGAAATTTCTTTGGTCATGGATGTACATGAGGAAAAGGAGGAAGGGGAAAAGGGGAAAGTGGGAAAAGGGGAAAGGGGGACAAGGGGAAGGGGAAGGGGGAAAGGGGAAGGGGAAAGGGGAAGGGAAAGGAAAAGGAAAAGGAAAAAAGGAGAAAAGAGGAAAAAAAGGAAAAAAGGGAAAAAGAAAAAAGGAAAAAGGAAAAAAAGAAAAAAGAAAAAAGGAAAAGGAATCTTCTAGGAAAAAAAAGAGTAACAATCTTTCCAGTGTAAAGAAGAATCCCTCTTGATCCAGATTTCAGCACCTGTGTGCTGTTCAAACATGATAACATTCACCCTTCTCCTCCTCCTCCTGCCTTGGCCCCTGTGCTGACTTTTGTCACCTTCCCTAGGCTATGACACCAAATTGTTCCACTTGTGGCCACATCTACTTAATCCTTAAATTCCACCACATAAAATTCCGCCCTTGGATTTGTCCCACTCATTTTCTTCTCATTTTTGGTTTCTATAGTTTAACGACAGAGGTCTTATTTCCGCCAATCCTAGCACCACCCTGGTTTAATCAATACTGACACTGTCCATCCATTTGGACTTAAAATTATTGCAGACTCTCTTCCATTCTTCATTAACCTCTGCTTTCCCTGCATTTCTTCATGAAGGGAGGGTTCTTCCAAGCAGATCTCAACCCTTTCCTTGCAAGAACTTACCCTTTGCAGGGATGGGAACTCTGCACTGGGCAGCAGCTTGAGTTTAAATCTCCAGAACTTTCTCTCATCAAGTTTTCCTCCACGTCCCCTCACCCCTCAGTGCCCAATGCTTGAAACTTCAAATCCTTCTTCAGCACACAATTTTTGTCAAAGGGACAGTCACATCCAGTCCCAAGCACGGGAAAAATTTTTCCACCTCCCACGGGACCTGAACTACACCCCCCAAACAATTATTTGGGCAACCTCATCTGTACACGCTGGCCTCTGCAGCTGCCAGCTCCTCATGTGCTCTGCTCATCCTGGCTAGATACAGGTGTTCTTCCCTCCTTTACCCTCAAAAGTCTCTCTAATCCTTATCTCCCATCCCAAATGGCACCAGTTACATGGATGGCGTGGCTTCCATCACACTCCCACCAACAGCAACCAGCACGATCTGTGGTGTTCAGGAGACTCTGAACAGCTCCAGCCTGGAATGCCAGGACTGCCACACTGATCTGCACATTCCACACCAAAGTTTTCAATAACACTATGCAGCCAGAGTGGTGATGCCTGTCTGAAGCTGAGCAAACACCAGATGGGGGTCCCTTGCTCAGGTGTGTGTGCCTGCTGCACTGATGAGCACATCATGCCCTCGTCACCATCAAAGCCAGGGAAATGCATCCTCTGGCTTATTAGACAAGGGATCCAGGAGACAGGTAAGCCATTAATGCTCCTTCATTAAACAGGGATGAACCCTCATCTGGAGCAGCCTTTGCTGCTGAGCCATCTGTGTTCAAAGAGGAGCTGAGGCTGGAAGTGGAGCTGGCCAGATTGCTGGGACAACTAGGGAGGAGCCGGGGCCAGCACAGAGGATATGGGAAAGGCTTGCTTAGCATATCAAAGTGAGGGAGCGTGATTGATCTCTAAAAATACACCAGTGGGTAAACCCTGGGGAGGAAGAACGGCTTTCGGGCTAAATAACAGCACTGGCACAGTAACAAAAGGGTGTAAACCTCATGGTGTCGTACAGCTTCCTCCCGAGGGGCAGCGCAGGGACAGCTCCCATCTCTGCTCCCTGTAACAGCACCCAGGGGATGGCTGGAGCTGTGTCAGGGCAGGGTCAGGATGGATTTCAGGGAAAGGCTCTTCCCCCAGAGGGTGCTGGGCACTGCCCAGGCTAGCCAGGGAATGGGCACAGCCCTGAGGCTGCCCAGAGCTCCAGGAGCATTTGGACACTGCTCCTAGGCATGCACAGGGGGGATTGTTGGGGTGTCTGTGCAGGGACAGGGGTGGAACTCAATGATTCTGGTGGGTCCCTTCCAGCTCAGGATATTCTATTCTATTCTACTTCTCTTCTACTTCTCTTCTCTTCTCTCCTCTCCTCTCCTCTCCTCTCCTCTCCTCTCCTCTCCTC
>JANPWX010019930.1:1847731-1937327 GCA_024734555.1 Trochalopteron elliotii
GGGGGGGGGGGGGGGGTAGTTTTGGAGGTTTATGGTGTGTGTGTGTATTTTTTAGTTTGTTTTTTTTTTATGAGAGAAGACTGATAATGAATTCTTTCCACTGCAGATATATAGAAATGGCAGAAAAGCTGAAGACTGGCTCCAGGACACCTGAGAGGTTGCTCAATGGTGTAAGGGATGTCATGGGGCCAAACAAAAAGTGTTGCTTCATATACTTGGAAAACCTCCTTTTCCAGGTTCCATCCCAAGTGAATATTCTTCCATATACCCAAGCAGCAGCACTTACCTACAAACAGGCCAGGCAATTATTTGCAATAACCAACTCAGGTATTCAGACAGCCAACAGAGAGCACGCTGATGTACCAGAACCAAAACCTCACCCAGAAAAAGTACTCAGAGTACTGCAAAATGTTCAGGAAGGCTGTTCCAAAATTTGCAGGAACTGAAGCTCTTTGTTAGGCTTCAAACATAATGTGAGTTGTGAGTAAATTTACACTACTGCCTCAGAAGAAACAAGTTGCAATTTCTGATTTATGATAAGTTATCAGCTTGAAGGGAAAAAAGTGCAAATATATATATACACAAGATATTGTATATGATTTTGTACAGGTTTTGGCCTATAATCAAATTTTGTATTGATTTACTGTATTGTTACAGTGAACAAATAAGGGGGTGACCTAGGAACCATTAAATCAGATTCCAGGCCTATCACACACCAGTTAAATGCCATGTCACAAGGTTTACTGGAGATGGGCAGCACCTCAGGAGTTGTTCAATAATGGTGAAGAACAGATCCATCCTGAAAATACCTTCTGAGCTCCCGGGGAAAATTTCTGAAAAGAGAGGTTGCACCCAGCTCTTTGGAAATCCTTGAATTAAAAGAAAAACAAGAGAAATAGCAAAGCTGCTGTGGCAAGAATCACTGTTTTAAGGATGAGAGTTAAATGCCACCATTTAAAAACCTTGAAGGAAAGAAATAAATCTATTTCTTCTGGCTCTCTGGAACTCAGTGTTACTTATCAGCTAGTGGGCTCATGGTTTGTCTCCCTGCCTTTATAGTGACATTGGCTCTGATTATTCCTTGTGCATTTTTAATTAATACTAAGCCAAAACTCCACCACTTCAGTTCAAACAACAGTGCTTATTGTGCTGCCTGAAAATCTAGTTTCCTGCAATGTAAAATTGACAAATATTGGGGTGAGGGGCAATTATACAACATTTTAACTACTGCAGATGAAATGTATGAGAAACAAATTTATTCATTTGTTTGATTCAGTGTTATCACAGTCTGTGAAATTTATCCTGTTTGAGTTAAAGGAAGTGAGACTCTTCCTTTTAGCTCTGAGTGGGAGTGGGATGGGACCCTGAATTTGAAACACTGAATCAGTTTTGAAAAATGCTGTAAGGTTTTCATTTGAGTAAACACATACAACAAAATGTTTGAGTGAAAACATATTGCAAGGCCTGAAGTGTTCTCATGCAGAAATGAAATTATGCATGTGAAAAAAGCTTGTATTTTATACATTAGTCTGTTAGTGCCACTTCATCTTATTTCTGTAGCACACAAGTCATTTTAACTTGAATTTTCCTGTTTCAGGACCAACACAGTGGAATGTTTCTGTTGTTCCAAAGCGTGTATTTGATAAGGATTGTTTGGCTCACAGCTTACTGGGAATGTAAGAATACACACTTTTGTGTTTTTCAGCCATGGGTGTTTGCTTGTATACAAGGCACCAGGAGACAGAAACTGCAATTAAGAGGACTTTCTTTTCCTCTGGTGCATTTTCCACCAAAGCATCATTAAATCTTTACAAATATATGGCTCATCCTTCCAGTCCCATGACGAACAATGTATTTCCTGTGTAATTCAATTAGTGCATTTATCATTTCTAAATCCCTCTGTCATTTCAGTAGAATTGTGATGATACAGGGGCTACCTGGCAGAGGAGGATTACCTGCCACTGCCAGGCAGAGCTGCAACACAGAAAGTCACAGCAGAGATAACTACTATGTGTACTGCTTTCCCCAGGAAATGCCAGTCATGACATGGTTTAGAAAAAGCCGATAAACTGAAAGAAATCTTTTTCTTGGTATTTTCTTTTTCATTTTTATCTGCATTCTCCTTTCCTCCTGAAGTTTTCCTTGTAAGTTATCAGGTACTAATTATTGTCTCTTGTTCAGGAGGGGCTGGGAGGGACACACACACAAGTCTTGAAATTCTACACCAAAAAATCTGGACTGGCACACGCTGGAAATTTGCACTGCTGAGCATCTTGAGCACTAAGCCTGCAGATATTCACCCTGGAAACCAAGAAAAAGCAAAGGGAACATAGCTGGGTTGGAAAAAGGTGTGAGGAGTGAGGGACAAGACCAGGGGGAAATTCCCTTATTCCCAATCTCAGTCTCGTAGAACCTCTCACAGCAGCAGTGTTGATTTGCTCATTTAAACCATTCATTCAAGGAAATGAATTATCAGGTCAGAATTATCCTGACAGCACCATCAGACACCAGCCAGGAGGAGAAATTACCCCTGTGGGAGGAAGAGGTTCCCCTGTGCCTCAAGAACCAGGGGTTTGGGAAGCGCAGCTCAGCCGGGTGAGGGTTTCACATCAGGGACTCACATTCAATTTGACAGTCAGGCTGCCACTGAGCGAGGATTTTATTTCCTCAGCCCCAGGCAGGACAGCCTAGCTCTCCAGACCACAAGGAACATCTCCTGTTTGGCACTGGCATCCTGAGCTCTGTCCATCATCAGCTTCTTCTGTGTGCAGGACATGGGACCAGCCTGGGCAGTGTTTAATTCTCACCTTCTCATGCCAGCCCCACTCCGGCTCCTGGGCATTCATGCTTTTGCCTGCTCCCTTTGTGGAACAGATAAAAGTTTGGCAGCAACTGGCCACAGGCAGCCTTGGCAAGTCCTCAAAAGCTTGTCTGTTACACCTGATTATGTGTCAAAGACATTTTTTTTTCCCCTCTGAAGTGCCTTCCTAGATGAACTAATCTCTTAGGACTCCACATCTAGTCTGTGTGTCACACGCACTAATAAACAGGATATATGTGGACATCTCTCAAGGTGTTTAAAGACTATAATTTGCAAAGGCTACAAACAACTAATTAATTTTGTAATCAAAAATAAAAAGGGATTTGCTTGCAAATCTGGTTTTGACTGATTTTCTATCATGCTGGTGTTTCCATTATTTGTAACATAAGAGCACTACAGTGCTAAGAACATTGCTGCGTTCACACTTGCTAGAAATCAGGGCCAAATTATGGCTAATTTGGACCTCCCAAACTTTGCCTCTAACAGAGGAAAGCATGAGTGGGATGGCAGTATCCTAAACTCTCATAAACAGCAGTGAAAATCATACCACAGTATCCTTTTCACTGCTGGCAGCTTCCACCTCTCTGTTTATATGTATTTTCCATCCGGCAATCTCCATTCAGGTAGAAGTCCCGAGAGAGACTGATGGGATTTGGTAGAAAAGAAATTAACCTGGAATTACAGGATATAATGCTCATAATCCATCTCCTGGCCCAAAGCTGAGCCGGGGAGTTGAGGGTAAGCCTTTGCAAGCAGATGTCTGGTGTCTTCCCATCAGATCCTCAGGATAAACCTCCAGCTTAGACACAGGAAAGCACCAGGATGCTGCTGCCCTGCAGCCACCATTTCATGTGTGCAGTGGATAAAAACACACCTTATGTGGCCCTGAAGACTCCAGAGTAGGAAAAGGCGTTTATGGGGGAAAAAAAGGAGGGAATGTGACTTGGGAAATAAAAGGAAAACACATCCTGAGAAAGGAATTGATGCTGTTTTGTCAGGACTCAGAGCAAATATAAAATAAGGGAAAATCTTGCCTTCTGAAAGAACAGGCAAAGAGTTTGGTTTGGGGTTTTTTTTAACCTTTATTTAATTTCAAAGTGTCCATTACAGATTCTCTTTTCAAGACTTGGTAAGCTGGATGAAGAGCTATGCATTTTGGCTTTTTCCTACAGCAATAAAGTCCCACAACATGGATATCCCTTACAATGGAAATTTTTTTTCTCACCTTCTTTGCCAAGGCATCTTTGAGATGATTATCAGTGAATAACTGGCTAAATAATCTGTTACCTACTTTTCCTTTCATCAGCTGGCAAAAAAATCTGCACAGACTACACACAACAGTGTCAGCAGAAGAAAACAGCTCTTGTTTCACTGAGACAGATACACATGCTAAATATAGATTTTACCAAACTGTTGGTTCCTGAGTTCATAGGACTCATTTCCACTGTTTCTCAGTGGCTCCTTCTCATCCCCCATGTCACTGTCTTTCATCTGTGCAAAATAGGCAGGAGAAGCCTTGCATTCATAGTGCCTGTCGAGAGATTTCAGGTGGATGAGCATGTGCAGAGCATAGGCCAGGACCAGGAGCAGAATCAGGGACATCACCAACCCCATCAGGATTGCTGGGGAGAAGAAGGATGCACAGTCTCTGGCGTAGGCAAAATGTCCTTCCTGAACGTTAAAACCTTGAATCTACAGAGAGAACAAGAGGGATCATGTTAAATAAAGTACTGGTGTTTCATTAATTTGCTCCTGATGGCAGTAAGAAATTCTGATTTAACACCTACCTGCACATCGCGAATTTGTGTCTCCCACTGATAGCTGGAGCTAATGCTCAGAGTTTATCCAGGTCACTCTTCTGAAACTGCCAGCTATTCTAATCCCCTCTGCTCTGCTGCCCAAAGGATTTGCAGCTGTGTTTCAAACAAAACCTTCCACGCTCACTCTTGATGGCCCAGCAATATTTAATTGCAAGTGTGGTACCTTCCAAGTTAACTGTGCATCTCCAGCATCACTTGCTGAGACTCTCCAGAGTCTCTGCTTCAGACTGCACAAACTTCAACATGACAAACCAGGAAATATTCTCAAGTGCCTGCCCTAGGACAAGATTTTTCTCACCAGTTCCACATGGGTGGCATGTGGCAGCAAACCACCTAAACTACAGGAAGCTGCATCCAGCTATGGAAAACATCAGCAAGTTTTACTCGTGGCTTCAGTTCTAATATGGATTTTAGCACTGGCATGCAGGGAATCAACTGCTCCACTTAATCAGTCCATGTACATTTTTCACATGGTGACAAAAGGGGACCAGTTTTTTCCATTCCTTTCTCAGCTCCTCATGACCTCTGACTCGGGTCTCTAAATCCAAGACACTCTAGTCCTGCCATCTTACACTCCCTCATTGTCAAACACAGAAGAATTGGCACTTTCAGAAGATTATTAATCTCATCCTAAAATAAGGACTTAAGATGGGTTAGGGGAATTATCCAGTGGCTTTAGAGGCAGGCTGGGGTAACTATAATCAGGGCACAAGGTAAAAATTCCTAGGCATCAAACGCAAAGTGAGATGGATCCCATGTCTGTGTTGTGGTGTTATTATTTGTGCCGAGTGTGAAAGCTCAGCTCAGAACGATGTAACAACAGGAAATTAAATTCACTCACCACTAGAGGGAACACAAGCAGGAAAACTACAAAAAACAGCCCCTAATTTGCTTGGACAGGAAAACTCTTAGGTTTTATTTCGTGCTCCATGTGATGCCTTAGCATTTTAGTTTTCATATTTTTCACACATTTGTAATCCTGCAATTCTTTGGTGCATAACTCTCAACTCCATATACAGTGTTAGCTACTGCTTTCCCATTTTGGTCAGAGAGAACAATTCCTCTCTAGGCCTGGGAATCAAGGACACCTCATTCTCTCAGGCCCTGAGAAATATAAACAAAAGTGACTTGGCGGGGAGCAAACTTGGGCTAAATGACTTCAGTACCTGAAGCTGCAATTGAAAGATTAACCCCCCAATATGCAAATGGCCCAAACTTATTAAAATGTGAAAATCTGTGACCCGTGGTCCATTTTTGGGTGTAGCCCCTGGGGGAGGGCTCTGTCTGCCTGAAATGTACCTGAAGGCCCTTCAACAAATATAATCACTTTTTATTCCCTTAATTTTGTCTGGTTTTTGTTTTTAGATAGTCCCAAAAAGGCGTCACATGTAAGGCACAAGTGTAAAATGGAAGTCTTTCCTCATCACAGACAGGCAAAACCTCCCCTCAATCAATCCATGGGATCCATCTGGCTGAAATCCATGGCATCACCTGGAAGTCGATGAAAGTGACCTCCCAGAGCTGGGAGAGGTCGTTTGCAGAGCTGGGGACGAGCAGGGCATCATATCTCTGCAGGCTGCTGACGTGCTCGCAGTGGAAGGAGTAAGTGGCTGGCGCGTGGATCCCCGTGGCGTTGAACGTGGCCTGCACAGAGTGGTTGTACAGCAGCTGCAGCCTGTGCAAGCTGAACCAGTTCTGCACAGACAGCTGGTAGTAACTGGTGGTTAACAAGAGCCTGGGAATGCCGTGTTGGAACAGAGATGAGTAAGAACATCAGTCAAAGGGTTGGAACTGTTAAATTCATGCACTGAACAACTTCACAAGACTCATTGGCATGACCAGTTAATATCAGAATGAGCTCTTGCTCCTTCCATGGAGTCTGGAAAGGGAGGGACAACTTTCCACAGAGGGTGGCAAAGGCCTGGAACAACTGCCCAGGGAGGGCCTGGAGTGTCCCTGTCTGGAGACATCCCAAGCCCAGCTGGACACGTTCCTGTGTCACTGCTCCAGGAGACCCTGCCTGGGCAGGGACTTGGGCTGGGTGAGCTCCAGAGGTTCTTTCCTACCCCAAATACCCTGGGATTCTGTGATTTGAGGCTGTTCACTGTGGCAGCTGAAGGAGTTTGGTTTCTCCCACAAAGCAAGAAGAATATGAGGGGATTTTCCTGGGAAAATTACTAATTACTGGGAAAAATATGAATGCAACACTGGTATTGTACTCCACCCAGTGTATGGAAAGTCACTTATCAAGAAATGCTGTTCTCTTCTACCACCAAGAAGCAAACATAAAGTAGGTCACAGTCTGATGCCCAGCCTGTAGTGAATTAGCAAGGTTTAGCTAGAATTCCAGACACAGGACAATTCTACACAAAAGAGACAACCCAAACTTTTCCACAAGTAGAAAGGTCAATGTAGAGGAAAAAATGCCTTATAAAACAAGGCAGGTGACAAACAGATGTGCTGAATGCAGCTGTTTCACTTATACAAGAGTTTCTATCACATTATTTTTGCTTAAACAAGTTCTTTTTAATTCCCCAAGCAACTGCATAACAACTTACGTTATCATATATATCTGGTAAAAATTTTATTATATAAACTTACCTGATAACAAGTCCCTTTAGATTCCCAATGTCACCAAACTTCAGGGAAAGCCTAGGTCAAAAAGCAAGTAACATCAGGCTAGAAAAAAATTCAGAAACCTTCAGAGAAAAAAGCAGCACAAAAGATTAAGCTCAGTTATACATGGAATTTTTTTACTCAGTCTACCCTTAAAGTCAGTGGGGAAAAAAATTGAAAGGATTAAATCTTTCTCCAGTGAAATATACTCGTTCACCTGTTAATTGGAATGAGGCCCAAACTCCCCAGAAAGGATAGAATTCAAGTTTAACTTCCAACACAACTCAATCCCACTGCTTCCCACCTTAGCTGACAATTAGGCTCAGGGGATGTCTGTTCTCTTCCTCAAGCCACGACATCTCTGTCATTAGAAAGTGTAAACAGACACCTTGTCCTCATCTTTTTAAATATCAAGAGCATGAAAGAAAGCAGAGGTGGAAGTTCAGATTTCCACGTGCCTATTTTACAGCCTCACAAATGTCCTGGCTGTGAAGCAGCTCTGCAATGCTCACCTGCAGCAGCCTTGGGCACCTGAAGTTCAGTGAAGTGAAAGGCCCTATCAGGTTAATTAATGCAATACCTAATTTGGCTAGATATATTCTTTTCGCTTAAAAGCAGTATTTTGCCTCCTAAAACCTGCATGGAAATTCTTATTGTTCAAGACAAAAACAAAACATAGTGAAAGCATCCAGGTTCTGAAAGGCCTCCAAAATGAAAGTTAAAGAATACAAAAACAAAACAAAAGAAACAACAACAGATTAAAAACAAAGAAACAATCAAAGAAAAAACATCTAGCCCCACAATTTCATAGGTGATCTAGACTTCTTGGGTAACACTGGTCCCCTAATACACTGAATCCAGACCATCCCTTGCTTTATTACAAAGGGAAGTCAAAGACAGCTGAGGATTAGACAAATGGCAAATGTGCCATTCAACTAAAAAAAAAAAAAAAGCCACTTGGATTATTATATCTGATACCATTCTCTGTGTTTTGAAACTGTTAATTTTGCCTTTATTTTCTGTTAGGTTAAAATACTTACTTATCAGAAAAAGATTATTTTCAAATTGTAGGCCAGAAGAGAGAGAGGAATGTTTGTTACCACTTTTTTACTTTTAACATAAGTTTATTTTATTCTCTACCTCTGCCTGTCAAAAAAGTGCTGGATTAGTTCACATGCTGATGATGTAATACTCAAACTGCTTTGTTGAATACTGTGAGGCTGGGTTCTTTTTCAATTTCACGTTTAGCTTTTTGGTAACCTCACCAAAATGTCTGTGCACCTTGTGTTGTACAATCAGAAAGAGGTAACACCTACTTTTCAGTGAAAACATACTTAGATGTACAGATAAAATGCTGTATAGGAGATTAATTAAACTGCTGGGTTTGGTCATGTTATTTTTATTGCTCTATGTGTCATTATGGATTTAAACTCCCTTTATGGGGTAGAATCAGTGCTGATGTTCAATTAGGAATCTACCTCCTGATTTTTAGGCCTCCCAGAGTGGCATCTGGTGTGAGCCATGATGGGCAGAGAAGCAATCAGGCACACGGCAAAGTAAATTAAAAAATACCACCAGCTTTCCTAGAACAGCCAAGGCACTGGAGGATTTTGGATGCAGTGGGGTTCATGTTTAGCTCTCACTCAGGGTGAGAAGCATAAAAAGCAAAGTTTTGCTGAATGCTTTTTACTCAGCGTGAGAAACACTAAGCAAAACTGCTAAATGCTGTTAATACTGAAGAAATAATGACAGGCTGGTATGTAGAGCTCAGGTTTTCAGACACTCTTGTGCCACATGCAAACCTGTGATGAACCCACTCTTTGTCTCCAGCACTTCACAGGTCACATCCTGAGAACTGGGGTGACCATCCAAACACAGACCTCCACCCTGTGCAGCACTGCTGGTGATGCCTTAGGATTTTAGCTTTTATATTTTTCATATATTTGTAATTCTGCAATTCTTTGGTGCATAACTCTCAACTCCATATACAGTGTCAGCTACTGCTTTCCCATTTTGGTCAGACACAACAATTCCTCTCTAGGCCTGGAAATCAAGGACACCTCACTGTCTCAGGCCCTGAAAAATGTAAATACAAGTGAGTTGGGGTGATGCTAACTTGGGGTAAATGACTTCATTACCTGAAGCTGTAATTGGAACATTAACCCCCAATATGCAAACAGCCCAAACTTACAAAAGCGTGAAGACCTGTGACCCGTGGTCCATTTTTGGGGGGCTTTGTCTGCCTGAAATGTACCTGAAGGCCCTTCATTAATATATCTGCTTTTTAGTATCTTAATCTTATCTGACTTTTGGTTTTAAGTAGTCCCAAAAAGGCATCACTGGAACACACCCCATGAAGGGATAATTAGTCAAGCACAGCACTTAAGCCCAACATTCAGCACAGGATCCCCTCTCCAACCCCATAAGCAGCTGTGTAAAACAGCTGGAGGTGAAACAGACCAACAGCTTCAGCTCCATGGGAACTAAAATCAAAGCTGGCTGCCCCAAAGAGGGACTGCACCACTGTACAACTAAATATGTGTGTCCACAAAAAGCTGGGTTTGAACTACATAACCCTTACTGCCTACAATGGCAGGACATCATCAGTAAAACCCTGGGGCTTTGCAAGGGCTGTTCTCCCAATGCCTTGGAGTGGCTACCTAGAACAGAGGCAAGACAAGACTGAGAGAATAAAGTAGGTATTTATTAAAGGCCTTCAATAGATACACCTTGGGCAGTCAGAAGCCCCCCAGAGGCTACACCCAAGATGGATGGTGCTCACGAGTTTTTCAGATAATTGTAAGTTTGGTCCATTTACATATCAGGGGTTAATTCTCCAATTACAGCTTCAGGTAATGTAGTCATTTACCCCCAGTTTGCTCCCTCCCAATCCACTTTTTTTAATACTTCTCAGGGCCTGAAGCTGGGGTGTGTCCTTGGACCACAGGCCCAGAGGAATTGTTTTGTCTGACCAAAATGTGAAGACAGTGAACTAACATTTAATGGAGCTTAGAGTTATGCAAAATTTGAAAAGTATAAAACCTAAAATATTAAGGCATCACTCCCAGAGTGGTTATCTGGCCTCAATTCCACCAGCAGAACAGAATTCCCCTTACATGGCACTGTCGTCGCTGCAGTTTGAATCCCCAACATCCACGGTGGCATGGACACCAAAGGTCCTCTCTGTCAAATCCAGCTGGGTGTGGTTCTCAAACCTGATCATGATCCTCTTGGCCCAGAACAGGATGCAGGGGGTGCCATTGATGGTGACATTCAGGGGCCTGTAGTGGCTGTGGGGGAACGGCCTCCAAGGTGCTCCTTCCCACTGTCCTCCCCTGCTCAAGTTGTACCTGACAACCTGAAGGAGCACACAAAAGATTTCTGTCAGAAGATGTGGTTTCAGGAGTTACCATCTCACCAGAATACATGAGCCAGCCCTGGACTGAGGAAGCAGAGGGATGCCTGGCTGTATCCCCTTCCCACCACAGAGATGGCACCTCACAGAACATCCAGGCCCAGCACAGAATATGCTCCCCTCAGCTGAAGACTCTCTAGAACACTTGTAAGAATTGCTTCAGATCACTGGCAAGGACTCAGGTTTGTGCCAAGGACATAGCCCACCGTGGTGGAAGCACACTGGGCAGCTGTCCAGGTGAGAGAAATGTCTGAGTTTACACCTACCTGCTGGCAGTTTAGCTCACCATGGCTTTAAATCAGGGAAATACTTGCTGCAGAATGGGATGGATCAAGTAGGGATCCCTGCTTTTACAAAATCAGCTGCAGGACTAAAACCCAGCTTTCATGTCATCTGCAGACTCCAGAAAACTGCCATCCCTTATAAACCAAATTTCATAGCAAAAAGACAATTTGGATGTCAGGCAAGACAAATTGACTTAGTCCTCAGAAAGAATTAAGGAATTTAACTGCTGTTCTCAGATTTCACACTCAGATTTCCAGCCACCATCTCCGTCCTATCCAAACAGGATAACACACACAATATCTGCATGACTGTTTCTAACACATCATATGATTGCAAGTTCACATTAAAACAGGAAAGGTTTTCTGAGTCCCAGTCATAAACAGCATCTCACCAGGCTCCAGAAGGGACACAGTTAAGCCCCAAGGTTTTGTCTTGGCTTAAAGTGTGTGTGTGTGTGTGTGTGTGTGTGTGTGTGTGTGTGTGTGTACGCTGTTTAGATTAGCAAATCATAACTCTCAGCTCAGACCCTGAAAGATCCCTTTTGATACTGAACCTTACATATGGAACAAGGATGTTTTAGGATTAAAATTAGTAAACACTGACATCAACAAGCTGAAAGCAAGGCAAGATCATGGTCAGGAAATGTGCTGAGTGGCTATATGTGTATTTATATAAATTACAAGGCTGTCTCCTCAGATGTCCATATGAAAGAGATTTATTCAACATGTTACTAACATTGGAATGCATCACTTTTACTAAGCTTCTTTTGGTAAGAAAGCCTTTTATGCTCAGTTTTTGACAAGACCTACAGCCTGGTCTCAGGAAAAAAACTCCCACTAAAAATCTGAAGTTTTGCTTCAGCCCTTCCTTCAGTACCAATTGATATGAGAACAAGACTGGTTACAGCAGTCAAATCCCATTGTACAGAATATGGATATAAGGATTTTGTCCTTCCAGAAAGATCCTGCCCAAACCCATGGCCATCCAGCAACAGCACCTGCTGTGCCACCTCAGTCCTCAGAAAAGCAGAGCATATTTGTACAAGTGCTGAGGCAGATTGCAATATTTTAGATGGTTTTGTTGGCTGTTTCTTGTAAACAAAGTAAAACCAATTTAATTCAGCAATGTAAATTGGAAGATCTAAATGTGCTGTGAAAAGACTTCACAGATCCATTCCTCCAGACATTACCTGTGCAATTGCCACTTGATTGACATTAAAATTTGGCTTCACACGACCGTTGTAATGCTGACCTGCAAAAGGAGGGTTATTTCATTATTAACATATTATAAACATCCATTTATAAACACATTTATAAAAACACACATTTATGAAATTTTTCGCGTTCTTATGCAGACAATAATTATCTCTGCACAAAATGTGTGTGTCAGAATTACAGATTTTGCCTTAGAAAATACTTGACTTGCAGCAAATACTGCCTCCACTGCATGTATTCTCTAATTTACCTTTCTTGTTCACCAAACAAGAAAGGTAAATTAGAAGAAAGCTTCTTGCTCCTCTTGTTTTCATTGGACACCTTGTCACCCTCACTAGGAGGATCTCCAGTGTCCCAAAATTACAGGATTCAGTCTGTATCTGTATTTACTCATCTCAAACACAACAAAAGATGCTTTTTTCTTCATACAGCAAATTCATCAAAGGGTATGTGCTGAATTGCCTGGCAAAAGTGTGGTAACTGTGCTGGGAACTTTCTCCCTGCACAGCCAGAGACAGGAAGATGTGACAAATGCCCTGACATCCCAACTCCTCCTTGCCAGGAGCGTGAAGTTTCACAAGTACAGATCATTTCATGGGCACTCTCACAGCTCCATCCTTCAAACATTTAACTCTGTTTTCATTTGGTTAAAAAAAGGTAAAGGCTTTTTCCTTCCACATTCTTACTGCATCTCAGAGTTGGACAGCAAATTATTATTTTAACAGGCAAATCCTCTAAAGGGTATTTTTTTGAGAGTTATGCTTTAACAAAATATGTGACAGCAGAGTCTCCAATGGCAAGAGAACCAACATCTGGGAATGAAATCTTCTATGCCACACTAATAGAACCAGCAGCCAGGGATTCAGCCCACTGAAAGCCTTACCATTTCTCTGGAGAAAATCTTGATCTGAAAATTCATGTGAACTAGGAGAGAGGAGAAAAGTATTTATTGTGCAGCATCTGAATTCAAAGTCTGCAGGAAGTTTAGTGGGGAAAGCTCCTGTTGCTGCTTCACTCCACAAAATACTCCAAAGGTAATTCAAGTCTTTGGCTGGTGAAGGCCAGAGGAACAGGGCAATTATCCTAAACCTTCTATAGCCTGGCTAAAAATCTCATTTTCAGAGATCACTCAGCTGGACCAGCCCTGACAGCCACTTCAATGTCCTTATCACGCTGACAAAAGGCTTCAGTTACCCATTGAGTTCCATCCCATGGGATGTCAGTTTTGGGTTGAGGACAGAGCCAGTTCCAGTGCAAAAGCAGGGGAGCCAAGGAGAGTTCAGGGCCACCCTCATTTCCCAGGGAAGATCAGAAGCAACACATTGGATTTAGAGCAAAAGCAGGGGCTTGGAATGCCTTAGGCACAGATTTACACCACGTGAAGACAGCTCCTGGATGGCTCTAGGCAATAACAAATCCCATGGAAGTCACTGCAAGGCAGGGCTCAGGTGAAGCACATCTCAAGTGACAGACAACTACCAGGCTCACACAGTTTTCAGCATTTAATTTTCTTCTTAGGCATAAGTCTTCAGCTGGTGTCAGCACAATCAGCTTTCCTGAGCCAGAGACTCAAACCCCAGTGGGTTCAGAAACACCAATAAACACCTAAAGATCAAAGTACAAGAAACCAGGATTCACTCAGGACCAGTCTCCTCCCCACGAGTCCATGAACACTTGCCACATTACAGCAGCTTCCTTGTGACTTGCATCCCCCTTCAGTGGATTGATTTACTCCTGTGACGGCCTCTGCCCCCTTCCCAAGACTTCCATCAGAATTCCCACTCTCCCAGCTGAGAGATCCCACAGACCCTCCACACCCTGCCCTCCAGACCTGCCTCACCTTCTAATGCACGTAGAAATACACTTCCATCTTCTTCCCTTGCCCCATTTCTTACCATCTTTCCAAACCACTACAGCAGAAAAATTTGTGCAAATATTTACACTGAGGCTGACATATAAATATTAAGAATTAGAGCAGTTTTCAGTGTTTATGTGCAAATTTCACCATAGGTTGTTGGAATGACAAAGTCTGGGCTTGGCACTCCTGGGAAGCACTTGGACAGCAGGGTGAACCCTTCCTTGGTGGGCTCTGGGCTGGGGGATCTGTGTGACCCACTGGCACACACAGGAGTGATCCCAAACTAATTTCCATTACAGCATCCTCAAAAGCTCATAAATATGAGTCCAAGCAACAATGACACAGCCTAGAGCCACCCTGCTTTGCTGCCAGGCTGAAAGAACTTTATAAAGATCTTGCATTCAAAAAAATTCAACTCTGTTCAAAATTTATCTGGCAGTTTTATTTACATATAGGGAGGCCAACTTTGTCCTTAGTTGCAGCTCTGAAACCCCAGTGGCTTCAAGAAGCACTTTCAGAGTGGGTCCTCTTTCTCCCACTGCTTTTTGGGTGCCAGGATTAGTCTTGGTCTGGGGTCTCCAGGGAGCTTGAGGCTGCTCATGCTAACTGCAAACAGTCTTCAGAGATGGGCGGAAATATTCAGATTTTGACACACAGGTAACAAAAGATGGACCAAAACTTGTTTTTTCGCTTAAACCAAACGCTCTCTCAGGCTGTTTTACAGTTAGGAACATGGGTCTTGTAATTTGATGCAGCTTTTTTTATCTTCTCCAGTCTTTCTTCATGACAGAAGCCTTCAGGCTGAAAAAGGCAATTGGTGGGGGGGGGAATTTCTTTTCATGATGGTAGCTACAACACCAGGGCATGCCAAAAAGAGATGAATGCACGTTATTTAGTTATTCTGGCTTTAGTTATACTTAATTGCAGATAGATACAGATATAGATAGATAGACAGATAGATAGACAGACAGATAGATAGACAGACAGATAGATAGACAGACAGATAGATAGACAGACAGATAGATAGACAGACAGATAGACAGACAGACAGATAGACAGACAGACAGATAGACAGACAGACAGATAGACAGACAGACAGATAGACAGACAGATAGACAGACAGATAGACAGACAGACAGACAGACAGTTAAGCTTAGTTATACTTTTAGCTCCTCTCCATATGCATAATTAAGTACTATATGCATATAAGCATAATTAAGCACTCACAGCCATTTATTCCAGCTTGGAAATCATCATGCTGTGGTAGCTGGATTAAAATATTGGGGTTGGAAGAAAAATGGTGTAAAACTGTGCAATTTATTCCATTTCCTGACAGGTTTTTATGCTGTTTATGGAAGAGGAACGGTTAATTCTGTTTTTGTGACTGTCCATTAAGAAAAATGAATCCTGGCTCCTCCACACCCCATGTAGGCGCAGCCACTCTGGAAGAATTGTCACATCTCTGCTTTCAGCATGAAGACACTCAAACAGAGATGAATGTGCACAGCTGATGAAATATTCATGTTTTCATGAGGAATGCAGTGCAGAGAGTGAACCCAGGAGCCACCACGGCACCACAAACATGTTCAGCCCCGTGCCAGGCACATGAGGGAGGTGCCTCCAGCCAGGCCCTCCTGCTAATTACTCCATTAATTAGCAGTGCTGGCTGCCTGCTCTCCTCCTGCAGAAGGCATGCAGTGCCATCAGGAAGGGAAATCCATCACCACACATCACCATAGCACATCCAGGCTGTCAGTGGCGCACGGGGACGATCCTGTCCCAGTTTTGGGGCAGGCACGAGTGGATGTTGATGTTATCAGCTCTGTCACCTGCCTCTGACACTCAGCCCTGAGGTGTCACCAGAGTGTGACCCATGGGCTGTCCACAGCCACCCTGATGCCAAAACAGCAGCTTTTCCACCCAAAAGGCGAGCTGGGGAATCCACAGGCAACAGCGCCCTGTCATCATCAGCTGGAGCATGTCCCACGGAAACGAAAGTATTGAAAGTGAGAAAAGGGAAAATAGCTACACACTAAAAAATATGTATTCCCTTTTGATTATAAAAATGGTAATTACATGTATAGAGGAAAAGAAACTAGCCAGCACTAGAGCATTCTCCACAGCAAATAATTTTTAGCACATTGAGTTAGAGGCCCTTTTATCAGCCTCTCTTGCTCTGAAATTTCAAATTCATTTGATCACAAGTGGTGTATGTTTTGATGAGCCATACTTTTCCTTAGCAGTTGGTAAACAGCTCTCCAAGATCCACCCAGGCACATATGTTGTATGTTGAATTTACCAAACCAAACATGTTAGGAACCCATATGAAATTGGATTAGCCCTAATACAAAGCACTGGAAGGACTAATCACTATGTAAAACCCAATTAAATAAGATTATAAGCACAAAGAAGTGTAAATTTCCTCTTATCAGATGACATTATCCATCTATACAAGATAACAGAGTCTGGTTTGTCTGCAAAATTGATAAACACTCCAGCTCTTGAGGACTTTAATGTAAAGAGCATTTTCTCCACTCAAATAACCACATGAATAATCCTGGCACTCAGCAGGGGTTGAGTGTGGAGGCCACAGGCAGCTTTCATGCCATGTCCACACTTCTACTCTTCATATCACTGCTCTGATAAATTGCACCAGATGGGGAAATGCACTCTACATCTACAGAAACAGTATTTCTGTATTTCCATTCGTTCAGTCATCTCCCTAAGACTGATAATCTCCAGCTGCAGAATTCCTCACTGGCTGCTGAACTAGTTACAGCTAATTTATGAGAAAGCCAAATGGAAAATAGCATGTGACCTCTCAAATGCACTAAAAATAAAATTATGAAAAGTGAGGAGCACCTGGGAGCAATGCACTGCTTGTAGTCCTAGGGACACTCGGCATAAGGAATTTCAGCGATGTTATTAATCCTATAAATGTGTAAATTTGGAGAGACCAGATTCAAGGAAAGACCTGGTTCCTTCTCAGAAACATCCTAACAAAAAACACCACTGACTTTTAAATGCCTCTATGTAAGTTCCATCAGTAAGAAATATCTACAAACCCTACAACTCTTCTCATTTTTTTAATGTGTGGTTTGACACAGGGAGGCAGATTTCCATAAATATTTTACAAAGCACTGATTACTGGGACTGATTTGCAATTTAATGGGTGTCCAACAAGGTCTGAATCAAAACAAGATGATACTCAAGCTTCCATTTTTAATACAAAAAGAGAAACTGAGCTCATAGAACTTCTAGCAAATTAACATTGTGCAGGCACAATCCCACTCCCAATGAGGCAAAATTCCAATTTGATTCACTAGCATCAAGATCATGACTTTATCTGTTAACATTTATTGTAATAAAGTTCAAGTAATGCTCCACTGCTTGCTCTCTGTCAGATTTGGTCTGATTAAAGAAAAAAATAAATTATACTAAGAAGAGCAGTAAGAAATCTGAGAACTGGCAGAAGGGAGCAGCAAGTAAGCTATTTAATGAAAACATATTGTAGTATTTATCAGTAACTGACTACCAGATCTCTTAATACAAGCTTAAGCAAATCACCACATGTCCTTCTTGCCTCAAATGCACAGATTTTACTGACAGCTGCGACCTTCATCAGCATGTTTGTTCTGTGTGTTTTTGGTGACTTTGGGCATCATTCAACTCATACAGCTCAGGCTGTTTTCACTTTCCTCATGCTTGGCTCTACAAAGTCCCCTATTCCCCCTGCTATGATCTGGGCTCACTATTTGTGTTTCATTAGAGAGAGAAACAGCACCACTAATAATAAACCCAAATATCCAGCAATTTTGTTAAGTTTAATATTCACTTGCAATATTGGATTCACGCTTCAAATATTCTACACAAGCAGAAAATTTTCGTGCCTGTGTTTCTTGGAGTAGTTTTCACACCCTTGCTGTTATACTATTTATAACTCCCTTTTCCCAGGGACCAGGGAAAGTCTGTGTGGGAGTCATTAAAACGTAATGAAACATAGGGCGGATGCACAGAAAACACCCGATTTTAAACAACTGTTTAACACAAAATTGTTTCAAAGTTACATCTCTAACGCACCGCCTGCCTCAAAATAATTAATTTCTGCATTAGCCCGGGGTGTTTCCAAACCTGGAAAGGAAACTACCGACAGTTCCTCGCATTCTGAACGCGGCACGAACAACAGCGTTTAAAACCTGCGCTCACCCAGCTCCGCCACCGTTCCGCCACCGGCTACCGACCTGTTCCCCGCGGGGCTTTTCTCCTCGGACCCGCCGAGCCCGGCGCAGGCCAGCAGCAGCAGCAGCCGCAGGGCAGCATTCCTGTCCATGGGGAGGCGAGGAGCCCCTCCACGCCCGGCACATCAGCGCCGTGCTCCGGGGGCGGGACAGCAGCGGGGGCGGCGGCTGCGGGCGGGGCCGCCGTTCCCACCCCGCTCCATCCCCGCTCCATCCCCGCTCCACCCCTGCCCCATCCCCGCTCCTTCCGCGTCCCATCCTCGCTTCTTCACCGCTGCATCCCCGCTCCATCCCCGCTCCCACCGCGCTCCGTCCCCCCTCCATCCCGGCTCCATCCCTGCCCCATCCCCGCTCCAGCCCTGCTCCAGCCTCACTAACACCGCTCTCCGTGTGGCCCTCGCACCTCCCAGATACCTCCTGAAGCAATGATCACCCGGTCTGGGGAATTTCCCGGGTACCCGGGTGAGAGCTGCTTGCTAAGGGGGGGAAAAGTAATCAGAGGGGCTCTAAAATCACACTGAGATTCACTTCTCATCTGTACTTCACTCTGACCTTAAAGGGAGGTGAGGGTGATGCTTACAAGCGGTTCTGGAATTTCTCCTTCTGTTCACAGAAAGAATTGCATGTATTCTGAAGTATTATAATATATTATCTATATATTATATAGGTTACATAGATAGATAGATAGACAGACAGACAGACAGACAGATGTTAAATATCACGACTTAAACTGATGTGAAAGCAAGACATTGCAAGCTTTGGAGCCAAATATTTGGAAGCAGTTTCCTTTCTTTAGCACTAATTCAGCGTGTGTTCAGCTTTCTGGATCAACTGTTTTGGTACTTTGAATTCTAAAATTCCTGAGTGGTTTGGGTTGGAAGGGACCTCAAAGCCCATCCAGCCCCACCCCTGCCATGGGCAGGGACACCTTCTTCTCAGGCTGCTCCAAGCCCCAGTGTCCAACCTGGCCTTGGACACTGCCAGGGATCCAGGGACAGCCACAGCTTCTCTGGGCACCCTGTGCCAGGGCCTCTCCACCCTCCCAGGGAACAATTCTGTCCCAGTATCCCATCCAGCCCTGCCCTCTGACACTGGAAAGCTCTAGGCCACGCCACAGTTGTGAGATGCCCAGAGAATCACAGTCTTTGTGTTTCTGGGCTGCCAGATCAAGACACCAAAGCCCCCACACATCAGAGTTACTACAGGGGGTTGGCTCTGAGTCATCCTCAAGAAATTTGTGGGTCAAACACACTAGTACCCCTAAGAATCATGGAGTCATAAAATGGTTTGGGCTGGAAGGGACCTTAGAGATTATCTAGTTCCAAAACCCTTAAATATCAGGCAGGACACAGACAAACATAATCTCTAGGCATCAGACACTCAGTCCTGTCCTGCTACCTGCTGATGGCACCATCAGTGAAGCTTCACTTTGCTGATTAGGAGCTCCTGCCTGTTGCATTGTAGATATTAGAGAAGGATTGGGGCTTTAGCATTGTAATCATTAAAAAGGATTTGCCATCTTAATTCATTTCTCCTTCTGGGATGCAGAGGGTATCTGCTCATCTGAGAAATCCCACAACAGCTTGTCCTCAGTCAAGCGGCTTCTATCCAATTTAAGGAGGAGTAAAGATACTTATGTGAGAATCCCAGATTGAAAAATGAGATGAGGGAATGTAGGATTAAGCAAAAAACCTACTTGAAGACAACCCCTAAATTTTCTGAGAAGCATCAGCAATGCATAATGCTAAAGTTAGAACAATTACACCAGAATGGACACATGGCTTAGTTAAAAAATTTAAGCAGCCCTGGGAAGGGACAGAAGCATCACACGCTTTTCTAAACACTGTGAGGTCACTAATGTCACTGTTCAACGCCTCAGCACTCCTGGCTCCTAAATAAATGGAGAGAAAGCACAGAGAGGCTTTCTGGTGGTGCCTTGAGATTTGATCCACATGCATCCATTTCCCAAGCATTCCTCATCCACTTGGGAGTAAAAGCTAAGAAATAAAAACTCTGAAATACAAACCAGTGCCCAAAACAAGAAAAAAAATGTGTTGTTTGAGGCCAGAGAAAGTGAAAGAAAGTAGCATACAGAACACATGGGAGACCACAGGTAAAGTCAGCACAGGCTGAACCCCAGATGATGCTGCGTGACAACTGAATGCACCTTTAGCTGCACTTCCACTCCCTGTATTTCCATTTATCAATTTATCAATACCTGCTTTCTTGGACCACCATTTCACAGAAAAAATATTGCCAATTTGATCCAAAAAAATGGGGGGCTTGCAGATGACCCAGAAAACACCTAACACCAAATTGCCAGCATAGGTTAAACTAGAATAAATCAGCGAAAATATTCTATCTCACTATATATTAATGCTAGGGGTACTGATAGTAAATCACTAATCAGCAATCAACTGAAATGCTGGTGAAGCAAAAAGCCAGAATAAAAGCCTTTCCTTGCCCCTTGACTCCTGCTGATAATAACAGCAATTCAACATTTCTTAAAAATGCTGCTTTTTTGTGAGGTTCAAGCATAAACAAATACACTTGGTACCTGAAAAGAAATTAGATCCCTCATTCAGGTGAAGAATGATGACAAAATCAGCATTTCTGAATTACTGGGTTTTGCAAGAAATTCTGAATAGAGCCTTGCATTCAGCAGTCCTGACAAGGGCATGGTTAGGGGAGCTCTTGTGATTCCTTACTTGAATTGCTGTTGTACTTTTGTCTGGTTTGTATTGAAATCAACCAGAAAAAGCTTCATCCTTGAACTTTTTGTGGCCACAAAGGCCACAAATGAACTACCCACAGGGCAAAGTCATTGGAAAGTCAGCAGAATCCCAGAATCACTGAGTCTGGAAAAGTCCTCCCAGCCCATCGAGTCCATCCTGTGACTGATCCTCACCTTGTCCCCAGCCCAGAGCTCTGAGTTCCACCTCCAGCCCTTCTTTGGACACCTCCAGTGATGGGGACTCCAAATCTCCCTGGGCAGCTCCCGCCAAGGCCTGACCACACTTTTCATGGAGAAATTCCTCCTGGTGTCCTACCTGAGTCCCCCCTGGCCCAGCATGAGGCTGTTCCCTCTTGTCCTGTTTGGGTTTGCAGCCTGCAAGATGGGCTATGCTAGGCTGAAAGTATTCCAAGTAAAAAGGTTAAAACTTCTGTTTATCATCTTTTCCATCCCCCCACCATTTGGAGATGAGGTTTTGGTTGTGGTAACTCCTGATGCAGAACTCCTCCTCTGATGACCAGGCAGCAAGGTGCCACTTGTCTGCTCCCCATCTCCTGCCGAGGACATTCCCACCCCCAGGAAGGAGGCACTACAGCTCTTACTGTACTTTTAAAAAAGCTTTTTTTTTTTTTTTAGTCTACTTGTCATGAAAGGTAATTATATTCAGTTCAAGTCAGTGCAAAGGCTCACAGTTCTGTCAGGGCTGTGAAGCAGTCAGGAGTGACAGGTCAGACGTGACACCCTGCCCACCCCCAGTGTGTCACTAGTCACCCCCTGTCACACAGAGTGACCAGACAGACACTCATGGAGACCCTGGGATGACAGCTGTGCTGCAGCAACTGTGCACAGGCTGGGTTTGCATGCCACAAAGATGGATAATTTATCCCTCTGGCTGCATCTCCTTGGGCACACACAGCACAAATCATTTCCAGCTGTTTGCAGTCACCTCCCAGTGCCATATCAGGCCACCACGAAGCTTCCTAAATCAACCAAAGTGTGAGGTATCAGCCACTTTACAGGTATCAGCACTGAACACATCACCTTTTTAATCTAATATATCATTGTTGCTCTGATTCACAGTGTACTGACAATGCTACGGAAGCACGGACAGAAAACCAACCTTGAAATACACTAAAATCTTGTCTCAGTTCCAACACAATCCTCCCCCTGGGAAACTAACCAGGCCAAAAAACCTTTCTGCATCCTTCTGAGATAGGATGCAAAAATTAATCCTTTTACAACTCTTTTCTGCTTCCCCGTGAGGGTGGGGAGGCCCTGGCACAGGGTGCCCAGAGAAGCTGTGGCTGCCCCTGGATCCCTGGCAGTGTCCAAGGCCAGGTTGGACACTGGGGCTTGGAGCAGCCTGGGACAGTGGAAGGTGTCCCTGCTCATGGCAGGGGGTGACACTGGATGGGCTTTAGGATTCCATTCAACCCAAAATAGTCTGGGATTCCAGGATTACCTTTTTGGGTCCCACATCTCCAAAGGATCCCATCCCTGAGAAATCCCCATGCACACTCCAGGCCTTCCTCCACCTTCAGGGAAAGGTTAGGGGGGAAAGTACCCCAAAAAGACCCCACAAAAATCCCAGTGTGTGTCACAACCCAGCTGTCCTTGGTTGTGCAGCGCCACGGGACGCCAGGCATCAGAGATCAGATTATACTGTGAGTTTCAGGATAAGTGGTGGGATTTTGGGTGGATTTGTCTGCTTGGCCAACAGAGACATTTAATTTTAGAAGCGCTTATCTGGTAGCACTCTCCAAAGAGAACAGCTGCCCACAGTGCCCTGAGGGCTGTGCCCAGGAGGGGAGTTCTGCAAAAAGGAAGGAGTCTCAGACTCTCCATGGGTCCCAGAATCACAGAATAGTTTGGGTTGGACACTAATGGTCATCTTGCTCCAACCCCCTGCCATGGGATACCTTCCAGGGACACACCTTGAGGCCACCTGTGCCTGCACACCTCTCAGTCATCAGCCTTAATTGACTTTATTCTTATTCGTTGTCTCAATTAAATCAGACACATGTTTTTAACTATTATTACTGACTTTGTTTTAGTTTTCAAACTGCTCTTGTCTGAACCCATTTTCAGTACAATTCCCCTCCAGGACAGGGACAAGCATGAGGAAGAGGCTATGTGGTGTTTAGGTGCAATCTGGGGTTACAACTTAGCATATCGGATTAAAAAAAAAAAAAAAAAAACCAGAAAAAAAACCCCAAAAAAACAACACCACCACTAATTTTGAAGAATGTGGTGGAAAGCAGAAAATCTCTCTTAACAGAAGCATCCTGAAGTCCTGGTGTAGTTTAAAAAGAAAGAGCAAACCCCGTAGGAGCTTTATGGCAAACCACATCTTTCCCAGATCTTGACCTCTTAATGAATATTTGCCCAATAAATGCCAGTTTATTATGGTTATATTTATGTTATATTCAACAATTGTCTTCCCAGTCAGCTTTTAAGTATTCCTAATATTCCTAACTTTGTAAAGTAAAGCTGCAGCACTTTCACAAAGACAAAATGGTTTTGAAATGACCAAATGACAACTGCATTCCAACATTGGATCAGCATCTTCAATAGCTGTATTTCATAGCTGTAACAGTAATGTTTTCTCCTCAAAGTGTTGATGGGGTTTAAGGTTTTGTTTGGAATTGGTTGGGGTTTCTTTTGCAGGGGGAAGTTGTATTTTTAGAATATTTGAATATTTTAAAAATTTTATTAGCTATTCTATAAAGATTGAATGTAAAACCAGCCCTACGTAAACACACAAAATATGTATTTTCCACTTAAGCCATGAATAAAAATGTACAAAATATGTATTTTCCACAGCCACAGGCTGTGTTAAAAAAGATGTGTTTATATCTAATTACTGCCTCTTCAGAGTCATTCCCAAAAGGGAAGGGAACGTTCATTATTTGGATGGATGCAGTCTGGCAGTGTGGACTGAAGCAGCTTTCAAAAATGAGAAATACAAGCTTGTCTCTGTTACAGGACTCTGCTCTGCACAGATCTGCTCAGCAGCAGTTGCAGAAATTGAAGTCACAATGCCCCTGGATCCCTGGAAGTGTCCCAGGCCAGGTTGGACAGTGGGCTTGAAGCAACCTGGGACCGTGGAAGGTGTCCCTGCCCATGGCAGGGGTGGCAATGGATGGGATTCAAGGTCCCTCCCAACTCAGACCATTCCATGACTCCATGAAAAGCTGCAAGAATCACAAAGTCATTGGGGTTGGAAAAGACCCATAAAACCACTCAGTCCAACCATTTCCCAGTACAGCCAAGGCCACTCCCACCCATGTCCCCAATGTGGCTTTTGAACCCCCCCAGGGATGGGGACCCTACCCCTGTCCTGGGCAGCAGTGCCAGGGCTGGACAGCCCATTCCAGGAAGGAATTCTCCCAATATCCAACCTGAACCTCTCCTGCTGCAACTTTAAGCCATTTTCTCTCATCCTGTTGCTTCTTCCCTGGGGGAAGAGCAAATCCCAGCTCAGTACAGGCTTAATCCAGGCAGAAATCCTGGTTCAAGCCCCACCAGGCCCTGGACATGGTCCTTGCCCAGCCCAAATACTCCACAGGACTTGAACCCACAACCTCCAGGACTTCAACCCTCCGTTGCAGGGGTGCCAAAAGGCCTTTCTGGAAATAAGGGCCCACACATAAACCCGCCCCCCAAAAAAGCAATAACCAGTAATGACCAGTAATAACCAGGAGCTCCTCTGTGTGTGTTGGGCAGTGGGGTTTGGTGGCAAAGGTCATCAACTCATCCCTGCACATCACCTTGTCCCTGAGGGCACGTGTGTGTATACGTAGTAAGAGCTGTGACATTGACTACCGTGTGTAGAAAGCTTTTTGGAAACAGGTGTGTAAAGTTTCTGAAATGTAAGAACACACTCGTGTAACAAACTGTAAGTAATCTACGAAAGTGAGCACCTCGATGTGAGTGACAAGGAAGAGAGACAAGCCCATGCACGCGGTGCGGTAATAAATCAGTGCCGGTTTTCTATGTCTAGCTCTGGTTCCAAAATTTTCTTTCCCAATTTTCTGTGCGGCCAGAACGAACCCGACCGCCGGGGCACATGAACTCGTAGCACCAGGACTCGAACCCGGGCCCGAGAGGGGCGGGGGTCCTGACTGCACCGCCCTTCTGGGACTGAAGCAGAGGCCTCTCTGCTGGCCGGGCCGCCCCTCGCGGTGCCGGTCGGTATTTGGGTCAGGCGCGGCGCGGGCAGCCCGCGCGGGTCCTGTCGGGTGCGGCTATAGGCGGCGGGCGCAGACTCTCCTCCCTCTTTTCTCGCTCGGCAGCCGCGCAGAGAAGATGGGTGAGCGCCGCGCTGGGCCGGGGCCGGGAGTGGGGCCGGGGATGGGGCTGTGGGATCCCCGACGAGGCCTGCGGCGCTCCGCAGGCGCTGCCCGCCCGCCTGCAGCCGGCTCGGTGCGGTGCGGGCAGCGCGGCAGGCCGTGAGGCCGCGTCCGCCATTACCCGCCGCATGCCCGCCATGGCCTCACGCCGCCTTCCCCTCATGGCTCCCTCCCCTCCTCACGCCGGCCCTGTCTCGCCCTGCAGGGAAGTGCCGAGGCCTCCGCACCGCTCGGAAGCTGCGCAGCCACCGCCGGGACCAGAAATGGCACGACAAGCAGTACAAGAAGGCTCACCTGGGCACGGCGCTGAAGGCCAACCCCTTCGGGGGCGCTTCCCACGCCAAGGGCATCGTCCTGGAGAAAGTGTGGGTGCTCCTCCCGGTTGGAATGGGCGTCCCAGGGATGCAGCTCCCAGGAAGGATGGGGAAAAATAAAGAGATTCGGGGTGTTTTTTTCCCCTCTCAGGAAATGGAGAGAAAAAAAATCTTAAAAAGGGGGGGAAATAAATATCTTGGGCAAAAATTACTTTAAAAAAAAGCAAAGGGATTGGCACGTATTACAGCAAAATGAGAAACGTGTGGGGCTTTTTTTCAAAAATTAGGGAAAACGGGTTTTTTGGGCGAGAATTAAATATTTTTTAAATGTAAGAAAAAACAAAACTTCGGTTAAAAGGGAAAAGGCAAGATTTTTTATTTTTGCATAGGGAAGAATCAAGATTTTGGGCTCAAATGGAAAGAAAACTGTGTTTGTGTGTCATGTATCATAGATCCAATCTCCTTCTGCCTTTTTTTCCCCTCTTTAATAATCTATAAACTTTATTGGGATGCTGCCAAGGCTCTGCTTTTGGGGCACTTTCTGTGATTTTGGTTGTTTCGAATTTTTTTTTTTTAGAATTCTAAATTAGTCTGGAGATCATTTTAAGTTTGTTTGGTTTAGGAAGTGGTATTTTATGGATTCATACATAAATCTAGATTAATATATATTATGTAATATTAAGTATTAATACTTCTAAACAGACCACGGGTGTTAAAATACAGATAAAATTTATACTGAATACAAGGTTAAAAAGTTAATTTTGTGTTAATTAATGCCCCTCCTGGTCCACCACACTGATTTCTTTGCTGGTTGGTTTCCTTTGCAGGGGTGTAGAAGCCAAGCAGCCCAACTCTGCCATCAGGAAATGTGTCAGGGTCCAGCTCATTAAGAACGGCAAAAAAATCACAGCTTTTGTCCCCAACGATGGCTGCCTGAACTTCATCGAGGTAATTGCCAAGAGGCCTAAAACGGTGTGAGGAAAAGGTGTGAAAAACAGATTGATTGCCTTAGCGCTGATTAAATCTGTTAATGGGTTGGGTTTCACGGGTTTTGGTCATACACCGCCCCCGTTCCCAGGCCGTGCTGAACCCCCTGTTCCCTGCCCATGACAGGGGCAGGGCGGGTGCAGCTCCCGTGGGATTTGGTGCTCACTCCGTGTCCCTGTCACAGGAGAACGACGAGGTGCTGGTGGCCGGGTTCGGGCGCAAGGGCCACGCCGTGGGCGACATCCCGGGCGTGCGCTTCAAGGTGGTCAAGGTGGCCAACGTGTCCCTGCTGGCCCTCTACAAGGGCAAGAAGGAGAGACCCAGGTCGTAAATCCTCGCCAGTCTGACAAGAACACCAATAAAATCTTTGGTTTAAAAGGAGTTCTGTGTTTCTTATTCAAGGGTTGCTGAAGGAGGAGATGACAAAAATCTTCCCATAGAAACTGAAATTAAATTTCTCCCTAGATCTGGCCAAAGAAAAAGCCCTAACCCTAATGTTCCTTTGGGACTGCTAATCAGGAATCAAAATACCCTCTTGGGATGAGAAACTGCATGAGTTTAAATGCAAAATTGTGAAAAAGATCTTTCATCAAAAATGGTCACTGGTAGTGGCAGCTCCTGGTCTCAGTAGTGAGAATAGGCAGAGAACTCACTGGGTTTGGGCCCTGAAGGGGTGATTAAACCATCTACCCAGCCCAGAGTTTCGCCTGTGTTGAGTACAAATTAAGTGCGATTATTTTGGGGAAGGCTGCCCAATTTGAAGATGCCTGTTGGAGTACACCAACACCGTGCACTGACTTGAGTGTCTCAGAATTTTTACCTGCTTAACCAGATAAAAATGCATAGTTCAGGAGTTTATGCAGTAAAACCTCAAAATATCTATTTGGCTAAAGTCAGAGTGAACAATTCCCTCATCACAACTGCAGTTGATCTTAGTTGTGACAGTAAGGCTCTGATGTAAAAATAATTCATTTATTTATGTAGGAATTAATGTGGAAAATCAAAAATTTATATGTAAATGGAGAAGTCAAAGAATATGTAGAGAATCTGCCGAGATTTGTGTATTCAAACTCCTGGGAGAGGCAGAAGGGAAAGGGACTATCCCCCCTCGCGGTTCTGAATCTCCAAATTCCAGAGAAGGAAGATTCAGCGGGTGCTGCCGTGAGGCCGTGTCGCCACCAGATGTCGCGTCAGGAGCGGGGAGGGCGACAGCTGAAACGGAAATGCCCGAGCCAAGAACTTGTGTGGGTTCTGACAAAGGAAACGGGGCCTCCGGAGAAGCAGGAGAGCAGCCCCGGGCTGTATCCAGGCTGGGGCTGAGCAGATGGAGCAGCCCTGGAGGAGCCCTGGGGGTGCTGTGGGGCAGAGCTGGGACCCCAAACCCCTGTGCTGGGCTGAGCCGCAGCAGGGCAGGGGGATTCTGCCCCTCTGCCCCCTCAGCTCAGACCCCACCTGCAGAGCTGCCCCAGCCCTGGGCCCAGCACAGCAAGGAGCTGGAGCTGCTGGAGCCAGGCCAGAGGAGGCTCCAGGATGAGCAGAGGGATGGAGCAGCTCTGCTGGGAGGAAAGGCTGGCAGGGCTGGCATTGTTCAGCCTGGACAGGAGAAGCTTTGGGGTGACCTCAGTGTGGCCTTGCAGGGCCTGAAGGGGCTGCAGGAAAGATGGAGAGAGACAGTTGCCAAGGGCTGGAGGGACAGGACACAGGGAATGGCTTCCCAGTGCCAGAGGGCAGGGCTGGATGGGATCTTGGGAAGGAATTGCTCCCTGGGAGGGTGGGTAGGCCCTGGCACAGGGTGCCCAGAGAAGCTGTGGCTGCCCCTGGATCCCTGGCAGTGTCCAAGGCCAGGCTGGACACTGGGACTTGGAGCAGCCTGGGACAGTGGAAGGTGTCCCTGCCCATGGCAGGGGTGGCACTGGATGAGCTCTTAGTCCCTTCCCACTTCAGCCATCCTGTAATTCTGTGATTGTGCCTGTGCCCAGAAATAGCTTGTATTACCTGGACACTGCAGGAAGGACTCAAGAGAAAGATGAGCTGAGCCAAACATCACTAAATTGCTACTAGAGGGGTTTTAAGCCTAATGTTATATAACCCCAAATCCTGCAAAACAGAGGAGACTCCACAGCTGGCCATGTTTTCCACTTCATCACCAAAACTAATTAATATTTTCACTTATTAAAGCAGTTGGCCAACCATCTGACACCAGCAATACGTGACTGAATAATAACGCTGCTACAAGAGAAGCTGTTGTTTCATAACACACTTGAGGAAGGTGTTAAGAGGGTGCTCTGTAATTCCATTCTATGTTCAAACACAGCAGTGAAATCCCCTCTCGCCTTAAGGTGAATTTGTCTTCAGGAGGTGACAGCTACAAGCAGCTCTCAAGTGGGGAACTGAAAGCTTCCTCCTGGTGCGGGGTTTTTTAAGATTTTAATGAAATCCAAGAGATAACAACCTGTGTGACACCTTCCTAATCCTGAGCACTCAATACCAGGTTACTTTTGCAGCTCTCAGCTTCAGGCTTTTTTTTCTTTTATGCTAGGTAGTAAGAATTTATTGCTAAAAAATGCACTAAATTCCTTGAAACACTTTTAAAAGCCTACATGTTACTAAAAATAGGTATAAATACCCATACACACGCTGTTCTCTAGAAGAGAGTATTTTTAAGGAAATAATTGTAACTTCACCATTCAGAGGGAAGAGCAATCGTCCTTCCTTTGTGCTGGAACTGAATTTATATGTGTGCAATATAAATACAGATGTCCAAACAGACTCATGAAACCATCATCATAGCAAAGAGGGGGCGAAAAAAGTTATTGAGAAAGTTTCACTGAAATTCATGTAGTTGCAGTAAGAATTGATACTGATTACTTGAATGTATTTAGCTGTAATTAAGTAGCTCCACATTTCCTGCATAGAAAGGAATGTTCCTGTTAGTAACCAAAGCCAGGCAACCTCAAATCTGCTGGCAGGGGGTTAAATTCTTACCTCGTCATGCTGACACAAATGAGGGATTATGTATGTGGCTACCAACTGCACTGCACAGAAAAAGACATTTTTTGGCTTAGGTGAACACATAAAATTAATTCCTCTTGATGATTCTGGCAACTGAGGCCAGGTATGAGACTGTTCTCTCTTAGAAGAAGTCCTCAGGAGGAAAGAGCCTCCCTTGATGAGTCTTCCCAGATTAGCAAAGTTGAACAAGTGAGGAAATTTACAAATCTAAACTAGAAATTTTCTCCTTGGTAGGATGCAAGAATTCAGACAATGCATGCAGACAAAACCCAAGCTCAGATCCAAGGATCTTCAATAGTTTCACTAAACAATGAATCACAACATAAAATAAAATCACAAAGTGCCACAAGTCACTTGATTTTAAAAAAATTATATATACATATATATAATTTTCATACATAAAAATTTGGTTAAGATATCCTAAGTCATTAAGGCATAAATGTAAACAGGAAATTGGGTGCCCACCTCCCACCCCAGCCATTAAAAAGCAGATATCCAAATGGGTTTATTTATCTCCTTGGTCCCAAATATTTGTGTTAGCCTGTACTTGGTTGTCTATCTAATCCCCATGTATTTGTACTAACCAAGCTGAATTTTGGTTTTCCAGGTAAATTTCAAGGAAACATTGATACTGATGAGACACTGCACTGTCACCTCGTTGTTTGAGCCCAGTACAGTGTGTAATGCCCTGGACTAATAATCCTCTTCTTTGTTTGCAAATGGTAAATTAAGGTACAAAGCAATGGGTGTTGAGACTTTTTCCATGTAAAATAAAAATATTTATTTTCCTTTACATATAAATTCCACATTTTGAAGGCTGAGTGCTTCTATTCTTCTGTTCCAGGGTATCACAAGTGGAGATCACAGAGCAGGAGTGAACATTTAACAGGTCTTAAACCTGCTGTTGCCTCATTTTGTTGGTTCTTCCTCCTGCCTAAGTCTCATTTAAATTTAAAAACTGTGATGCAATTTTCAAGCACGTGTTACCAAAAGTGTTAAAAAAATCAATATAACTGCATGCCATATTTTGTAAATCTTACATGGGGAAAATGGCTTTTCAGGTTGTTATGACACAGAACAAAATAAACAATGTGCTTTCATTATTAATTCCAAATAGCTGGCAAACAAATTCCGCACCAATGGAATTTGAAGGACTGCACTCTGTATTCCATATCCGCCAATGACAAGTAATGGAAGTTAAAAACATAATCTGAAAAACCAGAATCTGGATGCATTTCGCACTCCCCGCTCTGACGTGGCACACACTAGACTCTGTGTGCAAGTGACAATTGCTAAATGTACAAAGTAAAATCTGTGTTTCAATGTCAGCTGCTCAGACTCAGTTTTACACTGCAAATAAAATGGTATTGGGAGAGAAGCCAGGATGGATGGTAGGGAAGTTCCTCATAATCTGGTTCTCAGTGGCAGCACCACCAGGCAATTCCCCAAAAACCAACAGCTGTCAGGGGAGGCTGCTGAAGCAGTGCAGGGTAGGGAGCAAACCTGTGAACAACCACAACTACAACGAGAAACACTAATTGGGAACAACAGCAGCTCCCAGGGGGCACGGAGAGCTTCCCTGGCAGGCAGCAGAGCACGGCAGAACCAGATGTTCCCACACGGCTGCTCCAGGCACCTGAGCTCCAGAGCTGGACGTGCTCACTTGATGCAAGGCTCCAAGAGCTCTGTTTGTGACAGTCTCGACCCCATTTGCTCCCTGAGGTGTGATGTGTGTGCAATATTCCCAGAATGAGGATGTTCTGTGTGCTGGGGGACACAGGCTGGTCCCTCACCAGGCTCTGGTGGAGAAGGTGGCTCCCAGATGAAGCAGTCTCAGCCCATACCCTGACTGCCACAAGTTTGCACCACATCACATGAGCATTTTTCTGTTTACATTGCATTTTTCTGCCCCACAGATGGTGCAGATTTTCTAGAGGTAAGTTCAGCAGATCCAGCACCTATGCTCTGGCTTGTGCATCTGTGTGCAGCCTCACCAAGGGCACAGGAGGCAGGAGATGAGTGACTTCAAGGGAGGTCAGTGCTAAGGGAGGTCAGGTCTGGGTGGTGCTGGGGAGGTGTCCTCACAGCTGCAGCCAATTACCACCATCATCAGTGGCAACTTCTGGCCAGAAAAAGAGCCATGAGCAGTCATTTCCACTCTGGCATGGCTGATCAGCCAGGAAGGATCCTTCAACTTCATCCCTAGGGAAGTCTGCAGCAGCTTTATCACAGTCTAACCACTCCCAGTCCTTCAGCTCAGGGCTCTGGAGAGGCGACAGCAAACACAAAAAAGGAGTTAAATTAAAATGTTTGCAGCAGTTATGCCAGACCCCCAACCCTGTGCTGGGGAAACCAATATAAAACATTGCTCCTGAGAGAGACCCCAGGACATCAGGGACCCTCTGGACTCATAAAGGGTGTCAGCAATGGGCCCAGCACCTCTCTCTCTGCACAAATTTTCATTGCAAAGCAAGTAAGGCAACAAGGCAGGCAGGTGTGCAAAACACTGAAAGGTGAGTTCTAAATTAACTGAACCAGGAGCTTCAAAGTAGGAGGTAATGGTTCTCCCATTTATCCATATGATCTTTGGAACAGGAAGATGGGAGAGGAAAGGATGGCTTCCTTTTCTCTTACCTTTCAGCCAAATCAGCATCTGTGCTCTGCTCAGGTGCCAGTTTTGCATAACTCAAAGGAAGATTCAGGCCCACAACTGGCCCTACAGTACTGAGCCACAGTATGATGTAATTTGTATGTCTAGGGGGAAAAAAAACCCACAAAAAAGGCACCATAAATATATCATTCCAGCTTTTTCTGATTTGCAGACAGACTTAACAGTGACAAAACAACTTCAGATGGGGCTATTCCTTCATTTCTCCTATCACAAATGTATTTTAATTTTCAGGCCTGAAGTGACAATACAGAAATCTTATTCTGCTTGGACCAAGGAAGTAGCTTTGGCCGTTTACACTCTGCAGCTGATTGACTTTACCTGCATTGCCTAAAGCCTTGCAAGGCCCAGCAGTGCCCCTCACCTGTGGTGTTTCTGTGAGCCACCCAGCACAGCAGAGATGAATTCCTTGGTTCGACAGGGGTGCAGGACAAAGAAAGGCTGCCCAAGGATCGGGTGCTCCTGAGAGGGAACAGAATTTGCTTTGTCATGGAAGGGAAAAACAGAAAACTCATAACGTGCATTCGGAAAAGACAAGGCAGGGCGCAATCAGCCCCTGATGCAACTTTTCTCACCTCAGAATCTTGGCTCACACTGCTCTTCCTATCACAGTCATGACAAATTAGTACATATTGTATGTATGACACATCAATAATATACATTCTCCTCTGTTGAAGGGGAAATAAGATCAGCGACCAGGCTATGCCACTATTTTAGTTCAAATGTAATGGTTGGCCAAAGTAACTCAAGTTACTGTATCAGCATTAACTGGATGAGGAGATGCAAAGCTACTGTGTAAACCACAGTCTGATCAAATGCAACATATAAAACCCATTCCCCTCAGAAAAAAAAGGTTTTCCACGACCCTCAGCCCTGGTATCTTCTCAGGCTGGTGTTGTGAAATACACATGGTTCCCTGTGGAGAGGCAGCAAGAAGGGAGAAGGAAGTGTTCTCAAGGTGGCTTTAACTTCCACTTGGTTCTGATGCTGAAAATGTTCCCACAAGGATCAATCCCTTCATGTCTAAGGGAACTTTTAAAAACTCTCAGAAGCCTCAGAATATACAAAAAAAGGGTGTTCAGAAAGCTTTGTTTCACACTGCAAACAGATAACTTGCGTAAGAATGCTACCATCTGCTGTTGTCAAAAGTGAATTGATGCAGTTTGAGAAAGAGTAGTTATTTCGAATTAAAACCCCCTTTTCGTTATCTGCTCAAATTAACTTAGACCTCCAAATAATTCCAGAAAGTACATGGATTGTGCCAATGGCATACCTCAAAGACAGCAAATGAAAGTATATAGTTAATAACATTTACAAAACTATTACGTAAAGAAAAAAAAAAGTAAATTGTGCAAAAAAAACACCAGCAAGCTCCCTTATACAGGAGATGAGTGTAAGAGATAGCACAAACTCCCAGAAAGAAGAGAGAAGTAACCTGGGTTTAAGTGACTTGGTTCTCTGAACAAGGCATGAAGATAATTCCCAAAGCTGAATATTCAGCCTGAAGTTATTCCCAACCATCCTGACCCCCCGTATTTGATTCTGCCCTGCACTCCTTGCTTCAGCAAACCACCAGTGAGTGACACAGGGAGGCCAGACTTGATTTTTTTAAATACTTCATTACCTTTGCATTCTACATCTTTCTTCTTTTAGTCCTTCCTCTTCTTACAACATGACAACACAGCAACACTGAAAACATTCCCAAACACAGGAATTCCATGCTACTCAAAAGACAGGAATGTGTCACACACTGACAGGAAAACCACAAAAGTACAAGAGACCAAAAGAAATCCTGAGCCAAGAGCCATTAAGGAGCAGCCTTTAAAAAGCAAAAAGGTTGAGGTGGGGACGAGAAGCTTGTGGAGCATCAGGGAAAACACTCTGAGGGCATCAGCTCTGATTCAGTCAAATGCCACACTCCAAATCCTGTACACAGTGGCATCCTCTGAGGCTCTGATGTACACTCAAGGTTAAACCACTGACACAGCAGCTCTGAGGAGGAAACATGGGGATGCTGCCAATAAAAATGCAGGAGTTATCAAAGCCCTGGATGATTTCAGAATTGGTAATGGGCTACAGAGCCTCTCACCGCCAGGCCCCCAGCCTGCCCAGGAGCCTGAGAGAGGGCGGGGTGTCTGCAGTGAGATGAACCCCAAGTCCTTCTCAAACACTGTCAGAAAGGTGAAAAGGAATGGAAGTTTGTGCTGCATCAGCTTCATTAGCATTTGTTCACTGCCTGCTGCACTCACCTGGCAGAATGATGACACTCCATATGCACTGAAGTGTATCCTGAGCAAAATATTAGGGCAGCAATTCTACCCTTCATGTAGGCTGGTCCGGTGCCAGTTACACCAAAAATATGAAGTCCTACTGGGACTTCATGAAGAAAAAAACGCTAAACAGTACAAATAAAATATATGAATCATCCCACTTCTTGTTTACAATTAATCTTTTTCCAGTCAGTCATGCACCAGGGCAGTGTGAGAGTTTCGAGTCAATTCCCACAAGCACTTGCTGGCATTGTACTACAAGAACCCATCTGCAGGTTGCCCACAACTCTTCTGGGCAGTAATACTCAGACCCAGAGTTTATTTGAAATCACCAGCATTATTTTCTTGGATCTGTCTATGGTTTTGGATCTACTTAGCTATGAGGCCGAGTTACAGCAGTGCCTGTTCAGCACCACACGCTGGAATCCATCACACATCTGCATATCCCTCTGAGTCTGACCTGGCTGGGATAGGGAATGAATATTCTCACAGGCAGACACGAGTTCTGCTGTATTTGGAAGCTCAAAATATTGCTTAATTTGTTTTCTGTAGAAAGACCTCTCTCCAAGGTGATGCAGGAAAGATGTGTGAGGACGTTCTATGCCTGCTGCTGCAGCTGTTGCCTCAACTCCTCCCATTAAAAAAAACTGGGAGTGAGAGAGACATAGATGAAAGACACGAAATGTTCCATGAGATTGACTGAAAATAGATAAGAGTCCTGGAATAGTTCGGGTTGGAAGGGACCTTAAGGCCCATCCAGTGCCACCCCTGCCATGGGCAGGGACACCTTCCACTGTCCCAGGCTGCTCCAAGCCTCAATGTCCAACCTGACCCTGGACACTTCCAGGAATCCAGGGCCAGCCACAGCTTCTCTGGGCACCCTGTGCCAGGGCCTCCCCACCCTCCCAGGGAACAATTCCTTCCCAATATCCCATCCAGCCCTTCCCACTGGCAGTGGAAAGCTGTACCCCCTCGTCCTGAACCTGGTTTGCTCAGGAATGCCAGCCCAGGCCGGATTTGAGTAAGCACTGGCTGCACAGCTCTCTTCATTGTCTGTGCAGGTACAGCCCTCCACATACAGACACTGAGCAGGGAAATGTCACAACACTGATCTGAGCAGTGGCAAAGACTGGGCAGTTCCCAAGCACAAGTATAATTAAGACTAAACTTCTGTCAGATTGGATTAAGTCATTTTATCAAGCAGTCTCCATGTCGGATTTAAACCAAAAATAAACATTACTTCAGATAACGGGTAATTGTCTGTAGGTTTCTGTACTGTGCTCTGCTGCTCTCCTCCCCAGCCAGCAGGAATTTTGTTGTCAGTACATCTCTTGTAACAGCACCATTTATTTTCTCTGTCATAACTGGAGCTCTTCCAGAGGTAATGGCTTCTATTTTCTCCAGTGCTACATTAAACTGCCTTCAAGCATCCATCACAACATTTATGGTCTCTCCATTGATGACAGTGCAGGGGATTTGTGCCTGAAACTGCCTCTTCCCCAAGCTGGTTTGCATGATGTTGCTTTGCAAAAATAAATTCGCACAGGGTTGTCAAAAATTTCATGCAGGATCCTACCTGAAAACACCACAGCCAGTGCCAATTGATTCCAGACATTTTCCCAGCAGTGTTCAAAACTCCAGTCACCAGGTTGGAAAAAGAAGGCAGAATTAATAAAACATGCCCCCATAATCTCTTCCATTTAGGAAAAGGAAACAGTGGTGCAAATACTAAAGAGGATACAAGTTTTTCCCTTCCTCCCAATTTCTGACCACATTTACTGAAACAAATGGCTGTGTTTAAGTAAAAATTCTTCCCTCAAGATTATACCACAAGTAATTTAAGTTCTTCAATTCATGATCTATCCTCTTTTTCATTCTTTATTTTCATAGACATCAATAATTGTTAATATAATCCAACTCTACACATTCAGAAAAAAGGCAGAAAGATTTCTCTCTTCAGACTGACCCCGAGTCCCACAACCAGAACAGCAACTGCACACATGGAACTTCAAATGTGTGCAACTTGAGGTCAAAGGGATTTTCCTCTAATAATGGAATTTCTACAATGGAAACTCTATTACTATGGAATCCCTATGTTGCAAGCACAACAGTTAAAGAACTGTAATGACACAGGGAACTTTTATAATCCTGATAGAAGGTGTAATCACAGTAATAAAGCTGTTAGTAGCAGAGTAACTGTACAGGTCTTCTCCATCCTACTGACTTAGGATTATGCTGGATTTTAGGAAAGCATTGTTCCCTGGGCGGGTGGGCAGGCCCTGGCACAGGGTGCCCAGAGAAGCTGTGGCTGCCCCTGGATCCCTGGCAGTGTCCAAGGCCAGGTTGGACACTGGGGCTTGGAGCAGCCTGAGAAGAAGGTGTCCCTGCCCATGGCAGGGGATGGAATGGGATGAGCTTTCAGGTCCCTTCCAACACAAACCAGTCTGGGTTTCAGGGACCTGGGACAGATAATGTA
This sequence comes from Trochalopteron elliotii, assembly GCA_024734555.1. NCBI lineage: Eukaryota > Metazoa > Chordata > Aves > Passeriformes > Leiothrichidae > Trochalopteron > Trochalopteron elliotii. Next base: position 1,884,812 of record JANPWX010019930.1, read on the forward strand.
TTTATGGTCATTGACTTCAATTCACAACCAGAGGCCAAGACATCCTACTGGCATAACTGAGGAAAGTTTCCCCAGTTTTGCAAAAGAACACAGAAACCCCACCAAATCAAGGAGCTGAAGATGGAACAACCTCCCCTGCCTGTGACACATGCTGAGGAGTGACCAGGCAAGTGCCACTGCCACAGCTCTCCTGCTTTTCTCAGACAATCAAAGCAGGTCTGCATTGGCATCAAGCAAGGGAAAGCATGAAGGGACGAGACAAAGAAGTGCAAACTAGCCCCAAAAAGCAGATTTCTGTGGTTACTGAGCCTGTCTCTGTCAGAGGAGGCTGCAGAGTGATTTACACTCCAGCTCTTTGCAGGCAAGCAGTTGCAGTTGCCCCCATCATTTGATGTCCCCATTCCCTGTGTGCTCCCGAAGACCCACAACCAACTTCAGCAACAATTTTTTATTAACACTTTTACTACTTCCAACACCCCAGAGCCAATTAAGCTGGATCCTGTCCTTCTTTCATCAAATACCGAGTCCAAGCCGAAAAGGCAATTAAATGGCTATGTTTTCCTGAGGAAAGCAGAGATGCTTTGGCAGATCCTACCACACAGAAATACAAGGACACGTAACACAGCCAGAATTTCTCTGAGATGAACCACGCCTACCACTTTGCATCTGCTGTTTCCAATCCATCATGGATCCCAACGATGGTGCCTTCCAAACCAAACCATTCTGTGATTCTGTAAGTCATATTTTATGCCCCAATTCTGCCTGATTCTAGAGTATTTGCAGTTTTGAAGAGGTGGTGATTATTTTTTATATTTTATAACTTTATTATTTTATTAAAGGTATTAAATAGCTAACACAAGATCTCTGAAAGGCAGGAGAGGTCATTCAGGACAAGCAAAACAGTAATCAAGAACAGTCAATACTGCTGATCTATAATTATGTATTTTATATATATTTATAATAAGGTTTGAATTATTAATTTTAAGAACAGGAGGAATCAAAGCAGTAGGTGACACTCAGGCATGTTTCTATAGCTTAACAAGCTTCTTTTAAGGCTTTAAAGCTTCTCACAAGCATGTAACTTATGCATTTAGGATTTTTCAAGAAAACTTTATACTTAAAAATTGGCAGGTCCATAGTTACATTGTCAAGAAATGGCATCTCAGCCATTTTCCTAAGAAATAAACAGATGATTCTTCTTCCATGCTTGCCAAAACTAGATTAATTCAGTTGTCACCATTTTAGTTATGTAGCATATAGTCTTAATTAATTACTATTTAAAATCTGTTCTTAAGTTATGAGATTCATCTAAGGTGCAAAACTGAACGATCCAACAAGCTGTGGAAGGATGGAAAAGACACTGGAGACAGATTTCCTACCCTGATTAAAAAAATATAAACTAAAAAAAAAAAACCAACCCAAGCCCATGCTGGCATTTGACAAAAGTGGCCTGAAAAGGTTCATCCTATAATCCCAGAGATTCTGTGGATGTCCCAGCAGTGGCTCCTGCTCCCCCAGCAGCATCTGGGACAGCACAAGCCTGGGCTCCCCCTGTGGTTCACTCCCCCTGCACTGCTCCAGCAGATCTGCACCATGGGCACTGGAGGACACACTCCTGCCAGGTAATTTTGCATCCACTTATGGACAAGTGGACTCATGAATTTGTCTAAATGTTTTTGAACTGCTGACACCATCTGCTGACACCACTCAAGAGCACAGGTGCTCAGGTATAAACTGCTTTCCGTTAGCTCTGATACCTAATTTCCATTTCAGCGGGCCTTAAAATGCTTTTTTTTATTAATAAAGTAAGAAAAAAAAAAAACAGTGTACAATGCCTTGTGGCCACTCCAGTGGCCTTTCAAATGGATCTGAGTGTGCCATATTTGATCCTCACTTTTTTCATACTGTGCAGTCAATGCTGTTGTGTAATTTGGGATTTTTCCATAAGGGGGGAATGTTCAGTAGGCAGATTCATTCCAGTAGTGAATGGCCAGTAGTCATTTTGGGGGGGAAGACAGAACAGAACCCACCTCAGCTTACAAGGAGAAATGCCAGACCAGGAAGGGAATGTGCTCTTACAATTTACTCCACAAATCTCTGTTTGGGAAGCTCTCTGGAAGCAGAACCACTGCTAGATAAGTTACGTGTAAATGCAACGCACAGCACTGAAACAGATTTTTCCACAGAAGTAGAAAATAATCATGAGAATCAATACTATTACATTGCAATTTGTTTGATTAATTATAAAACTGCATGGAAAATATTACTGAATCTTCATTTCAGAGTAATTCATGTAACAATAGCACCAGGACTTCAAAGTCTGTCCTGAATCATGCCCAAGAAACTGGCAGAGAACTTCATACTGCTTTTATCTCTGCATGTAAATTATTATCAAATCCTGGAATGATTTGGGTTGGAAGGGACTTCAAGCCCATTCAGTGCCACCCCTGTCATGGGCAGGGACACCTTCCACTGTCCCAGGCTGCTCCAAGTCCCAGTGTCCAGCCTGGCCTTGGACACTGCCAGGGATCCAGGGGCAGCCACAGCTTCTCTGGGCAACCTGTGCCAGGGCCTCCCCACCCTCCCAGGGAACAATTCCTTCCCAAAATCCCATCCAGCCCTGCCCTTTGGCACTGGGAAGCCATTCCCTGTGTCCTGTCCCTCCAGCCCTTGGCAATTGTCTCTCTCCATCCTTCCTGCAGCTCCTTCAGGCCCTGCAAGGCCACAGCAAAGTCACCCCAAAGCTTCTCCTGTCCAGGCTGAGCAATGCCAGCTGTGCCAGCCTTTCCTCCCAGCAGAGCTGCTCCATCCCTCTGCTCATCCTGGAGCCTCCTCTGGCCTGGCTCCAGCAGCTCCAGCTCCTTGCTGTGCTGGGCCCAGGGCTGGGGCAGCTCTGCAGGTGGGGTCTGAGCTGAGGGGGCAGAGGGGCAGAATCCCCCTGCCCTGCTGCCCACGCTGGGGCTCAGCCCAGCACAGGGGTTTGGGGTCCCAGCTCTGCCCCACAGCACCCCCAGGGCTCCTCCAGGGCTGCTCCATCTGCTCAGCCCCAGCCTGTGCTGGTGCCTGGGACTGCCCTGACCTAGGGCCCTGTTGAGCTCCATGAGGTCCCCATGGTCCCACCACTCGTCCCTGTCTCCACTTGGACATTGATTCAAGTCCCCAAGTGTGACCATCCAGCCCCATCCCTCACCCAGCCAGGGGTTCATCCACCAAACCCACAGCTCTCCAGCTCAGAGACAAGGATGTCATGTCAGTGTCAAATGCCTTGCACAAGTCCTGGCAGATGCCATCAGCTGCACATCAGTCAGCTGCTTATCCATTAAGCTTCTTTATTTACTCTGCATTTAGTTCATTATTTGCTCTTCTCTCTCTATGAAATTAGTTGGACTAGATTATTGTCCATGAAGTCTTATGGACAATAGGGAAAAGCATGACTAAACTGTAGGGCAGCTGAACACTATTAACCAGTGGCTAGTTTTAAAATAAAACCTTCTTGGTAGCTTGTACAATACTACAGCTTGGTTTAAACCCCAAGAGTTCAACACATCGTAGAATATTTTAGTGGTAAATAAATACCCACCCAGTTTTGCCATCCTTGTATCTTTCCCCTGTCAAATAGCTTTCCAGTCTGTACTGGTAAAACGCTTTTTTCTCAGGAAGTTGCACTAATAATTTTCCAAAAATATTAGCAGGGGATCCATAGCAACTGTTGATGCAACTCAAATTCGTTAAGAGCGATCCTAGCAACCTTCTGTTAAGAATACTGTATACAGCCTCCCCCACTTAGCAAAATCCCACAATATGGCAAGAAAGATTTGTATGTCTAAGAATAGCTACCTTACCACATTTTTCAAAATGACTGAGCCGTAATGATTTAAATCCTCCCTATCACATTTTCAGCAAGATGTGCCTCTACAACACTATATCAATGTGTTCTGTTCAAAGTTTTGACTCTTTCTCCTTTTTTAAATCACACTATTAACATCCCTGACATTTTAGAAATAATGTTTATTGATTTTTCTGTTAACACTGCTATAAATTAAGTGACGTAATGGACAGGATTATTGAGGTACTATAAAGAACGTGTCCTCCAGATTCCTAACTCCTGGTTGAAAAAGACTCTGGATTAACTCAGAAATGGGTGCAGTTCTGTGCTGTGATTTCTGTAGTTTGGGTTTGCTTGAATACTTCTGATATGACAGAAAGGACATATTAAAACTACCTGCTAAGTATCAAATGACAGAAGAAAAACACCTTGTTTAGATGAAACTGAGAAATGAATGTCTGAGAAAAACCAGATGCAAAATTCCTGATCACTCACTATTCAGAAACATAGGATACAGTCAGTATCAGAATGGTCTGAATTACTTTATCTGCAGCAACAGTAAATGGCTAAACCAGGAAAATACTAATTTATTGCTGGCAAACCCAGAACCAAGGTGTCACAGATGAAATGTGTCCCCTCCCAGGGCTGGGAGCACTTTGGTAGCAGAAGTAATTGCATCTCAACAGCGTTGGTTAAAAAGGAGGGGAGCCATGTGTGGTCACATGTACTCCACAGCTTCCAGAATCCTTTGGAATCCTGACTCACAGATTAATTTTTAAGACTACTTCTGCAGGATCTTCAAGTCACCAAATTTTGTTCTTGTTTTATGGGGTAGTTTTTCAACCCCTGAGCCTCCTGTAATAATGCAATTCGATTTCTATCCTTGGATCTTTGATTTTACATTCCATCATCACTAAGCATTGATTAAGCCTTAGCACATATACCTGATTGTGTTTATGACTTTGTTTCCTCAGGGGAAGGTCAGGCTTTATGACAACATCACTCTGTTAAAACCAAAATTTGTTGGTGATGCTACTGACTGTGATCAGCTTCATTCATCAGCTTAAAAAATTCTTGTGCTAGTTTGCTTCCACAGAGAAAAAAATTAGTGGAAGGCATGGCTTAGCAGAAGTAACAAGAATCAAAAATGGACTTGGACACCTGTGTTCAGAGAACTATTTACATTAATACTTAGCTTCATCATAGTCTTAGAAACATGTTTGTCAGAGTGTTGTCTCTCTCCCTGCTGAAATCCTTCTGCTTTGCCTACACTTTTATAAATATCTGTCAGGGAAAAAAAATTATGAAGAATCAGTAGTGTCTTTACCCATTTTTTTTCAATTCCTTATTCCACTATTATTGAATTTCAGAAGATGCCTAAGACATCAATGGGTCTCAGTTTACTTCCTAATAGGTGACTGTATCCATCAATCCAGCATCATTCCACACTCTGGAAAGTATCTGGATGTGAAGGCTACACCAGTGTCTTGGATCTTGATGAAGGCACTTCAAAACAGGTGTAGAGCCCTCAACCACAGCAGGATGAAAATTCACACCCTGACAATGCCTACCCAAACCCATCCTAACAAAAAAAGCCTTTCAGTTTTTCATTTCCAGCTCCACAGAGGGGACCCAACCAAGGCCACAAAGCCTGAAGTTCTGGCTATAATCACAGAATCACTCTCTGCTGCTTCACATCTCTAACTCACCTTCAGAGAGGTTTCCAAAATTATAAAAGGTCAAATGCAGCCTCTACAGATTAACTTTGTATTAGTTATCCATTTTTTTTCTTTAAATTCCTGGTTCTTACATCACGCACTACCGTGTGACAAAGTATGTTCACCTTCATATTTGGGAAGATTTCTCCCCATTTGTCTCATTTCTGTTCTCCACTCCCTATTTTTTTTTTTTTAATTCTTTTCCTGTTCTTGCGAGGTTTTGTTCTCTCAATTTGCTTCACCATTTAGCATTTGACCGTGGCACTTTTGGGCTGCTGCCTTCTTAACTGGGGACATTATACCTGCTATTTATTACATTTATTGCACACAGAAGGCCGAATAAGTTTGAGCTGTTAAGGCAGTGCCACTATGTATTTGTGTATAACTAATATTTTATAAAAAACTAATATAAATATTATACATATAATATATGTTTATACGGTATTTAAATTACTCATATAAATAAATAACTAAAAAGCACCCAGCAAGTTACAATTCAGGAAATGGGGCTGCAATATCTATAACTCCACTTCTGAATCCTCCTAAAAAGAAGCTGAAAATCAGTTGGCAACATTTCTGTAAGGCAACAGTAATCCATAAATACTCCTTAATTTTCCTGTCATTGCAGAATTAAGCCACTTCCAGCTCACACAGATCTTACCAGGTGTGCTAAATTGATGTCATTATAAGTCATCAGGAAATACCCACAGAGACCTGTAGCAACATTTGGAAGTTTTGTTAAACAGCTGTGTGTTCTAATTGATTTGTATTATTTAAAACAGCTAAAGCAAGTTATCGCCGGATGTAGAGAAGGGATGACTGAAGACCCCAGGGAGATTTAACTCACAAGAAAGCCAATCACAGGAACTTCATTTGAGCATTTTAAGATTATTACTAGAGGAAGTGCAATTAAATCATCACCATTTATCAATTATCATTATAAAATACTATGCAACCTTATCATGTTAATTTATTTATGAGAAGGTAACTAGTTGACTTCTGCTTTTTTCAGTAATCTAGTCAGGAAAAATATTCCAAGATGATTTATCTGGAAATGAGCATAACTTTCCACTGTAATCAGAAGTAACTATAGAAGTCAAAATTTTACCTAAAATTTGCAAATGTCAAATATCTCCCCTCTTTGCAGCTTGTCTCAGTTCCCGAGATGTATTTTATTACACATGTATTCCACCACAGAGGGTGTACACCAAAATACAGTTGTATCAGAAATGTGCACAGGCCTGCCACCCTCATTTCATAAAAACAAAGGAGAAAAGTCCCAAAAAGTCAGTAAGCCTTTCTTTTCCTGGTCTGCCACTCACAGTCCAGAACAGCCCTAGTTAAAAGTTAAGTAACATGCATGGACCCTTGGCAAGCTCACTTTTTCTTCCCAGTGGTGGAGTACTTGTAGCATCTAAAATTTGTATCTCTTTCGGATTAAAAACCTAAACCTTTTTACTCTGCTGCTCATGTGTAGCTGAGTGCTCAAGCCTGATTTGATGAGTTTGCCCAGTGACTTGCATTATAGGATCTGTGTCCCTGCAGGCAAAGCCTAACCCACATAACAAAATGGGTCAGCAGAAAAGCAGCAAGGCAAGACAAAACTCCGTATTTCAGTTCAGAATCCTGATTCATTTGACGGAGAAAAGTAGGTTTTTTTCTTGTAGACCTGACTCTTGCTTTGATCTGATGCTTGCAGGCGAGTTGTCATTATCTTCCATAATCTCCTTATTTAACATAAAGTCACATTTTGCAGCTGTTAACTCTGCTGATTTCTCCAAAATGTTCTTCCTGTGTTTGTCACTGCACTCACAATTGGCTGTACCACCTCTGGAGAGTGCCCCAGAATCAGATTCATCATTCCACACCTTTTGCCACCCAAAACTCCTGGTTTTGCAGGAATTTGAGTGTATGTATTCCTCACACACCTCCAGTCATTAGATGCAGGGCAGTTTTTACTTTACTGTCCCTTAAGAAGCAAAAATAATCTCCATGCGAGAGTGACCTGGTTTTCCTTTTGGCTTTCACAACTGATTTCACACATTCCAAACATCCCATTTATGCTTTATTCTCAGTAGTGTTGCATTATTACATTATGTTATTAAAACCCAATTTCCTCATCTTCATTCACAGACAAGCCAGGTAATTAACACTTCATGTGAAAAATGTGTAATATAAGAACCCGCCAGCTCACAACTGGAATTCAGACATGCACAGCAACCACCAGAACACCCATGGATTGGTAGGTTCTCAGGAAGCTGTTGTAAGATAAATAATAGTCTGTGGCTGAAAACACAAGAATGCTGCTCGTGTTCCCATGGCTGTGCACCATCTAGAAACAGGCATCCTTTAATTAAACTGTGTTATTTGAATTAAGGGAGCACCTGTAGGACCCCATGGATGTTACGTCCTTGTCATGCTGCTGTGGCAAGAGACCTGAGCACCTGGAAACAGCTAAAATCAAAAAAAAAAAAAAGAAAGGGAAGGGGAAGGAGAGAGGACACATTGGTATCTTGGTCTGATGGGAAAAGAACTCACAGCTGGAGAATCTCAATTCTTTCTCAGATTTGCTCGTGAGACCTGGAGCAAAGGGAAGACACCAGTGGAACCAGCTCAGCTCTGAGCCATGTGGCAATATTAGACAGCACCAACATATTTTTCGATAGGAAACCAATTTTCCCTTGTTCAATCCTGAAGACTGCATGTCTATTTAAAACTGAAAATCACACGCAGTCTTTTTGGGTAGTTTGATTATCAGACAATCCGTGAAACGTTACACTGATATGTTTTATTTACATAAATAAGTCTGCTTTTGTACTTACCCAAATTCATGATTACTCAGAAACTGACTGAATTTTTGAGGACTGGCTTTGGAAAAAAGTATTTTAAATGTGAGATACTGTCAAAGCAAGCCTTAAATTGTGAACACTTATATATCCTTCAAAATCCAGGACTGAACCTATTGCTGGTAAATGGTTCAGCACGACAGGATATAGACATATATTTTTTTATTATTATTTTAATTTTTTTCCTTCTGTCCAAGAGAGGAATAAGGCCACTGAGGATCCAGGCATATATTGCATTCCCCAATTTTGTGAACGACCAGAGGATTCTCACCTGCTGTGTAATAGTGTCCCAGGGCCCCTCCTGCAGACGATCCTGGTAGGATGCATGAACACTTCCCCATATTTCACCCAGAGTTAAAGGCCTTCCATCTGGGGGAAGAAACAACCACCTTCAGCCAAAACTCTTAAGCATGTTATATCTTTAATACAGAACAGCAAAATTAAAACTGAAAACTGTTCAAATCCTGACTACCCTAAGTTCCCTGATCAGTTTTCTTCTCTGTCACCTGAGAGTGAAGAAGAAAATCATGCTGATTGTATGGTGTGAAGTGTAACTAGTTTTGTAAAACAAAGTTTTGATAACATGAATTTAAAACCACAAAATAACATAATGAAGAGTCACCTACTGTAAACATATGCAACCCATAGTGAGAGTGAAGAAAATCTAAGGAACAAAATTTTGCAGATAAGTTTACTGCATTTTGGTGTGTCCACAATGTTTTCTTGAGCTGCATTTATACAGCATTGTTACATCAGGTTTTTAGCTGTGATGCTAGAATTACACCAAGATATTAGTGTCAACCACTTAATAAATAAGCATGTCTATTTTTAATGAGTATTTGTTTATGGCAAACAGAGTATTTCGATAGACTTTCAGTAAGTAGCTTCATTTTGGCATTTATCAGGTGTCAGAAACCATCATCCTCTGATAATCAGTTTTATTCTACTGACATTTGTATGTCTGTAAAATGAAAAAGATTTATTCACACAATTAACATTTGAATGTCATGTTTAGACACAAGTTCAAACCAGCTGCCTACAGCCTCTTTTATTTTCTGCACATATTTATAAAAAACCACAAACTTTTGAACTTATATAAGCACCATATAGCTGAATCATGTGGCAAATGAAGTGTCTGAGGGGGTAACAGCATATTAATCAGCTTTTCCATGCTATCCTCTTGAAGGTGAGACTTGTTAGACCATCACATCCACTGTCTTGTGATGACAGGTACCAGATCTGTGCTGGAGACAGTCTAACATTCACAAAGAGATTTGCTACAACAGCATAAATTTATTTTAGAAGGATTTATTTACACTCATATCACCTGTGTGCAGGTGATATGAAATGCTATGCATACTTGCAATTTTGTTCTCAACAGAGGAAGTCCAAGTGTAAAATCTACAATAACAAACATTCTAGTGCAACATCTGATTTGTCACTCTAGACTGTGCTCTGTACACCTTTCTCTGAGAATTTTTGTGACTCTGAGCAGATTCGTGTACATGTGGAATGGATTACTCTGACTCTGTTAATCCCATTTTTAGAAATGATCAGAAGTTATTGAAACATTAACCATTTTACAGTTAACAACGAGTTTTGTCTTTATCACATGGTGAATTCATTCTGTTCACGAGCTCCCAGACTTTCTCTAAACACAGATCTGTATTCTTTGGGCACTCTTACCCCCTTTTTCCAGCACTCTCACATGTTTAGCAGCTCTGTTACACACTCCTGCAACCCACTGAGACCTCAAACATCCAGCTGGTCTGACAGAGCAGTCAGTAATTGTTGTTGCTGGCAACAAGGACCCACTGTGGCACCTGCTAAGCCAAGCAGCCTCTTGCCTTCACGCCTCTTTTTTTCCCTGGGATGGAGCTGACCTGGGAAGTTCAGCCAGAACGAGAAGGAAAGAGCAGTTCCAAGCCAAGAGAAGGGGCAGGAGAGGAAGGTGAAGGCTCCAGATTCACCCACCCATGCATTTATTTAGTCACCATCCACCCATCCAAGGAAACAGCTTGCTATGTGTCCCAAGGCTTATCACAAGTCCAGCTGGGGTAGTTTTATTATTTAAACTGTTTAGACTACAACAAACTTTTCTGAGAAAAGCTTCTTGACTGCCCAGCTGTGGTTAACTTGATCATGTCACCACAAATAAGAAATAGTTAAAAGGTAGAATACTGAGTGCCCTCTCACAGCAGCAAGGTGAGGCTGTCAGACCACACAGAAGCTGCAGTTCTCTGCTAGACCTTAATTTCTGCAAAGAGCAGAAATTCTTTAGGCAGACACAATTCCAAATTTATTTTCAGAGAAAAATTTCAGGCTTCCCCAGTTACCGTAATCTATTTTCCTCATGTTTAGTGAGGGCTTTTAGTAATTTCAGAGATTTTCAATTAAAAGCTTTTAACCATTTCTAAGATTTTCAATTAAAGGTTATTTGACACTTTAGGTGAAATGGTGCACAAATTGTTTTGAGGCTTTATTCTGATGCATGTTATAAAGAAACACTCTTAACAAACCACTGCCAAAAGAGACAAAAAACCTCATATGGCTTAAAAGAATATATGATCACAGAAATTAATCAATTTCAGTTATGTCCAAAGCCACAATAAAACCAGTTCTTACAGGATGTGGTCTTTAGAGCAGCTGTGCTTCTGAGAAAGGACATGGTGGTTACATGTTTTTGAGCTCAGGAAGTAAATCTGTATTCTGGAAAGCACTTCAGTCAGGCCCAGTGTGGTTGTGAATACAGAAAGTCATGCCTTCAGGGCTGGAGGAAGTTTCCCTATCTCAGAAGCTCCCTCTCTCTAACCACTGATTAGCATGGTTTTTATTGGCAGGGATTTAGCTGTCACTGAGCTGAGAGAGTATTTTGAGCAGGTCAGCCTGAAAAACCTCATTCCTTTTCTCTAGAGGAGTGAGGGGGCAGTCCTTGTTGACTGCCATTAGTCCTGCCCTTTCCTTCAGTGTTTTAGCCAGCTTTCGTGCTGCTTCCTCAGCCTTTGCAGGAAACAGAAGTGTGAGACAAGCCATTATTATCTCTACACACAGGGTGATTCCTGAATGGTGCCTGTGCTCACCTGTGCTGCTGATACCTCACTGGGGGTTTTCTAATGTATGGCAAGAGGGTTCTGAATGCCTGGCTTCAGATAGGCATGGTTCAGGAAAAGACCAAAGCTCCTTGACATCTTAAAGACTAGGAAAAGAGGAAAATACCCTGCTGATTAAAGAAAGCTTACTGGACCTAGCTCAGCCCATCTGGCTGATGCCAGCATTGAAGGGGAAGGATAATTGCCTATACCATCTGTCTCCAAGAGGGCTAATTGCTGACATCAGATATCAGCAGGGGTTCATGCATTTCTTCAACTACCTATTTGGTAGTCTCAGAAGCCAGGGAAAGAAAGAAGGGCTCAGTACAGCAGGCACAGGGCTGATTGTGGAGAAATTAGTCTCTGCCCTGAGCTCCTGACACTTGACTGTGACTTCAGCAGGTCTGAAATTAGGAATATATGCCACGTGGAAAGTATGATGAGGCAGTGAAAAATGTTTATTATGTATATACACACTGCCTAAAAATATCTTCTTGTATCCTATAATGTTCCCAAACACCTTTACAGACAGTCTCATCATCTCTCAGCTTAATCACTATTTTCAACAGAAGTATTTGTCCTTGCACAGAACAAGATCTTCCCTGTAAATCCATCCCCTGAGACTACAAAACAGTTTAGATATCCCTCAAAAGGTTTTAGTTCTGTTGCAATCAAAATTTCAAACCTCACCTTACACCACCTTACATAGCAAACTTCATCTTACAAACAACAATAAAAGGTCTAAAGATGAGTTGGAGAAAGTAAGTTATTTCATCCAATTTAGACAGCAGCAAGGACAAGGATACAATGCAACTTTTTCCTTCTGCAGGAACAAGTGATCTGTAATGCTTGAACATTACAGAGAGGAGTGAAAACTGGATACCTTCGCTGGCACAAGCTCCTGAGGATGCCAACCAACCTGGAGATCACAGGAAAATCCCCCCAGCAACTCTGCGGGGAGCCTTTTTCCTAGGGGGGATTGAGAGACCAGGTAAATGGCAGCTGGACTCACATGCAGTGGGAGAAAGGCAGTATTTCATTGATTTCATCATTCTAGAGAAGTTTGTAAAGTGTCTGTTGGAGTGCAGATTTAGACAGGCTGGTATCAGCTGCTGTTATTCAAAGGGAGGAATGAATACTGCAAACGCCCTCAGCCAGGTTGAACAGAAGAATTATTGTTTCCCAGGTGTGATGGGCATTGCAGACACTGCCAAGGAGGAAGCAGAGCTCTGAATTCCAGCTCTGTGCCCTGTGCTGGGGAAGGCAAGACGGGGCAGGGCTGTGGAACCACTGGAATGATTACAGCTCACCTCTACCTCCCGCAGTCAGCTCTTATTAGCACGGGGATCAGTATGGACAAGATCCCAGGGGAACCAGGAACAGCTCACAGGAGACTTGTGAGGAACCCCTCCTGTTACTAAGTCTACAAATAATGGTAGGAATTTAGACTGGGAAATTGAGGTAAGTCTTGGAGAGATTGTTCCTTGATTAGTGCAGGTGAGGAATGCAGTGAGTATTGCTGACTGTCAGACAAACAAAGTGAGGAGCCCATCATATGGACTATTACCTCAAAAGAACAAACCTCAGAGCATTTCCCAGAGTTTTCCTCACAGCAGGTTTAGGACAAGACAAAGGATACTCTGCTCAGGTATCTCAAGTGACTGTGAGCATGAGTATTGAAAAATCCCGCTCTGGGACCTTCAGACAGCACAGCACAGGCAGACCAACAATGTGCAGGGAAGACAGAATTCCTCATTTTCAAAAGCTGCCCGTAATTAAAATCAGAGAATACCAGCTGGTAACACTGTAGGAAACACACTTACTGCCAGCATTTTGTATCCTGCTCCCTTCAAGAGTCAGATATTGTTATAATTTAAAAGACAATGTAAAATGCTGAAGAGAACCCAGGTGACCTTCGGAAGCATCTAAAAAAAGCCCTTGTTTTCCACTGTGAAAGGTTCCCAAGAAATGCTTAAAAAGATAATTGTACTTGTAGGAACAATTACAGTTCTGTACTGCAAGGGGAGCTGTTGGCACATAATACCATGATTGTGCATTAGATCATCCACTGGTTCCTGTAATATCCACTTCCAGCTATAAGGAGTCATGTTTCAACACCTCCGATTCCCTGGTGCTGACAAGCTAAACAACTTGTTTTGTCTCTGTGAGCTCTTCTCTGGTGATTAACTGCTTATGGTGAATACTAATTATATGCAAGTACAGTAGAGTAGAGATACTGTCCTACTTCCTCTACCTGCAGCATCTCCGTCCTCTTCTGTAGAGACATTGCACTATAAATTCAGCAAAAATCCAGAAGATGACATTTTTCAGGACCACAAATAGGCTAACCCGTCTCTCACAGCAAAACTACCTTTATCTTCCTGTCTGCACAATAAGTTCAAAGGCACAACACTGCACGTTTGTAAATGCCTGTAATAATGCTGGAAATAGATTTGCAACAGGATGTGTGCAAATGAGTTTTCTTGGTGGTAAAGGCAGAGCAATGTCCCCTGCTCCCCATGTCCCACTCTGAAAATTTACCCCAAATTATCCATTCCTGAAACTGCACCTCAGACTAAAATCTTTCCACCAGGGAGCCTACAAGAATTTGTTCTTCAATTTTGCATCTGAAGTGCTTTTTGAAATGCTAACACTGCAAAATTAGAAACCATTAAACAATATAAGGCAGAGAGTGATTAAATCTACCAAACACATTCAAAGCAGCTTAAGCTACTTTTTAATTAAAAAGGAAAAGATATCACTGGCAACATTCAGACATCTTTATCTAGATAAAGTTAAGATATTATTCAAAACACAAAAGATGCTGATCATAGAATTGTTTAGGTTGGAAAAGAGCTCTAAAATGATCCAGTCCAAGCCTTAACCCAACACAGCCATGCTCACCACTAAACGTTGTCCCCAAGTGCCACAAGCTGGTCCTGCTGGCCACATCACTGCAGGCACAAGCCAGGTGCCACGGGAGCACAGGTACACAGGCTTGGGGCAGTGAGGAACAGAGCACAGCCAGTGCTGCAGTGTAATCACTCCGTGCCTGCTGATCAAATGAATGACACCAAGAGTGGCTTTCTTGGGAGGCTGAGTGTTCCTTCTTCCTCCCCTGACAGGATGGGGCTGAAATCACAGAGACTACAGCCACAGAGCACTGGGTAACAAGATGTATATAGCAGGGAGGAGACAGGATCAGACTGTTTCAAGAGCCAGCTTCAATACAAAAAAAAGTATCATATTAGTATTATTTTATTTTCCCTTAAGCAGCAAATTTAAACAGAAAACAGCATACATTTTAAAAGACACCATTTAGACCCCAGCCTTGTGGCTCAAGCACTGTGGTTACGTCCACTGATTGCTAGGCCCAGTCAAAACCTACAGCACTAAGTTTTTGTAGTCATTTCAAGAAAAAAACGAGAAAAATGACCAGCAGTTTCAGTCAACCACAGGCAAGACGCCAGGAGGCAAAGATCAGCCTCCCTCAGGCTGAGATGATATCATCTCCTCCACGGTCCTGGAGCTCTGAGTCCAGAGCATTGAAAAATTCACTGGTGAGCAGCCTCATCTCTTAGTTTCTTATTACATCTCTTCCTCAACTTAATACAAAATTTTCAGCATCTACTGCACCCAACATATTGGGTCTATGCTGGCTTACCCAAAAAGCATGCTCTGAAGTACAGCACAGGCACTTGGTAGCTGCTGGAGTACAGGACGTGGTACTCATAGCGAACCACTTCTTCTGTGCTGCAAACCCCAGCGGCCTGAGAGTCATCCAAGGGCTCCTGAAACGACACAAGTGACCACAGCAACACATCAACTTCTGCATTTGTACCCAGGGAAATTGTCATGAATTCAATAAATGCACTGAACAGAAATAATGGCAACCACCCCTTTGACAGCACTACTCATGCAAACTCCCAAGGGAATTTTTCAAAGCTAGCAAGAGAAATCAGAGAAGTCCGAAACCTACAAAGACACCTTACACACTTTCTTCCACAAACTGAACTATTTGCAAGCCTTTCCAGAGCTGAGATTTTCTAAGTTGCACCAGGGCTCTCTCTAAAATCTTCATGGCACAGTAACTGGCACAATAAGGGGACTACAGCTGTACCTCTCCTCATTACATTCAGTATAGACCATTTTAGAAGTGTATCCTTAAATAATCCGGTTTTGCTTGCCAAAAGACAAATCAAATGTATCTACCAAAAATCCTCTGATCTACTTTCTTTAAAGGCTTTTTGCCAGGAGTTGCTTTTGCTAATAATAAAAAATATATCATATAATGTAAATATAATAATAACATAAAATGTAATAATAAAACTGAGAGGTTTTTTTTCCCTGTTAGTGTATATTCCAGGTGTAAAGTACCAAAGTTTATGGTAGACTTGAAACAAATCAAAATGGATGAAACTAACTGCATTGAGATACACCCGAGCTGCAACACAAATTTCACAACATTTCAAATTAATATTCCAACTGTGCTAAACACCCTGTTGTTTGGATTTTTCTAAAAGCTGTCACAACTCAATGTCTCTGAAAATGGAACCATTAAATTAATAATGCCATTAAGATTAAACATAAGAACAAACTTTCCAAGAAGACATTCTGGGTGTGGACTTGTTCAGTGCTCAAACCCCCAAATTTACATGCATGAACTAAGCAACCATAATGCCCCACAGGTTGGGTGTGCATTTCACGACTTGGCTATTGCCAAGCAACCCTGAATATTGGCTTATGGTATCTGTCCAAGCAAAACAGAAAAAGACTGTGCAGAAAAGAAGAACCAGCATCCTCTGAACACTATGTTCATCCAGCACATCAGAAATTCAAAGCTACCTTTGCATTTTTACCTCACATTTTTAGTCAAGTCAGCAACCGATGAATCAATATATGAACAAATATAAAAACTGATTGACAGTAATGACACCGAAGATATTTTCAGGTTTTTTTCCTGATGTGACTTTCTCCAAATTTAGTGTATGAGACACCCAGATGCTGCTGAGGCAGAGGGACAGAAGTTGACAAATGAAAGCCCAGACCTTGGGAAGCTGCAGACCAAGGAACTGCCCATACATTTTTGTACATGAAGTGAGAAGATCACAGATGGCCACAGAGCAGAGGTTTCCTGTTAAATCCTAGCTGTCTGCAGGAAAATGGTTGATTTTGGCTTACAGGGAAACAAGTGCCTAAAGCACTGAATGGGAATGTTTGAAAACATGCTCTCTGGGTTAACTTAGTTTCAAAAACTGTATTTGAAGAGATCCTAAAGTCAACCTGCCAGAAGGACAGTGATGATTGTGATGATTGCTCTTCCTGATGTCACAGGCCAGATAAAGACAGGTATGATATACCCAGTTCCCACATACATGACTGACAGACCAAGAAGGGGAGTTCTTTTCCTCCTAACACAAGTCATACCCAGTGGTTACATGTAAAATATAGATTTAAAAAATAAAGAAAAAAGTAAATTTCTTCTCTATATGTTGCTGAACCTTCTTAAAATTGATTAATGCTTCAGTAAAAACAGCAAAAGAGACCATCAGCAGCCTCTGAGAAAAGAAAACAAAAAAAAAAAAACAAACCCAGCTACAGACTGGTGTGTGCAGGGGTGGGGAAGAGAAAGAGTCTGCTCAGAACTGAGTCTACATGGTGCTTCTCAGACATTAATGTTTTATCAGATACCACGGCCTTGCCTCCTGCTTAGTCACCAGCTTACCCTGCCCTGAAAGATACTTCTGGAAATGGCAAGACTACCTGTTCCTGTGTTAAATACCACTGTTCTAGGAAAAAGACAGTCTGCATACACTGCATTCTGTATATAATGGTAAAATGACTAATTTGTGACTATTTTAGACCTGCACACAAAAGCAAATAGCTGAATCCTTCTCAGGGCTACTCTAATCCTCCTTCCTCTCAGTAAACAGCAGTTTCACATTTTCTGATTTAAAAAGACACATCATTGATGTGCAATCGTGCTCTTTACAGTCTCTGCAAGTACAGCCCACAGTATTTTTGCAGGGAAAGTACATTTTGTAGCCTACAAGTTTTGATGGTATCTCTGTAGCTGATGAGATGAACTTTGCTGATGAGATGAATAAAACGAGTACAGTCATTTTAGGTGATCTTTGCAACATCTAAAAATCTACAAATGGGTGACTAGAACCAAGGAGTCTCAGCTAGTTTTATATCAGCCCACAACACTTCATCTTTACTCTTTAAGCAGCTACTGATAAAGCCATAAATACAAAACACAGGTGTAACTTATTTTAAAAAAGCAAAACTGACACTTTATATATGTCAGGATAGCCTATTTTAACTCTTTCTTTGAATAATTGTTCTAGTTTCCTTTCCCTAATTATATTGTTGTTCTGACTCTTTTTGAGCTAATGCTGAATTTTAGTTACTGTACTGGACAACACTGAAATCAAATTTAAATTTGGATGATTTTGTAACTGCTGCAAAACATCCACATGTGTACAGACACCACAAAAGACAAAACACAAACATCAGCCTTAAAAAACGTCATATACAACACTAACCAAAAAAGGTTTTTAAATTTTAACCAAACTGCAATCATTAAAAATTACATGAAGAAACTTGTTCCTCAAATTTTTTGTTTCTGATTTTCAAATTTACTTGCATGCCTGCCATGCTTCAAGTTAAAAATGTGAATCCAGGACTGACTGGCTGTTTTCTAAACAAACTGGGAAGCTGTCATCAGGAAGCATCTGCTCTCTATTGCTCTCAGGTAAAATCACTCCTGTGCTATCATAATGGACTATTGAGCAGATATTTAAAAGCAATGTATGTATTAGAAAGAAGATAAGCAGCAACTACCCAATTAATTACATTAGTTCCATCATAAATGAATTACCACTGATTTTAGTTGATATAAAATTGTCCTCAACCTTTAAGTATCCCCAAAAGAAATTAAGTTGATTTGTTCCCTTTAAAATGCTAAATTATTTAAACCAATAGATAAGAAACACTGCCAGGTGTCATTCTGAAGGCAAAATAACATATTTGTACTATTTGTATTCCTCCTGATGAGGAAGGCAAGTTTAAAACCTGTGGTAACAAGTTAATTTGACAGCAGGAGAGAGTTAATTGTGGGTTTGGCTAGTTTTAGTGGCACCAGGGCAGCAGGGAGGTGTGGGTTAAGGTACCTTTGGAGGGAGACCATGAAGGAAAGGCAAGGCACACAGGGTAAACTGGGAAAGTGACAGAATTACCTAAAAAAAAAAAAAAAAAAAAGGGTTTCCCTACTGATACCAAACACTTTCCTATCTTCACCTCACCTGCAGAGGCCCAATGAGCCAGACTTTCTTGCTCAGCCTAAATTCCCTTTGAAATTAAGAAGCAAGCCCCACTTTTGCAGGAAAAGGTAAGAGAAGTGGTGCAAATAAACATTTTTCCTGGATGTCCAGACACTGTTGCCTTTTCCCAGTTCCCATGTTCTTCATCTTCTTTCTTGCTGCCCCAGTCTGTTTACTCCTGCCTTTTCCAGGCTCTTGGGAGATGCTCCTGCAGAACACAAGCAGGACTGGGAAGAGTTGACACAGGCACATGTACGGATAATGCTTCTTTCAGTGTGAGGAGGGGAAAAAGGAGATGCAGCCCAGATTAGTAAGCAGATTTGCCTTCATTGCTTGGAAGGCATTTACATCCAATTTCATTTCAGCCTCTAAAGTTGGAAACGTATTGCTCTTTGTCTCTCTTCAGAGATGCAGAGCTACCACTGAAACACAGAAACTTTCAGGAGCAGCTCTTTCCACACTCTCCCCCTGGCAAACAGAGAGATTTGAGCACGGAAACTGAACGGTGGGACAGCGTTCAACCAGGGAGAATTAAAGTGGAGGCTGATGAGCAGGGCGTGGCCGTGTGGTGAGATCATATCTCTGTTCTCCTCCCGGGTGTTCTCCCAAGCATTCAGACCGTGTTCCATGTTGCTGCTGCAGCCCATGCAGGTCCAGTCTCTGCAGAACATTCTCCTGGAGGCTTTAGTCCCTCCTGTGCAGGATCTCGACTCACCCTCCCCGCCTGGCACAGCCTGACACCTGCAGACCTTAAGCTGCCTTTGCCTCCGTCACTGACCACGCAGCGTGTGATCACAGCGGTCAGCGAGGTGACCCTGCCTGGGGAGGGGGAGACTGAGTGCATCTGCTGGATGTCACTGGTTTTCATCACTACTAAATATTCACACTGTGTTCAAATGTACAGGCTCTAAACAAAAGTAGCTCTACCACATCCTGTAAAAACGCAGACATCTCCCTGAAGAATTTCAGTGCAATATGAATGTTGTACAAAACCCTTTAACACCAGGTTGCACCATTTTTATGTACATTGATAAACTGCTCTCTTATGTGAAGAACACATAACCCAACCACCTCCAGGTGCTTTCCAGTGCTGACATCACCAGTGACAGATGAGGAAAACACAAGGATAACAGAAGTGGTCTGAAGCATAACAAAGTTATCTTATGGATTTATTTTCTGTGCACAGCTACAAAATCCTCCCCACCGTCTTGGACTTCTTACAATTCGGTCATCCAAGTGAAGAACCTGGTTAAATACTCAATAACAGAGAAAGAAAGTGGCTCTTAAATCATTTGGTGATGCCTGAAATACCGTGTGCAAAGAGCTTTCTTTTGCAAGACACAGCTGCCCTTTAAAGCCACTATGTCACCAGTGAAGTCAAGGTAAACATGTAGTGAATCCCTGAAACGTGTCATTTTCCAAAGGGAAATCTGACTGAACTCAGCACCCTGGCCATGACACTATGAAAGCATCCAGTCATTTTCAAAATAACTATTTCTCAAAAAAAGTTTGACCCCCCACCCCAGCCTTCTGTTATTCATGGCATACCAAAACACCAAAACCAAGACTTACATCCCAAAAAGACATGGTACATAAAACTGCAGTAGTTCCTCATGCATGAACAATCATTTCTAACAGCTGGAAATTAGATTTGTCTTTTGATTGCTTCAAAACCACTATCACAACTGAAAGCAAAGCCTTTTCAAGCAAAAGAAGCAACGGACCGTGAAAACAGAACAGTTGTGAATTTTGTCTTCACATAAAGGTGGGGAATTGTTACAAAATCATTCCTCATTCCTCCTGAGTTGTCACATATAAAATGCAGAATTTGGTGGCTTTTCTCCTCCCACAGAAGAAAAATTTTTTCTTGTTTAAATGTAGAGAGTACAAGGATGTCTGCAAAGGGCCAGAACAGAGGCGTGGTGTGTTAGGAAACCTTTTCTGGTGGGAATGACAGAAATCTGGGAAATGAGGCAAAGAAATCCAAGGAGACAGAGGGACACAGCTCATATGCTGAGGGAAGATGGTGCAACCCAAACCACCTATAACTCCTGAAAGGAAGGTCCCCCTGAAGCTACGGATACAGACCTTAGAGAGGGTCAGAGCAGCCCCACCTGGAACCACTTCCACTGCCTCCTACCAATGTTACTCCTTAGACTGAGGAACTTACAGCAGTTTTCTTTCCATCAAAGTATGGGGGGATAGGGAGCAGTTGGAGATGGTGGTGCCTCTACCCACTCATTTTTGCCACCTGCCTTTCAGTAACAATCATAGAATCCCAGGATCACTGAGGCTGGAAAATCCGTCTCAGACGCTGAGTCCAAGCTGTGCCCGATCCCCACCTTGTCCCCAGCTCAGAGCTCCGAGAGCCACTTCCAGGGATGGGGACTCCAAACCTCCCAGGGCAGCCCTGTCAAGTCCTGAGCACCCTCTCCATGGAGAAATTCCTGCTGGTGTCCAACCTGAGCCTCCCCTGGCCCAGTCTGAGGCTGTTCCCTCTCCTGTCCCTGTTCCCTGGGAGCAGAGCCCAACCCCCTCAGCTGTCCTCTCCTGTCAGGCAGTTGTGCAGAGCCAGAAGGTCCCTCCTGAGCCTCCTTTTGAAGGATTTTCCCATCATTTTTGTCATTATCTTCCATTTGCACAAATTGGAGTAAGCTACTACTTTGAGGTTAAGTACTATTCCACAAGATTATTGCTTCTTTAGAACTGAAGTGCTTCCAGGACTGGGCTCTGTGCTTGACAACAGGCAAAAAAGGAAAAAAACTGCTACACTAGTAGACAACAGTAGCAGTTCAGCTGTATTTTAGGTCAGCTTTATTTTTTTAGAACAAGGATTATTATTTCTGCTTTGTGAATCACAGCAGCAACCCAGTTTTGGCCACGCTTAATTCAACAGGGAGACTGACAGCAAATGCCTACAAACCTTTACTTTTTAGAAGACAAACTCAAATCCTCATTAATTTCTCAGATGAGAAACTGTATGAAAACGATGCCAAGACTGACAGACAGTGTTTAACAGTAATTCTGGTGAAAAAGTTACAGACAGAAATGCTCAAATTATCACAAAATCTGGCACTGTAAAAACAAGAAATTTGAAATTAAGGGTTGCAATTAGAAGTGGCTGCACTGGTGCCCACCCAGGACACTCCAAGGGAACAGCTGTGGCACTGGGACAGTGACTTACTGCAAGAGATAGAATAGTTGGATGCTGCCCACTCGAAAAAGGAAATGGCATCTGATTAAGTTAATATCTGACAAAATGATACATCTTGAAAGTTACCTGAGATGCTAACCTAAGCTTGGCCATTGACCGTATTAGATAAGCACAACCATTAGAAACAATAATCATAAACAATGTGGCTTAATTACAACTGGCTTATTTGGATGTGAGAGATTCAATCCTATTAACTATGTGTTAGGGCTAAAGCACGCATTATTCTCTCATTAAGAGAACAAGAAGATGATACTAAATTACAATGATCTATTTCACATTTAAAATAGCCTGAATTCAAAACTTTAGCTATCACTAAAAAAAGTTACTAAATTACTCAAAATAGATGTGAATAGTTGATTTTACTCCTAAAATCCCCAAAAGAAAACCTGAATTTGTTCCTACACTTAGACAAAAAATGATAGCATGTTAGGATCCATCGATTGTTTGCATTTGGAAACACCCAAGTATAATAACTAAATTCTTAAATGGAACAGGGGCAGACCCTACCAAGTCAAGTATGTTCAGCTTTCACCCACTCTGAAAAGCTGTTGATTGTATTCATAAATGATACAGATACACTTACCTTTAACTCTGTAACAAAGGAAATGCAAAGCTCTGAACTCAGACTGGGGCAGGTCAAAAGCCCTTCAGTTCATTTTCAAACAAAATACTCTGTAAGAATATTCTGAACAGTAACAAACACAAAGTTATCAAATGTCACTGATCACAAACACAGCAAATGTATATTGGAGACATTCATAGTGGCTGGAGAGAAGTACTGAATTACTTCCTTATTAGTCTGATCTCAAATGAAAACTGCCATGGCGTGTCACGTGGTATTTTTAATTTCCAGAAATGTGGTACATAATAAGTCTTGATGCAAATGTAACCGCTTGGAATTTGCTTTACAATTCTGTAAAGCCAAGTAGAAAATCTGCATGAATTATTGACAATGTTTTTGTCTGGAATGACTCTTCTAACAGTCTCCATTCAAACTGTGTTTTATTTGACAAGAAAGCCTGGTAGAGAATTAAGAATACCCAAATATTTCCAGTGCTGTATGTGGTGGAAATCATGGGGTCAACAATACCCACAAACACAATGACCAAGCAACACCACTGTGGCAGAAGGGTTAAACACACCAAGAAATGATACAGATGTACATAACTGCATTTGGCCAAGCTAGTGGATTCTTTCAAAAATATTATACATCCAAAAAATCAGCATAATGGCTGAATTGTTAAATAAATTAATCTCATTTCAAGGAATTATTCTTGAACTTGAACTGCTCAGAACTAGGTGGAGGGACCTCAAGAAACTGTTCTGTATACAACTGTTCAATAACCATATCAAATTTTCCCTTCTAACTTTATAAATAACCCATATAAAATACTTTCAGCAATTAGCAAGTCGTTCCAAAAAATGTCCAAACTCATTATCCTACAGGATGGGAAACAAGAAGCAAGGAAAGAGCCACTTAATTGTGCACATGTGCAGAGAAAGAGCCAGAACATGGCTCTGGCTGTTGGGACATTTTATCTGCTCTCATTCCCTCAAAAGCTGCTCTATAATTTATTCCTTCAATTTGATTAAGGTATCTCAGGGGTTATTCCATATATTTATCCCTATTTGCAACTAACTGGAATCATAGCTAAGACAATGAAGGACAGACTTGGTTAAATTCCTCTTGCTTCTCAAAACTGAGATATTCCAAGTGTCCTGAAGGCATTCAATTCCAAAACAGGAAGCCAGAGAGGAGAGCACTCAGCAATTCTAATCATGTGCAGATCTCTTGGAAAGTATTTTCCTAAACATTTGCTGAAAGAACCTTTTATTGTACTGCATGCTGCTGCTTGTACCCCAAACAGGGTCCTGCAAGATATTTACAACTAAAATTGTCTCTGGTTATGTAAAGGAATCAATCTGGAGATAACCAAGACCACGTTTCCTAAATATTAAACTTCAGACATGTGCAAAACCAGGGAATTTGGGGAAGAAAAGGCAACTAAAAATATGTTAATATATTTTTAACATCCTACACAGTGGCTTCATTCATAAGGCAGAAGCTAATGGTAGTTTCACCAAAATCAAATGGTAGTTTCACCAAAATCAAAGACAAGTTAATCGATTTTTTTCCTTATCTTCAGTTTATACGTTTCTGCAACTCATCTGCAATCCCTGAAGGAATAATTTTAGAATAAAGGCCTGTTGTCTATATGATATTTCAAACAGTACTGCTGAGGTCCCTATTCCACCATGTTTCAGGTAAAAGAAGAGTTTCTGACTTAGCTGAGTCTGGAAGTAACACGTGAGTGGATCACGAATTAATGACTACCAAACCAGCTCCCAGGGTCTTTCATAAGCTGAATTCGAGAGGACTCCATCCAATTTACAGAAAAAAAGGTTAATGATGCCTTCTTATATCAATTTGCCTGTTTTCACAAACATCTACACACCTATGAACAGCATGAGTGCAGATATGTGGAACTCTTTTTTACAGCAGACTCCTTTCCCAGAGGACTTGGCTTTGGATTTAGTAGAATCATGGAATTATTTAGGCTGGCAAAGACCTCTAAGACCATGAAGTCCAAATGTTGATAGGCATCCACACAAAACTGACTTCTGTCAGTAAAAAGACACCACGGTCACTCCTATTCACAGGACCCTGATATAGTTAGGGCTTTAAACCAGGAAAAATGTTGCAAGAGACTTGCCTGTTACCCAAACAGAGAATAAAAGCACAGATGAAAAAATAGGAAATAGCAAAATATAAATTAAAAATAATATTTTTTTTAAAACTGCAAGAAATTATGTTTCTAGTATTTTTGGATGCAATGTTGGTATTCTTTCACCTAAATTTCCTGAATTAATAACAAAAATATTTTTATGCGGATTAACAAAATTCTAAGATGATTGTAGGATAACTGCTTGCATAAAATGAATCTGATTCAAAGATTACAATTACATACAAGTAAAAATACATTTAGAAAGGTGCATCCATGATATAAAGTTTATTTGACTTTTGAGTCTTGCTCAATGTCTCAAAAACAACCAACTGCAAGACACAAGTCAGGTGGGAATCTCATCTGCCATCAGACTGGCAGAGATTATTGAAATTTTAATGTCCTGAATGGAAAATCAAGAGCGTGCTCTGCTTTCAAGGATCAGACAGGAATTTTACAAGTTCAAGAAGTGGTGGTCAAGATTTTGTAACAGATCTTTGTATGGTAGAGTGGAGAGGGAAATGTGTTCTGGCCTGCAATGTCTGAGTGACCACAGAATCACAGGACAGACATTTCATGGGTCCTCCTGAACTCAGCATCTGTTCAGAAACTGCTCATGATAAGCTTTCTAAATCTATGTTTAGGGTTTTTTAAATATTTGGGAAATAAGGGAGATCATGAGTTAAAGCAGAAAAATTTAAATGGGAAAGGACTGGCATTTGGAAGACACCTAAATTTATTTAAATCAGAAATACAAAAACTTCCTAAAATTTACACCCTGAACTACTGTAAACAAAACATAGGATAAAACTGCAGATCTGAGTGAATAATCACCTCACAAATGATACCAAGAATATGAAAAGAAAAACCCTACAGAGAACAAAGAAGAGACATGGCAAGCAAAAAACTCTATTTCTTAAAGACTAAGTTTAAAGAAGGAAGTAAGAACTGCCAAAATTCAAGCGGTACTTACAAATGGCACAAGGGATTAGAACCATTTTTGAAGGAAAGAATAATTAATCATACAGAGCTATGTAGAAACTGGATTAAAATTTAACATTGGTTTGTCAAAGAGAGAGCAAGCCAAAGGAACCTGATATCTTCCCTTGATAAGATAACTGAATTAGTGGACAAGGAAATGCAGGAGATTCAATCTGGCTGGATGCAGTAAAATATTTGATACCAGGCCAAATGGGAAGCAGTTCTTTAAAGTGGAGAAGACGGGGATTATGTTCAAAATGTAATACACAAGAAAGTGGAAAAGGGGAGAGAATAATGTGAAAAGATAGAGAATTATTGACCAGGAGACAGTCGACTAACAAAGCACCTCTTCAGCTGGACTGTAAAGTAATCTTAGTTACAATATTCCTCCACAACTGAGCACAAAAGCAGGAGATTGTTGACAAATTCTGCTGATGATACAAAGCCGGGCAGCACAGTCAATAGAGCAGGAGATGGAAACTGTGGCAGGAAAGGGAGTTTATAACACCAACACTGCCACGCTGAGATTGCCCACGAGCTGATCTCAGCTCTGCTCTCTCCCCTTGTCACACGAGCATTGACAGGGCCAAGAAATCACAAGACGAATGCCCCTCATTCCCTGCTGCCACCAGGGATCCCACACACACTCCACAGACCTCATTGCCTCAGCCGTGATTTACACTGAGAGCAGAGAACCAGAAATGCTGAGACTCGACCAAACGCTGCCATTTCCACTCCAGAACAAAGCCCGGTATTTTAACATTTGTCTTTTTCTTTAACCAGTACACAAGTTAAATATGAGCACTTTTCACAGGACAAAAACCTGGTCCAAGATGGTAAATATTAAAATATAAAATGTCAGAATTGCCAAATTAAAGTGTACCATATAAATCTGAACTGGCTCACTTGGAACCAGCTGGACATTCACTTGGATAATCTTGGTAGTGTTCATTAGGGCACTAGTGGGAAAAGATTTTAAAAACACAGCTCTGCTGGGCAATGCAGCAGATTATTAAACTTGCTGAAAAAAAAACTTTCAGAAAAGTTTAAAACTTCGTCACATTTTCAGAAGGATTAACCTGATCCTAGATTAACTACTTCATTTGTCTAATTAGAAAACTATGTTCCTGAAAAAAATCTGAGTTTGTAGAAAATGGATTTTCCACTCAGAAATTCTCTTGACGTCTTCACCTGTACTGCAGTATCCACACAGCACAAAGCAAAAGTGAATGTTCATTAAAACTGCAATCAAAACTGAAAAAAAGAGAAAAATAAAGCCACTTCATAGTCAAAGAATATCCATTAATTTCATATCTATACATTAAAACATGTAAAATTAAGCTAGACAGAATTTTTTCTTGTTTATATAATCAACCAATCTTAGGATGGAAGAGGAATGCAGACCACTACATTAAACACTGATTATACACAGTTCTGAAGTGACAAAGTTTGTTCTAACTTTCAAGGGTAGTTGACCATCTGTAACATAAATATCAAACAGCACTGTCCTGAGGTTTTTTACCCTAAAAAGTCTTTAGTGCTATGACTTTTTAAAAAGCTGCACCATGTTTGCTTATCCTATAACTCCACCCTTAAAAGAAGTAAGGCAAAATTTTCAGCAATAAACACAAGACCAAGATACAACAGGAAAGGCAAAGTTCTAAATAGACTTTTTTGTTGTTAAACACAGGAATAATTGAAAGGAAAGTAAACATTGCAATGCAGGGATGGACTCATTTAAGGTAAAGTTCTTGCCTTAATGGTTTCATTGAATATTTTAAGAAGGATTTCCAATACAAAGTGACAATACAGAACTCAGTGAATATTCTATATCAAGATTGCTTTTACAATTATTTTGTTCTGTTTGCTTCTACCCTCTACAAGCAAGAGCTACTCTGTGAAAACAGAGACAAAAAAGTGAAAAGCTTTGATCAAACGCACACATCAAATTCACAACACAACAGAGAATATAATTCAGTTACCCTGATCCCTACTGCCAAAATGCTGAGTATTTCCAAACATTAAAAAAAAAAAATTAAAAAAATACACACACAGAAAGCCCCACCACCCCAATTAGTCACTTTAGAGCTCACAACTGTGTCTGTAAGAATTAATAGTATTGCTGTGCTAGTAAGTAACTTCCCGTGTAAACCCAGAATGCCAGAGAAGCAACAGTAAATGCAAGATTTGTTTGTATCTTTAACTTGAAAATGTAATTTAAACACTAGGAGGGTTAACACTTTTGAAAATTTTGTCTTCTATTCAAAAGAGCATTAATCACAGAAATAGGTGCCAAAAGCATACTTAAAACACATCTGAACATATTCTTTTCCCACATTTTCCGCTGCAGAAGAAAATATCAATTCTTTATATAGTCTTTGGAGGGAAGATGAACACAGGAAAGAAAAAAGAAACATGAATTTTATAACAAAAACTAAAAATACATATATTTTCTTAAAACTATGAAGGATAATGACTGTGTAACATAGGGCTGGAATTGGCTTTCCAAAACTGACTGACCAGCTGGGATGTATTTGCTTTGCTCCATTTTGTCATGGTTCAACAGAACTTCTGTGTCTTTTATCCTTTTAATATTAGGTGCTCTCAAAATAACTAATTTTTTTGTTTGTTTATCTCTTAACCACACAGGCATTAAAGGAATTGTTGATACTGAAGATATTAAGTAATAAACATAGAATCAAGACAAAATTGGAATGGGCAAAGGGAAAACTCAGATGCTAGACAGAAATATGTAACTTTGCTAACCTAAAATATAAAAGAAATAGTGATATTGAATTCTTAGTTATGGAGACAAGCCTCAAGAAAAAGCATACGCCATATTGAAAAGTGAAATAAAGCTATTGCAGGTTTTAATTTGGTTTTAAGGTATAAGGTTGGAATCTGTTGAGTTGCCAATGTTTATCACTACTTACTTAATGCTCATTTTATTTTATATTCACGTTTCCCTCCACTAAGTCTTTGTCTCTGATACTTTACACAACAACTTCTTTAGTCCCATGAACTTGTTCCTTTGAATAAAAGCAGTGCAATCATATCTGTACCTGTGCAGAAAAGCAAACAATTATGCTGTCTGCTCCGAGCCCTGTCATTTCTATGAGGAAACATGACAGTGTTCATACCATTGCTATTGATTGCCAATCACAACTGGGAACTGTCTGAGTCACTCAGACAAAATTAACCTAAAAAAAAGTATATTAATATTAAATTTTATCACATAAAGTTATAATTCTGTCATCAGGGTTAGCTTCTCTTTTTTTTAGTATAAATCTCAACTAAGGCACTCTGTTACAGATGCTGCCAGGGTGTTTTCCTACCACTTCAGAGACTCCAGGTGCTCATGGCCCCTCCAGTTGGCAGGACTCCTGCAGAGCTCCAGAAAATCCCAAATTTATCTCCAGTTCTACATCCCTGCTGCTTTCCTGTTACACATCCTTCTTGGAGAAGACTGTCTGTCAGTTCTGCTCCTTTTCAACACCCAATGACTGACAAATGAAAACAAATTCCACCCAGGAAAGGAAAATACCATGTTCTTGGTAACAAAGCTGGAAACAAGATTACCAAGGAAAGGTAAAAATCTAAAACTATTAATAATCTAAAATTGTGTGTCATTAAAAATGTATTTTTTAAGACCGGAGTGTTTCTCTGTTTCATGACAAAGCTTGGCTACAAAGGTGAAATAAATTACTAACCTTACAGCATTCTCCTTCTTTAATCCATCAGGGCATAAAAGAAGAAACTTCTAGCTGAACTTCACATGAAAGCAGAACTAGGGAAACAGCTTTTTAAAAGAATAAAATCTGAGGGATTTTGAGGATCACACACTCTAAAAATCAGATCCCAGGCTTTCAGGACCCCTTATCTAGGCCAAAAGTGAAACTCCCTCTCACAGAGCTATGTAAAGATGAGGGTCCTGTTTCACACAGGCAAAATATTCATTCCTGTGCAATCTCTGCTTTGATTTCCTTGCTCTTCAAACAGCCTTGCAGAATCTGATTTTACATATAAGCAAAGGCATTAACTCTAAATGTGCATCCTGCACTGCAGCTACAGATAACACAAATGAACAACGATCTGTGAAACAGGAGACTAAGGGGCCTCCTGGGTGATGAAGTTCAGTATCTCGTTACCATAGGTATCAAACATCATAGAATGCCTTTTTCTAGATTTATATGGTTTTATCTGCAAACCGACTGACTTCAGGATACTGCTACTTCTTTTGGAAAGCTATTTCAGCATCTCACTTCTCTGGTTCTAGTGCATGTTTATCCAAGCTCAGTTTATAACTCTAAATTCTCATGCCAACATCATAGTTTAGTTTAAGGAGGTTTTTTTTCATTCCTTGACATTTCAAACCTTTTTTGCCCACTGTATTAACAGAGATAAATCACATTTTCTTTTCAGGCTTTATTTTTAAAATGCTAGACAAGAATTCTTCTGTTCTTTTCTCTATTTCCAATCTGATTTTTCCAATCAACATAAAAAATCCATTATATTTTAATTCTCTTTTTTTTTTTGTTTCAGTGGGAGTAGCTGTAACTAAACATACAACATGGCAGACAAGTCCTCAACATCCTTGTTTAATATCAATTCCATCAGAGAGCAATAGCCAGACAAAACCTAAAACTGTCTTTATTTCATTCATGCCCATGAGCAGTTCACAGTAATCCTATGATCAACTAAAACATCCATTTATTTCTCCTCCTCAGTCATTTCCAACTAATGAGACACAAGCTTCTGAAGCAGCATTACCTTACCATACTCCCCAAGTACATGACCTTATACTTTGTACCACTAAATTTCATCCTGATTCTGTTGTGCCAGTCCTCGAGCTCCTCTGGCTCTCTCCACAGGAATTTCTTACCTTCTGCTGTGCTGACAATGCCTCCAGATATTCTGCCATCAGCAAATTGCATTAACCCTCTCCAACTCCCTGTCCTGCAATTACAACTTAAAATATGAGATTTGTCTGCGGGTGAATTTTTGTGGTATTATCACACACCTTTGCTTTCCTGTGGACCACTGATAAAAAGTTTTACTAAACTCTACGTGGATTAGGAGCATTGAATTGTCTTTGTCCGGTCACTTAGTTATTTTGCCAGATCATAGATAATGGTTCAATATTCAGTGGTTCAGTGATTCAATCCGCTACCTTCTGTAACATCATTTTGCATTCCATCCTATTCCCATATTCAACCCTTACTTAAATATTCTTTAAGAAATTATTGGAAAAATTTTAATATCACTGATGCCAGACTAATAAATACATAGCTTTTTGCCTTTTGAAATAGAAAAAAAAACCCCAAAACCCAACAGATTTCTGACATTTAACAAAAATTCTAGGGGAGATGTTCTCTTACTTTCCTCTTCATGATCTTCTCTCAAAAATTTTTCCCCCCTTGACTGAAGCATCTACTATCTACAGTAGTTAGTCATCAGACCCATCCACACCAGACATCCTGCTCTGTCTGAAATAATATTTTACTGGAAATAGGAATTTATTTCCATTTACCTGGTGAACAGAGTAAAATATATTTTGTCTGCAATCTTTTCCCTGGGCTGGTTTCTCTTTCTTTAACATTGCTATATGCAGGGTTACATAACCTTCTGGTATTTGTCTCAGCATCTTTTCAGACCTATTTTCCATATGTAAAGCAGGTTCTCTTTCTGACAATTCTTGATTTAAAAAGTCTAAGCTATTCTTTGGTACCATTCCTAAATGTTGGGGTACCTAATGATCTTGGTACAATAGCTGCTTCTCAGACTATCCTACACATTTGATCGAAGAATGGTGAAGCATGCTTCAGTCAAAACCATTAAACCCCTTCCAGAAATCAAAATTTGCCCTTTGGAAATTAAGAAACATAAACACTCAAATTGTCCATCTATTTATTTTAAACAGAATCAATTACTGACATATCTTTTCGAGCCTGTTTTCTCAAGCCAACTGTTCTGTAATTCTTACTACATGCTAAAACCAACTCTGAAGGAGTTTAAGGTTTTGCTCATGAAGAAACACAACTACTGCAAGAAATCCATCAGCTGTTATATACCAAAGCCTCTTACCAGTTCTAGAAATAATAACCAGAACAGTAATTAAATTTAATAATGCCATAGTTATCAACAAGCCACTTGCAACAGACTACTGGGGGAAAATAATTCTACAAGTCTGAGTTCAAATCCAATTAGTGACATACTCAAAATTTGTTTCAACTGTTCTTTTAAACTAAAAAGTTGTAAATCCTCTCAAACTGACTTATAGTCCCGCAACAAGTATTTTCCCTGAGCTATTTTTTGAGGGAAGTATTGAAGAAGCTTTCTGTATTTTTCTTATTATTGAAGAACAAATACTTTACTTCAGGACCAACTGAATACAGCAGTTTCTACTCTACCAAGAAAAGAAATTTTTTAATATCTAGGAGGTTTTTTTTATACTGGTAGGGGAAAATTTAAGTAAAAGACAATTCAAAAAATGGACAGGGAAAAAAGGGAAAAAAAAAAAAGCAGGGAAAACCTACCCTTCTGCTCTCCTGCTGCTGAAAATTAAACTATTTGCAATCTCATTTCTGGTATTATGAAACTACAAAAAAAAAAGTCTGTAAAGAATGGGCTAGAATGGGCTCATCCCCTCCCTTACCTAAGTATTGCACCAGCTCACTTCCCTCCTACTCTTCACACTTCTTTCTATTCATCCATTCACTCCCTCCCCTTATGACTACAAATTATTAATAAGTTCAGCTCAAAGTGTCAAGTGTTCAGTTCCTAATAATTTTATTTTAAAAACTTTGAGGCACTTGATTCTGATTTGATTTGCTTAAGCACTTTGTTGTATTACTCATGCATGGCCATTAAATGTTCTTCAATCACAAAAGAAAACTGATTATGCTTTTTAATTAGATATTATTTACATCTTTGAGGAGGGCTGTCCTTCATGAAGGGCTTCACACATGTAAAGGAACAGCTCATCACAGTAAGATTCCCAGACATGACTGAAAAAAGGGATGATGGAACACCTGCTACAGCTGTTTACACATGGTAACAAGGTCTGTGATCCAGAGTTGCCTTTGAAAAACAAGAGGTAAAAGTGAATTCTCAGAACCAGTTTAAAATACCAATGGACAAAATCTGAAAGTACCAGTTAATTGAAATAATGTGAGAACACCTTCCAGAAAACTAAGTGTACCAGAACACTAAGTGTACCAGAACAGGGATTACATTTAAAGGTAATGAAGTACATTAACTGACAAACATCACCAACCACCTCACTCAAGTTATTTTTCTATTTCTTCTTTTTTACCAAGATTTTTGTCACAATATTATCTCAGCAGTTTTCAGAAAGACTTTTTTTCACAAAAGGACATTAAAGTCTAGTTATTTTTATAGGTATTTCCAGAGATGGGTTTCAAATAAAATGCTATAATGAGACCCTACTGTGGCAGCTCTTTCCATGCAGAGACAAAGAAAATCAGTAGAGTTGGTAGATGAGGTAAAAAACCTGGTGCAGGAAATAAAGTCCAATACCACAAATCGGGTTCACAGAGGAGAAAAAACACCTTGCCAAGGTAGTCACACTGTTCATAGGCATTTAAATCTGCCATTCACAGGGACAAATGTTAAGCTGGACTTCCCCAAAGAATGCAGTACTCTGCAGTACTGTCCATGTACTTTGCATATTGTGCCAGGATTACAAGGGTGCCTTTACTCACATTCCATCAAATGCATTCCTTGTCTTCCCAAAGCAAAGACACTTGAGGAAAGTGGGGGCAAAAAATTAATCACAAGAAAGCAGTCTCTTTTTTTATGCCAACATAGCTCTTTAATCAATTCACATTTATTTATTTGTATTGCCTCAAATTCAGATGACAAAATATTTTGAAATTGCTTATCAAGTTGCTTGCTAAACACTGTAAGGGCAGAATTACCTGGAATTACTTTGAAATGTTTAGTCTGGCTGATTTTACTATCCTTCAGATCTGCATCAAGTCTTAGGCCCAAGGAAGGAGAGGGTTCTTTCCCCAGCTGGGGCATTAACAAAGGCCTTTGTCCTGTAGATTCTCTGGCACACAGTAAGTTACCTCAGGCAGAGAACTTTCATGGCCTGTCCTCCACTCAGCCACTTACCTCCATAAAACATGCAGAAGCTTAATTATCTTTAAAAACCTTTACTTAACTCAAATGCAGTTAGCATCACTCCACGGAAAGAACAATCTCTGAGAAAGGGGCAAGGGCAGAGACTGAAGCATATATCACAGAAAAACAGATCAAAACAGGTTTTCTAACACAACCCAAAGGAAAGTGTTATACCTTGCTAACCATGGTGTAGCAGACCTTTCGTATTCTCTTCTTTCCAATGTTTAACATTCTTCTCAGAATTCAAATTTGTGCAGTTACACAAAAACTACATCTGATGTTAAAAGCAAATATGCTTCTATCCTTTTAAAATATAGGACAAAACCTGGGGAACACGGAATTTAAGCATCTAGTAACAGACAGCAATTAGAAATATTTAAAAAATTAGAAACCCATGACAGTCTTCCATTTACATTTGTATTTAAATGGACAGTGGTAATAATAGCAGTAGTAATATATTTTTTCTGAGTGCTAAATATTTCTAGCTTCTAACAGACCATGGGATCAAAATTTTGATTCAATATTCTCTTCAATTTTTAACTACACTTCAGCATCTTAAACACTGAAATAATTAAACATACGTTAAACATATATTAGAACACATGCTGTGACTCTGCTGAAAGACAAGAATCCCACAAAGGAGAAGTTTAAATATATTCCATGCATCCTACTTGGTTTCAGGATTTCATACCAGGTAGCTTTTTCTAGCTCTTGTGTTACTTGTTGCAAACCTGTGCAACTACTCAAGACACTTAACTTTGCCTTAGCTTCTAAATCCTGGACAACACCTTCAAACTCAAGAGATTCTCATTCGGATTGGCTTTGCTCCCTGTAAGTGCCTATGGGGCCTGATTTTCCCAAGCGTCTAGTGCTCAGAAGCTGCTGCTGAAGAGAGGCAAAGGACCCATTGCTGCCAAGGTCCAGGTCAGCTCAGACACCTGCCTCAGCTTCCACAACTGCTGGAAATTGTATGGCCCAGATAACAAAATTTAAATCTTCTGACACAGCTCCCTTCCAAAAAGATCAATACTACCTACCAACATTCCAAAAGTATGGATTTCACTGAATATATAGGAGGGAAAATAAAAGTTTCACAAGCACTAACTGAAGCTGGAAGATGGAATTCCATTCTCTTAAGCTAGACACAATGCAGATTCATTAAATCATATTCAGGGATAAAGTTCCAAGTTATTGGTGAAAAAATAACTGGTTTTGGAGGTCACCACGACCATCTACCCACCTCTGCACTGCTGCTGCCTGAACTCAAGCAGGTAAGATCTTTATTTGGAAATACTCAAAAGCACAAAAAACTGGCAAACAACCTCAAGAGTACACTGTGTTGACAAACAGAATCTTAAGTGATCTCCAGAGCATTTCCAAAGGAATTCAGTCAAAACAGGCACTACCACTGGCTCCCACATACCTGCTTATGAGAGCTAAGCTTTCATCCTAAAAGCCCTGAGGCCCTCAAGAGCAGATCTGGTGGCTGGTATTTCAGACACTACACCTGCAGCATGTGGAAATACAGCAGTGCCAGATGCCACACACAACTACCATGGACACATTAGTACAGGTAGCACCAAATCCTTCCAGAAAAAAAAGCTGAAAAAGACAAAGGCACATCGTACAGCACCTGAAAATTTACATATACTGAAATGAATGTTTCCAAGGTCATCTCAACACACCCCAATACTGTTCACAACTTCTGAAATCAACACAAGATTTATATGAATGTACATTATTACGTAGCATTCAACTAAAACGGGCAGAATTGTGGGAATTCCTGTAATACTTTCAGGGAAACTATTAAAAAGTTAATGTACCTGCTCAATACTGCAGGACTGAGGAGACTAATCTAAATTCTGGGATAGGATCATGTGTGACAGGTGATGGTTAACCTGTCTTGCTATGATCATATCTATTGCTGTATGAACATAGTGACTTCAGATGTTCAGGGATGACAAAGAGTTGGACATTTTTAAGTGGTTTGTGCTCAAAAATTATATATTAACTCCTTTATCTCATGGTTTGGCAATAAGAATTGTGTCTTCACTTGCTTTAGTTCCTTAAAACATTCCTCCCTCTCAGAGTGACACCTTCCACTCAGTTGCTATCTCACCTTCCTGAAAATTAACCAGTCCAGATGCAACAAAGAAAATAACCACCAAGATCCTAAGAAAAGAAGGAAAACCAAGGCTGTAATGTTAGCTAACACAAGCCAGGAAATTTAAAGCGGAAATTGAAATTTCAGCCTGAGATAGACATTTTGGCACAGATATTGCATGATTTTCCTTTGAGTATTGTCAGTCAAGATCCTTGCTCCTGGGACTACACCTTCACAGCACATTCCAAATATACACAACATGCGGAGAGGCTTTGAGAGTTGATGGTATTTGCATTTGGACTGACATCTCCTTGTAATATGTTTGACACTGAGCACTTCTGTAACAAAGAACGGAGCTGCTTTCAACCCAAGTCTTTTCCAAAGAATAACGGGCAACTACACAAGAATGAATAAGTGAACAGTTTGCTACAGCAGTGAATGCCTCCGAAAACAGCAAGTTTGCAGGCACCAGATGGAAGAGAACATTATTGCAATTCCTGCATCCCATCGAGTAACAGCCAACAGAGCCGTTAACGCTTTCGGGTGATTTTTAAGCTTTTTTATGTGCTTTCCTTTGAAGGTGGGGGGTTTTTTTTGTGCCCTGTCAGTCTGCAAGCTAGGTTCAGCTGTCTGGGAAAGAAATTTTATTGGCAAGCTCTCAAATAGGGGAAAACACAAAATACAGATGGAAACACTAATGATCATATTACAAAAATCACTAGATGGACACAAACTGCATGTTATAAAGTATGACCTACAGCACAAGTCTTTCGTCTCTCAGCTTTCTCTCCCCCATACTAGACACGTCTGCCTTTCCACAACTGCATTGATCACTTATCCCAGAAAAATGTCTGTCTCATGATCACAATGAGTTCTTACACTTTATTGTTTTTCTCTTCAAATAGAAAACTTAAATCTTATTTAATGTATGACATTATATCTTCCTCAGAGTTCAGAGCAAAATGGTGGTAAGAGATGTTTGAGTCAACTCAAATAACTCATTTTCATTGCTACCACCACAGATCATCATGAAGCCACCCATTAAGTGAAATACTCCCAGTTACATCCATTTATGCCAAGAAGTGTATTTTCCATCCCCAAGAGTTAATGTCCCCTGTTCTCAGGATGTACTCTCAGTATCTTGCACTCAGTAGAAGTGAGTGTCTCATTTAAAAAGTCAGTTGGCATGTCCAAGTGCTGCATGAACTAGTCCCTAGCAAACCAGGGGATAAAGATTACACAACATTAACAAACCTAATTCAAGTGAAAAAAAACCCTGCTCTGCATTAAAGATATATTGTCTTGCTCATTCAGGAAAACACCTGTCTCATTGACAGGTGACAGTTGACAGAACCAAATTAATTTCCACTGTATACTAGAACAGAAATTTTGAAATTGGGGCGTTCATAATCACATTAGTACCAAATTTTAACACTCCGCTTTGGCAGGATCAGGTTGAGTACCAGTGCAGTACAAAAAAAGTCTTATGTTATATACACACTTTATATATAGACATGTTTTTAAAGTATATATATTAAGACGACTCCTACAAGGTAAAAAAGCAGCATCTCCTCTCTGTGTGTTGGTCTATATGGGGAAAAGTAAGATATTTTTATGATTCATTAAAAATAATTTGTAACTCTAGAACACACTTTCCTGCACCGCAAGTTCTTAGGTTTCAGTGAACTTCAATGCTCTTTAGTTATATCTAGAAAGGACCTGACCTCAAAATCACACACTGATTACACAATGTAAGTCTATAGTATTCACAAGAAACACCACGTTCTGACCGCAAGAAAAAAGCTAAACTGCTTTATTTACAATATTAATACAAAACCAGCAGTGGCTGCTTCTTAATTAATAAGGCTAACAAAAAGATTTATGGTAAAGAAAATCTTATCATGTGGGCGGGAAAGAATTGCATCTTTTTCCAGAGCAGAAAATCACAACCATTCTTAGTAACAAAGGGGAGAAAAGCATTTTTTCATGTATCTTGAGAGTTCAGAGACAATGAGAGTGAGACGGTGTTGGGAAGGAAACAAAACTCACAGTTGGACCTCACAGCTAAAAGGACAATAACCATGAATTTTCCACAAAGCAGCAACACATGGAAGTTTGGCCATTTAGCCTGGTTCTCAGGAAGCCACTCTGAGGCCCTAAATCTGCAATATTTGCTCTGAGCCAACACGACCTGTGTGCTGCAGGCAAGCAATCCAAACACACTGAAAGATAATCATATGACACTGCTAAAAACACAGGCACTTGGCCAAAATAAAAGCATTGTTCCAATACAGATGAGCATCATCATCCCCAGAAAATTAGAGCGTAACATTGAACCAGCACAATTTAATTTAAGAGAAACTAAAGCAAGCATGTATGCAAGGCTGGAAACATGAAATGTTTTTTAGTTCACCATTAAAAGTAAAATGCTAACAATTGACAAGATTGTGATTTTGTTTCTATTGTGGTAAAACTGTATTGACAAACACTACAGTGTCATGTCTCTCATTTGTGAATTAATGTCATTAAGTATTTGAAAATGTGTATTTATCTACAGAATTTATCTACACCTGGCAAGGTCAGGTTGTTACAAACACTCTGGAGATTTGCTTTCAGGAACACAAGAATGGTAACATTAATCTTTCCATGATATTTTACATCTCAATGCATGTGGTTGGAGAAAAATCTTTCTGCAATGTGTGTATCTCAGTGATTAAACAACTCTGAACAACTATGACCAAAATGAATCATGTTCTACTGCACCCTAAAGTACTGACATCAAAATGCACAAAAGTTGGGGAATTTAGATCCCCCCAAACTCTTCATTCCCATTACTCCCAGGCACACAGGGCTGCTTAGAAAATGTCACAGTGGTGCTGTATTACAACATGCATTTGTTTCAAGATATTAAATAGAAGGAAGCCAAAGCGTGGCCAGATGAGCCAACACAAGCACTGTTGATATGGCCATCCGTGCAGTACCTCCTCCATTCACGGCAGCTCATTTTGAACATTTTTTGGAGAGAGAAAAAGAGGGAGAGAGGAGGGAATGAACAATACAACAAAGGAAAAATGTCTTTTTTCAAAACTGTCTCTCCTACTAAGACCACAGCAGTAATACTTTTTAAATTGGAAACAGAAAAATAGATTTTAATTTCTCACAAGCCTTTCCATTGATAAAACTGTAGAAGCTGGGATCTCTTGATGTTTTGCCCAGCTATTAAGGCATGCCAAGCATCAAAACATTTGATGGAAGAGTCACTAAGACTTGTAAAAAATCATATTAACCCAGCAAGTTGGGAGGGGAAGCACACAGTCCACACAGATGAGTGACTATGTGGCCTACATATCTCTGATACTGCTGCTGTATATGCAATTACACACAGTTCTAAGGTAAATTAACACAATTTACTCAGTGAAGACAACCACAGTTCAAGTCCACTCTGGCACAATTTTTAAAATCTGTTTTTTACTACCTCCTAATAATGACTTACTGTACTAAGAAACCCCACCAGAATGTACATTTATGACACTAAATCAAACTAGAATTATTTAATTAAATTTTAACTTGAAGAATTTAAAAAGTGTAAACATTTTACAAGATTTTGATCTTGTCTAGATGCTCTAAAAGCACCATAAAGATTTTTCAAAACACCTTTCCAGACATCATGGGAAAATGCACTAAATGGAAACAAAACAACAATTCCCCTTTTTAATATCTAAAACACAGGATCACCAGGACAAAAGGGTGAGCTTATAGTTTTGTCACTGGCATTACTACTCTCTCAAAGCTCAGATTCTGGGAAAATCACCTTTACTTCTCATAGCCTCAGTACATGCTCCACAGGAAATGAAGGTTTATTTACTGCAGAAGAAAGACATTCTGCTGGAATGACATCATGCCTTCAACCAGGGTAACTCCAACTAAACTGTCACATTCAGTTACCAAACCTGAATTAGAGCATCTTTTCCTGTGTCTGATGTAGCTTTTATTTGCTAATATTAAGTGACAGCTCTGAATACCAAGATGGCAGATAAAAAGTTGAAATCACTCCATGCTAACATCTAAACAGAAAATGAATCACTTTTGGAGGTCATACAAAGTGCTCCTTCAGCTCTCCCAAAAGCATCATAATTAGTTTATATACTCGTTTTTGATATATTTCCTAAGATTTGTAGAAGGTTATTAGTGGGTAAAACAGAACAGCAATCAAAGAATGTGCAAGATAGAGAATTCAGATTAGGGTCCCACCACCCTCAACAACAGTCAAGTCAACAGCATGTCATCAAAGCTGTTGGAAACTAAATGTAACTACTGCTAACAAGATTTGCCAGGATTCCAATGTGACACACAGAAAATGATGCACAAAGGTCTGTGTGTGGGAGACAAAACCTTCCCATGCCTCCAGAGCTTTACAGGAGCAGAAGCATTTAAACCTCCTCCTTGAAGACTCAGCCATCCCCTCACAGAAGGAGCCCCAAAGCAGGACGGACTCAGGTGGCTTCTGTCTGAGGCATTCTTCTTCTTCTGAGGGCTGTCCAGCTTGAGGAAGGGGTGTAATTGTCTACACCAAAGTTCCTTCCAGCCTTGAGATTTCTAAACAATGCCGTTATTTTGCCAAGCCTTTCCATGTAGACAACAGTTAATAAAATCCACACTGGAATATTTTCCTGTGGTTTAATAAAGGCTAATTCCACTTTCAGATTAATAGATTTTTAAGCAAAATCACAAGGATGTTCACTGTGTTTTGCAATACCCTTTAGAACTCTTCAGCATAAGTAGTTTCTTGATTTATTTTTTTACAGGTCTCCATTTGGGTTTCATTTCTGTGATGTGGCATGTGAAAACGGTGCTGGTACATGAGCAACCTCGCTGCTCTTGAGCCCAACACATTTACTACAAACTGATGTTTTTAGGTATGCAATACTTGATTTTCTCCCTCTTTACTAAGGTGCTTCCATTATTTCCTGCAGTGAATGCTGGATTCTATTAAATGTATTTACATTTTTCTCCTTAAGCACTGCTTGCTGGGTTTTCACTTAACCATCCAACAAATACTGTGGTTATGCAAATGTTTACACTGCGTTCATCTTATTTATTTTTGCACCAAAAAAAGAAAAAGGAGTGGTTCCTAATTGCAAAAATACTGCATTTGTTTAGAGAAAAAATGATTAATAATTGCTAAAAATTGTAATTTTCTATTTGCTACAAACTTTAAAGCACAGCTGAACAGCAAATTATGGAATTACGATGTTTAAGAAAGATGTCAGACTCATTCCACATCCCCCATCAGGCAGATCCTCACAAACTCTCACGAACAGCCTTCAACAGAGGTGAAGCCCACAATACAGCAAATGCATAACTTCATCAGCATGTTTGCTGGGGCCCAGTGCTCATTTTCCAAAAGCAATATCAGGTACAAACAGACCTTCAGCATTCCCAACTTGCCCACTCCTTTATAAAGTGGCAGTGGCTCCAGCTCCAGGAATGGTTCCATGCTGACTCACTTCTGCAATACCCAGAGGAGCTGAGACACACCACACACTGAGAATTATTACTCCACGTTATTGCTTCCCTTGGGCTATTTGAATAACAAACAAAAAGAATGCATAAAGTGAATCCAGATTTTCCCATTTTACTCGTTTAGAGTATAAGCTCTTTGAGGCAGGAGAGCTACCCTCACTTTGAATCTTGCACAGTATTTTTCACCTTATCAACAATTCATGCAATAATGTATGTAACTGTTCTGTCCTTGCTAGAAAAGAAGACACAGTCCCATGTGCACTGATAAAGACCCTGACAGATGTCCTGGGAGGACAGATTTGATTTGGATCAAGAAAGAATACATACTGAAGATTGTTGTTGAATTAGCCAGAACGCTTTATGGTGGTTACACAAGATTTATGCTGTCTGTGGAAAAGTACAGATGACATTCAGCTGGCATAAAGTCAGAACAGCTCAGAAAGACAACAACTGATTCAATAAAAATTTAACCAGAACAAAATGGCAACTTAAGAATTTTCAAATGGCGCCTGTGTGTTCCTATCTGTCCCTTGCTTTGCATCGCAGGCTATTTTTATTCTTTTGGAAGAGACTCTAAACTTTTATGACTCTTCAGCTCATATCCAAGGGACTGAATCTGATCTCACTGGTCAGAAGGGTGTCCTCCACCAACTTGGCCTAAAGTTTATCATCAGTCACCATGTCATTAGTACTTTCTGTTTACCAATCAGAATGTTGAAATAAACATCTTGATTAAACTAAAACCACAAAAAACAGGATGGCATCCCAGGAAGAACAGTGTGAATCCTCTTCTAGGAAGATGGAAAAATGGAAAAATAGGGTCTGCCTAAGAAAGGATCCCCCAAGCACCTCGTTAAGATAAACAGGTTGAGAATTGAGGTACTGCCAAGTATAAAAGGATAAACTCCCTGAAACTGTCTTTAAGTTGCTACTTTACAAAGCACAACCCTCAACTAAGTATGAGCTTCACCACCAAAGTGAAATCCTGGCCCCAGTGAAGTCACCAGCACAAATTCCCATTTTAGGAACCCAGAGCCACCTTTTGTTGAATAGAGCTCACATGACAACATGCAGGCATCTACAGCCATGGAGCTTAACCTCAATCACCCCTGAGGAAAAACACACACTTTTAGACTCATCCTCTCTTAGAGGAGACACCTAAAATAGGTCAACTGATTTTTACCCAAAAAACGCTTTTTTACCTCCTCAGGCTGAAACAAAGATTTAAGTGACAAGCTCTGTATTGCAGATACCTAAAATAAGCAGAAAGAAACCCACATAGAATTTTATTCTTGGTTTTCGGATGAAAACATAACTTGTATAAAAGGAACCAGCACATAATACAGACTGCTCTGTGGAAAAGACCAGAATACACAGTTATTCATCACTCCTTCACCAGGAAGGCTCCTGATATTTAGACACCAATCAATGGAATGGAAAGTTGGAAACACTAAGCGTCCATGCTAATCAATGAGATGAAACAAACTCCAAGTAAATTGGTCAGGTTTCCAGTAGATCCCATAACATGAGCACACTTTTGATACAGTGATAACTGATAACTGATTTGCTATTTGAATAAAGTTACTTCAGGCTATGTGTGTACTTTTTTAATCACATCATTAGGTTTCAGTGTCTCTTCACAGACTAAAAATGAGTAGGACAATAATAATTTCGCCTTTCTGCAGTTTTAACACGCTAACTGTACCCCAATACATAAATACAATATATTTATGATTTATTCTACATCAACTTCACCCAACTTCAAAAATCTGTCTTCTGATTTTCCTCCAAATTTTCACCTTGTCTGCCAAAACTAACATTCTATATCTAACTTTTGAACTAGATTTCCAGGATGAGGGAAGGAAAACCTTCTGGCCTCTTATGCCCTGGCATATTCTACAGCACAACGTTTTTTTTTTTTTATTTTTGTCAACATTGATTGTTCCTAACAATGAATGTTGGTTACTCAGGTCTTAAGTTCGTATTTTCCCCTTCTTACTATTCCTGGTTAATTATATTATTACATGCACATGCATCATATTTACCACACCTTGGAGGAGATCAGATTAGACAGATGGAAATATTCCAATAAGATACAAATAACAGATACAATATAGAAAAATCAAGATCATAACAGTAATTCTGGAACTGAAAATTGTGAAATATGCAACTAGCAGTCAATGGCCTTTTCTTACAAAATAAATTTAATTTTTTATTTAGAGTTTCTTTAAGCTCCAAATATATAAAAATAAAATTTATTAATTAAAAAAATAAATATTGAATACATATAGCAAGAAGAAATCTTTCTAATTTCGACCAACACCACAACTTTTGCTTTTCATCAGAATGTATTTCAATAACTTATTCAAACAGATTGCAATAATTCTGCAACACCATGTGATTTATGAGTACGACATATATTAAAACTAAAAAAAATCCCAAACCTAACACCTATTTAAATAACAGATTGTTATTAGAGTGGAATTGGTCTCTAGCACTCAATATCTGTGAAAAAGAACATGCATCTTACACAGGAACTAGTGTGCCTAAGAAAATGTAACTTCTCTACAGTCACCATTTTCATCTTTCTTAGTGTTAAACACACAGCTTTACTCTACATATCCACGGCAAATTTCATTTTCCTATTTGATAGATTAAATAACTTTAACAGTCTGGTTACCCTTCAGCTCAATAAAGAATGTAAATTTGACATCATCTCTATTAGGCATTGAATATTTTGGAGAAGAAATTAGTTCTTTTTCTTATGGTCTTATAACCTCCATAATTTTCTGAGACCTTTCTCTTGCTTCACTCTTTATCTTTACTGCTCCTACACAACAGGTACAAAGGCTCCTTCTCAAAGGGGTCCTTCCAACCTGCACATTACTGTGGCTCAAAACAAAGA
The DNA here is from genome assembly GCA_024734555.1 of Trochalopteron elliotii. Classification (NCBI taxonomy): domain Eukaryota; kingdom Metazoa; phylum Chordata; class Aves; order Passeriformes; family Leiothrichidae; genus Trochalopteron; species Trochalopteron elliotii. The sequence continues at coordinate 1,929,214 of JANPWX010019930.1, forward strand.
AATCTTTCAAAATATCTCAAGGACTACTCACTTCAGTATCTTGATAAATCACCAAGCTTGGCCTGGAATCTTATTTCAGTGTATTATTTATCATAATATTTCAGTGTATTTAACATTTCAGTATATTAGAGACTCTGAAGTCTTTTTTGTTTTATGACATTTTCTATAACTGACAACTTTCCAGAAGAAAGACTCAATAGCTTTTTACAAATGTTCTTTTAAAATGCACTCTGTAACCAAGACTTGATTCGTTATTTGAAAAGAAAAAAGAAAAAAGGTCACAATCATCAAAAGCAATTTTCAATATAAACAGTAATTTGTTGTTTCAAGTCAGGACTGAAGTATACAAACACTGTTGTTAATGACAATTAAATAACAACCCCTGAAGCATTGATATCTGCCCTCTTTTTACAAAGTACTAGAATACAATTTAAAGAAAAACTTGAAAAATGCTTCAGCTGTTCGTTAAATGACTTGGATATCTAACCCTCTTTAAAATGCAGCTGGAACCTGTGAGTGAGCTCAAAAATCAGAAGAAATGACTGTATCACAGACTAATAGCACAATTGTTTTAAGTGCCATTTCCTTCAGAAACCAGGCCAAAAGAATACTCATTTCAGACCAGAAATGTCTTAAATGTACCAGAGTCTCAGTGGGGAAAAAAAGGCAATCAGAGTAGTGATGGAAAAAGGAAAGGAACTGCAGAAAAAGGTAACTGCAAAGTACACCACATCCACCTATTCCACAGCTTATAGCATAGAGAATATACTGCTTTCAGTCTATTATAATTCAAGATTTATTTTCTTATTTATGGTAACAACATAAGAAGGGAGGGATCCCTGTCATTCATATCCTGATTAGTCAGTAATCTGGAGGTCTAATGCAGACTCAAGCAAGCAAATAATTATTCAGATCAGTCCAACCAGAGTTTAATGAACAGTTTTAATTTTCTGGAAGAAATATGTTTATTCTCCTTCAGGAACATCTCATTACCCACCACCAGTTTCAAAAAATTGCTCAGCCTTTAAGTCAGCTCCACAGTAGAAAAGTAGCCACTGAGTATAAAAGTCTTATTCAATTAATATCACTTCAAAAGGGTATTAACCTCAAAGTTTCCTTTATTCTTTTAACTACCATTTACCTCTAAGATAAACAAATCTTGACAATTAATCTTTTTCCAAACACAGACACACACAAAAAGTTTCCTTAATGTTAGTGAATCAAAATTATAAGAAATATTATCCTATCAGGGTAACACCTACATGAAGGATGCTGGAATCTTTTCCATTTCTTCCTAATTTTCATCACCAATACAGCTGTACACCTCAATGAGGTGTATTAATTAGTTTTCCTATAACTAATTAAAAGCCACTGGTAGCTTCGGATCTGAAGTCTTGCTGGAAGGACTTACTAGCATAGTGGTTTTTGATTTTATTACTTATTTTATAAACACATAAATTCAGAAATCTGTACTTACTTCTACACGTGCAAATAACATTTGTTCAGTGTTATCATTGTTTTTCTCCTTGAGGTCTGGTGGGATGTGTCTGTTTCTTACTTGGAAGTGTGTCTTACTGAGATAACCATCACCAAGGTCCTGTGTTCAGAAAAAGAGAAAGAAAAAAGAAATTTTCTGTAACCAAAATGGTAAATGCCTTCACTGTTCTAGAAAATAAACAGAGCATGGTATTTAGGCACAGGCTCCAAGTCTTTTTATAGGCACCGATGACTGCAGTGCTCCTCAGCACCTTCTCACACATAGTTTACACCAGTTCTTGGTGTTGAAGGAAGTCAAAGACCTGAACAGCAAAAATAAAGTTTAATACAGCTATTAATGGAATAAGACAACTGCACCCTGGGGATCAGGATAAGTGTCAAAGAACGGGAAGGCAGTGCACCAAGTTGATGAAGAGATGAGGAGTTATTAACAATTTTGACCTATTTCAATGCATTCATGCCAGGATTAACTTCCCAACTCTTGGGAGGTTGGTCTGGTTTAGCTCTGTTTCCCCCTCTAACTTTACAAAGTTCTGAAAACAAAACAAAACAAAATCATTTCAGAATTTATGTATGCAGAGTCACTTGTTTCCTTCTCTTGATCACCTCTGAGGTCAGACGTAAAACAGATGAAGCTGTGCCTTCTCCCAGTTGCTATTTTATCATTCTGCTTCCCAGGCCACACAGCCCACAGTTGTTAAGTACCCTTGTACAATCACAGAGTGGCAAGAGAAAGGTTTAGGAGCTTTCCTGCATTACTGGCCTGCCTACCTGCACATTTTATTTTTCCTAATTAGAAGCAAGAGGAGAGAAAAACGTTTAATAACAGATATGCTCTGAAAGGGAGAAAGCATGTACAGAACACAAAGAACAGTAGTTGCATGTTGAGTATTTATTTCTCAAGGGAAACAAATAAATTGGGGGTTTATTAGCTGTTTCATTACATTTTATTTTAGACAGAGAGCATATGCACAACATCTGATGAAAAAGGATTCTATTCAAAACAGTCTCTCTACAAAATTCATTAACATAGCATTAAATTACTTGACAAGACTGCAAATTTAACTGATTTAACTCTTTAGTTAATTTGTCATTGCTGACACAGTTTATGCCATTTATTTTGACCTTTAAACCATCACAGGTTTTATACTGACACACTAGTTCTCTCTTCCCAAAGACACTGTAGATTATACGTACCTCCAAAATGTACTATGAGCTACTTGTTTACTTTGTTCTGATCAAGTTTCACACACACAAAAAAAGGATAATCCTCTCTATATGTATTTTTTCCATTGATTTTTAAGCATGAATAACACTATAGGCAATTAAAATTGCTCACTTCTCCTACTGCATGCCTCATTTTCTCAATAAATCTCATTAAGAGCATGAACCCAGCAAACTTTCCTGCATGTCCTGGCTGCAGAGCTAAGTGCAGGGAGGAGCTCAGCACACAGAGAATGGTGAAAGAAAAACTAAGCCTAAAATGGTGATAGAAAATCCACTTCTTTCACTCTCAACACCCTCTCAAGTGTCTCCTTGTGGAGCTTCCCAACAGAGCCAGCAGGAGGAAAGATCCCTGCACAGGTATTTGTCCCATCAAGAGCAGCAGAGGAAGTGCTGCAGCCACCCACAGAGGTGATGTGCCCACAGCACAGCGAGCAGTGCCAGAGCAGAGCTGGACAGAGCCCCCACCTCCCTGAACCAGTTTTTCCCCAAAACTGAGTGCAGTCAAACCTCACAGCCTTTGCATTCTGTGAGTGCCACCAAAAAAAATGGGTGGGTGGGTGGGTGGGTGGGTGGGTGGATGGATGGATGGATGGATGGATGGATGGATGGATGGATGGATGGATGGATGGATGGATGGATGGATGGATGGATGGATGGACGGACGGACGGACGGACGGACGCATGGAGCCAGCAGTCTCTGTGTTTGGTAGCTGTGTGTCAGAGCAGGCAGGAAGAAGGAGCACCCCTCCTGCTGCACTCTGTAGTGTTTTGTACTCTGTAAACTTCTATACCCCTATAAATCAAAGCTGTAGCCAGAACCTCAATCTCACTAATGTGCAAAGGGAGTCCCTTCCTACTGCAGCTGTATCAAAAACCAAAGGGAACTAATGCAGCTTTTGGTATGATTACCTGGATTAACCTCACTAAATATGAAACAAACACAAAGCAGAGAGCAAACAGGGCTTCGTTTGCTTCAGTTAAATCTCGACCTTCACAGCAAGATTTAACAATTCATCCCTAACAGCAGCACCCAGGTTCAGCTCCACAGCTCCTGCAGAAGAGGTGCTCTTAGCTTTTATACAGCTTTCTTCCAGTGGAAAAAAAACTCAAACCAAGAAAACACATTATAAAAATAACATCATTTGGAACATTTCACTTACAGCTATAAATACAGGGTTCTGCTTGGGCCATGTGAGCTTATGCACCAAGAGCCAGCTCCACAAGAACAATGAGTATTTCATCATCTAAATTTAATCTCCACAGAAAACATGGGAACACAGGAACACAGTTCTACCAGCCTGGTTCACTTGTGTGGTCTCGCTGCTATCAATGGGTCTATTCACGTGAGTCAGGAATGAGGAATGGGATCCAAGTGCATTACATCAGCAAAATTAAAAGTGCCCCAAACTACTACCCACAACACATATACTGGTTATTAAAAAAAAAAAAAAAAGGCAAAAAGACAATGAGACATCTTGTTGAGGAAAAGCTTTCTTCCCAAACTCCACACTATAAATGGATGATCTCCATGGCCAGGTTTTTATCGCACACTGAAATCACAGAGTCGCCAACTTGGCCCATTAAAAAAAGAAAACAACTCTCTTAGAATTTTTTTATATGAGAACAAAAATCTATCTCATTCTGCTACTTCCAGCAAAGCTTCTTATTTCACAGAAAGTTTAGACTTTGACCCACGTATTAAATTCCCAGTAGAAGCTCAGAGCATCTTTCTTTGTTGAATAAATCCTCACAAATATAGCCTTGGACTGAAATCTAAAGTTTCAAATGGTTTTCTGTAAGAAAGGGTGCATTGTAACACTTGGCTAATATTTGCACTCTTTCAGAAACTCCTAAATAGAACAAATCTAAGTTCAAGGTCCTCTCTCTTACTGAAGTTCTGATTGTCTGTGATGGAAGAGTTATTAAAGGGTTAATATTAATGTACAACTACATATGTAAAAATGATGGCACACATTAGAAAAAGCATGACTTTTCTCAAAAAAAATTCATGAAAGCATGGGAAACCACTAAAGCCATTAAATTCTTAAAAAAAAAAAAAAACTAGAGCAGGAAAAATTCTACAATAGAAAGAATACACAAAAAAAAAATAAAAACCTACATGCTGGAGAAAGCCAGCATGTATCAATACATCTTCATATACTGTAACAATACATTTTTATCTAATATATCTATATATATTTATACACTAGAATACATATACTGATTAATTTGTGTACGTATACACATATTAGTTTGACATTATCCTGAGCAAAATAATAAAAGTCACATATAATTCTGTAAATGAAAAAATATGTATAGTAAAAGCATTTTTCTTAAAGAAGACAGAATTTGTCAGTGTAATTTCAGAAGATATGTTTGGCTGATAAACATACAAGTTGGAACAACATATGCTCAGAATTCCCTAAGATATCTGTGGATTCCACAAGTGGAAATTTAAAAAAATTAAAATAATCCCACACTAATCTTACACATGCTATAGGATGAAAACTTATTAATTCACAGATCTCAAGTGTAACTTAAAAAATGGGGAAATCATCACAAAAGAAGTGATTCTAATGGGGTCCTTTGGGACTAGTCTTAGCCCTGTGATATTTAAAATTTTGATTAATGACCTAGAAACAATATGTAATTATTATTGTAGAGGTTTGAAAGTTATGGAGAAGCAGCAAATAATGAGAATTGATCATTAATACTGGCAGGTATTGTAATGAAAATACTGAGCCAGGGATCTAGAACAAAGGCTATGTGTGCTACTTCAGCCTGAAGGGTAAAAGTGAACTGTGGATATAAAACCACAGGCAGTTGTCCAGAGTAGGAGGGATTGAATTTCACAGTGACACCACATTCATTGTCTGGTCCTGCCCACAGCTGAAAAAGGGTTTTGATAGATTGGCCAGGATTCAGAGATCCACAGCCCTGTTCAGTACATGCACCAGCCTAAACCCTCAACACGCCTATGCAGTCATGGTCTTGGACCAGTTGTGTAAAAAAATTGTTTCCTGTGTTCTTAGAGGATGTTCCAGCTTGTGGTGGGTGTCAACAGCTCAAAAAAAGTCCACCAAGAGTTTATGCAAGTCAACACTCTGATTGTCTTACCTTGCTAGTTCTCCACTCCCAACCATCTCCTATCTGCTGGGAATGTTTAACAAAGTCTTCACAGTACTGCTTGAATCTCTTCTCCTCCAAAAAGAAGTCTTCTTCACCTGCCATGCTACAGGATACCTGCAGAGCAAACTGAAGGTCAGTGCTGGCAAATAAAAAAGAACACCAAGAAATTTCACTAATTCATAGCAACTAAATAGTAAAATAACAAAGCATAGGGAAAAAATATTGCTTTAAATAAAACAAAGACTTTTCTCCAATTCCATCAGGGAACCATGGATCTGCAGAACAGCTAAGGCTGGATGAGACCTTTGGAGACCTTTGGTCCACTCCTCCTGCTCACAGCAGTGCCAACTGCAGCAAGTTGCTCGGGATTGTTTCCATTGGGGTTTTGATTATCTCCAAGGATGGAGATGCCACAGCCTCTCTAGGAAACCTGTTTCAGTGCTCAATTACGACAGCAGAGAATATTTTTCTTCAGCTTATCTGGAAGCATTTAGCTATCAGTTTGTGCTTGTTGCCTCTTGTGTTGTCTTGACTGAAGAAAGTCTGGCTCCATCTTCTTTATTCCCTTCCACCATGTATTTATGGACATTTAGAAGATCTCACTGACTTTTCTGCAGGCTGATTCATCCCAGCTCTCAGCCTTACGTCATACACCAAACACCCTCAATCATCTTTGGGGCTCTTTGCTGGACTGATTCCAGTACAGTGGTGTCTTCCCTCTACTGGGCAGCCTGGAGCTGCACTTTTAACATGTATTTCCTTAATAGTGCAGTGCAGCTCTCTGTGGCCCAAAAATACGGCTTCAAAACCTTCCCTGTCACTCAAAGGGTTTTCTCACAGGGTTTTGAAGACAAAATGTTTCTCAGAGAATTTGGTCATTTTTACTTGCCCCCCGCCCCTTTGCCCATCCCAATGAGGATGTGTCATAAACAGAGTTGGTTTAATGTATCTGTGGACATCAGGCACCACTGCAGCACCACAAACAAATCACTGAATCACAGAACGGTTTGGATGGAAGGAACTATAAAACTCATCTTGTTCCAAGGGCAGGGACACCTCCCACTATCCCAGGCTGCTCCAAGCCCCAGTGTCCAACCTGGCCTTGGACACTGCCAGGGATCCAGGGGCAGCCACAGCTTCTCTGGGCACCCTGTGCCAGGGCCTCCCCACCCTCCCAGGGAAGGATTTCTTCCCATTATCTACTCTAAACCTACTCTTTCAGTTTAAAGCCATTCCCCTTGTCCTGTCAGTGGCTATCACAACAATAACCTGTAACTATTAGAACCAGATCACACCTTCCCTTAACAAGAAATACAAGTGACACAGCACCTCACGCAATGCTCATTATTTTTCAGTATCTGACCCTGAGTCACATCATCATCCTGTCTGCCCACGACAAAAAATATTTATTACCATTTGAAACACATTACTCTCAACAGCAGTTAACCCAAGACTGCTGCTCTGTGCCTCTTGGATGCCAGGAAAGAGGAAAAGCAGGAAACAGACAGGGCAGGTGTTTCTGCAATTCCCCAAGTGCCCCAGCCCTGATGACGGACTGCAAATCGCCTTCATTGAAAAAGTGAGGAGCCCACAGCTCCCTCACAGGCTTGAAGTAGAGCTGTGTGCTTCAGGAAATAGGCAGCTGTGAAGAACCACTGAATCCCAGCACCCCTGGGGTTGGAAGGGATGTCTGGAGCTCACCCAGCCCAAGTCCCTGCCCAGGCAGGGTCCCCTGGAGCAGTGACACAGGAACGTGTCCAGCTGGCTTGGGATGTCTCCAGACAGGGACACTCCAGGCCCTCCCTGGGCAGCTCTTCCAGGGCTCTGTCCCTCCATGGACAGAAGTTCTTCCTCCTGCTGGGCTGGAACTTGCTGCGCTTTATTTGATGGCCATTGCTCCTCATCCTGGCACTGGCCCCACTGAACAGAGCCTGGCCCCATCCTGGCACCCCTTGGAGATGTTTGTATGGATTGATGGGATCCCCTCTCAGTGCTCCCTTCTCCAGACTCTAAGAGCCCCGAGCCGACCCACACGGGCCCGTCCCGCTCGGACACGGGCATGGCCGGCTGCTGGAGGCATGCAAGCCCTGCAGAGGTTTTCCCTTTTCCCACTCCCCTCGGTCTTCCCGGCCCCGGCGGACAAGGTCGGGGAGAGCGGGAGGGACCAGCCCCGCTCGCCGCCCCTCACGTACCGTGCGCTCCTCCTCCTTTTCCTTTTCCTCCTCTTTTTCCTCCTCCTCCTCCTCCCGCCGCTCGGGGCG
>JANPWX010019931.1:0-10739 GCA_024734555.1 Trochalopteron elliotii
GCTGTGCTCAGGACTTTGAAAACCATAAAAATATTATTATTAATAATAAATATATATAATTACAAATTATATATTATAATTATATATTATAATATATATTATAAAATTATATAATTATATATATATATAATTATTAAAAACCATAATGTTTTTTATTTTAAAACCCCACATTTAAATTTCAAAAAGGACTTAAAGTCGTGAGGACTCGATGCTGAACATCGGTATTTTCCAGCGAGCCTCAATCCAACATCCCCATCCTGTGGTTCGAACCAGAACTGCAGAATTTCATCCCAGAAACTCAGCTCCGGCTGCCACACAAGTCTATGTGCACCCTGGGCATGGAATTTCCCATTTTAATTACTTTCCTGCCTGTAATTCTCTTGGAAAAGGATTTTCCTGCGGACCCGAGCTTGTAAAGAAATGGGAATTGTGTATTTGACAGCCATGAAACGCCTTTTAGTAAATCAAGAGGATCTTCATCCTTACACTCCCACAAATACATCCCAGAAACTGGGCTCAGCACATGAGCCAGGATTTGCCAGGTTCGTCCTGCCCGAAGGAAAAATAAGGAATGAGGAAGAGTCTTGTGAAAAGAGGCTTTCAGAAGGTAATTAGTGACTTTCTCTGTAAGTGAATACACATCCCAGTGGTCTGAAATTCTTATAAACACAATTCCTGTTTTTTCTAGGATCAGATATTTCACTCCCATGAAATTCAGTGTTGTCTGTTCTTACAAAATGCCTCAATTGATGGCACCAGGGTGGAAGGACTCACAAAATAAAACAAAACAGCACCAACACAAACAACATGCAGCAATCTGCTGTTGACAGCACCCAGACCAACCTCTGGGGCCCCACAGGAGAAAAAGCAGCAACAACAACCCCAAATCCAGCATTTCTGGAGCCTAAACCAGAATCTGATGGTTTAGACAACAGCTCAAGTGTTTGTACTTGAACCCTGAGTTAAATCTGAGTGGCTGAGGGAGGGAAAACAACACAGAAGAGCCTGGGGCAGGATCCAAACCTGGGGCTGATACAAACCTGGGGCTGATACAAACCTGGGGCAGGATCCAAACCAGAACCAGGATCCAAACCTGGGGCAGGATCCAAACCAGAACCAGGATCCAAACCTGGGGCAGGATCCAAACCTGGGGCTGATACAAACCTGGGGCAGGATCCAAACCAGAACCAGGATCCAAATAGGACCAGGATTCAAAGCAGGAGCTGAACCAAACCAGGAGCAGGATCCAAATCAGAACATGGGGCTGATCCAAATTAGAACCAAGATCCAAACCAGGGGCAGGATCCAAACCTGGAGCAGGATCCAAACCAGGGGCAGGATCCAAACTAGGACCAAGATCCAAATCAGAACCAGGATCCAAAAGGAACTGATCCAAACCAGGAGCATCCCCTCAGGGTTGTGCTCCCACAGCCCAGATGGTCCCAGCTCCTATTCCAGGGAAGACACAGGATTTATTTTGATCAAAAGTTTACATTTTGGAAGATGGTTATTACTTCTGGATATTATTAATTATTATTACTGCTGGAAACACAGGGACATTTGTGTCTGCTCTCCTGGATGTGGGGAGGATTGCTGGAGAGGGACTGGGGACAAGGGCTGCAGGGACAGGACACAGGGAATGGCTGTGCCAGTGCCAGAGGGCAGGGCTGGGTGGGAGATTGGGAATTGGTAATTCCTGGCTGGAATGGAATTCCCAGATTTGCTGTGGCTGCCCCTGGATCCCCTGGATCCCCTGGAAGTGCCCAAGGCCAGGCTGAACAGGGCTTGGAGCAGCCTGGGATAGTGGGAGGTGTCCCTGCCCATGGCAGGGGGTGGTTTGGGATGGGCTTTAACCCTTCCCACCCAACCCATTCCGGGATTCTGGGATGAGCATGGCAAACTGGAGATGTGCCAGATGCTCAGGGCACCCTCTCAGCCCAGCTTAACCCCCTTAAGCTCAAACCAAGTCACAGCTGCCATGGCCACCGTGGAAGTCAGGGAGGCAGATCCCTCAGGATCCCTTGGGATCTGCTGTGGCAGGAGTGGTGACATCTGTGATGAACACAGAGACACCTCCCTGCAGGCTTCTCCCTCCAGATGGTCCCAGATTTCCAACAATGCTCCCAAATTTGGGGAGTTTTCTCTCTGCACAGTATTTTGTTTCCATAGGAATAGTGCAAGCTCATCCCACCCCAAAACGTTGCCTTTGAGGTACAACCCAAAAAGGGCTTTTCTGGGAACAAAGGATTTGACCCCCTCCAAACCAGTAACATGTGGGTGGACACAGCAGGACCAGTCCTGACTGGGTTTACTGGGGAGCCAGAAACCATCAGCACAGTGCACTCTGATTTGGGCTTGTATTAAAATATACTCCAGCAAGAAAGCATTCTAAGAATAGCTCTGAATAGGGAAAAAAAAAAAGAACCCCAGGGATTTTATTAAAAGACATTGTACCAAGGAAGGTTCTAATAATAGACCTGAATGGGAGAAAGGCAGGGCTTGGAACTGCTGTGGAGAGAGCAAAGTTACCCCTCTCCAAGCCAGACTTAGCTGAAATTCCCCAAACCCCAGGGAACTGATGCTGTAAATTCAGGCAGAGCATCCTCCCCGCTGCTCATTAGCATATTTTACATTAGCATATGGCCAGGGCCTGAACTGAAGTCCTCTGATATTTGCCAAACACGGAGCTGCATGTGGCACTGAGTCACAATCCCAGACTGGTTGGGATTGCAAAGGACCTTTGAAGTTCATCCTGTTCCACCCCCTTGCCACGGGCAGCGTCACCTTCCACTAGAACAGAAATAATTGTGCTTAAAAAAAGTCACAAAACGGGGGAAACTGCACAGATTCCTCATGAAAGCAACACATGAGATCAGTTAAATATAGCCCAGGCAGGCTCCTCGCACAAAGACAATAAAACATTCCTCTAGTGCCTCTCTTTAGCATCTCTGAAATCCTTGCCTGCTTGCATCCATGGCAAAATCCAAATGGTTTTCCAGGAGTGGGGGTTGATTTCCACGATTCCACCCCCTCCCTGAGCACTGAGGCTCCTCTCCCCCCCTCCATCTCCTCATTCCACCCCTCTCCCGTGGTGCCCACGCCGCTCCACCCGCTCCTTTATTACCATGAAAATCACACTTCCACCCCTCTTCCCATAACGTTCTGTATCCTTGCAGCAGGCCGATTTTAGGTGCAAAGCTGTTCCATCTTCTCTCCTGCTCCAAACAGCCCCTTTTCATCATTCCACATCCTCTCCAAAGCCCTTCCCAAGCAGCTCCTGGCTGGTGGATGTTCCCTGTGCTGCAGTGGAGGAGCTCAGATCCCAGCCCAGCTGCTCCCCAGATATTCCTCAAGGATAATTCCTGGGGCATTCCTCTAAATCCCCCCCTCAGCTTGCAGAAATATCAATATCTATATCTTACATATAGATATCTTAAATACACAGTGGGCAGCAGCATCCTTCACTTCCTTCAGGAAGATCTTCCAATTCCTTTATTTCCCTACTCAATTCCAAAGGTTTTGTGTTGCCCAGAGCCTTGGCTTGAAGGCCACAGCTCCAAAGGTTCTAAATCCATGGATGTGTGCACATAAGAGCAGAGTGCATCTTCCTAAACACTCATTTATCATTTATCACCACCTATTTATTCCCACAGATCCTTCAAAAGCAGCTGAGGGATCTCTCCAGAGATCTCCAAAGCATAAGATGGAAACTCTCCCATTGGGGAAGGCTCTGGGAGTAAATTTTGGAGCCCCCAGGGTCTTCAAGGAATGGGTCTGTTGTGAGGAAAAGAAAGAAACATCCGGAGCTGTGAGTTCAGCCAAAGTTTAGAGATGATGCAAAAAGAAAGGTGGGGCCAAAAGGAGACATTTGAGTCAATGTAGGTACTGTAGAGATTCAGGCATGATTCATTAGCCAAAAAAAAAAAAAAATTCCAAACCCTGAACCCCCTCTGTAGCTATTTCCAAGGAGGTACATCCATAATTTATGTGGAACAGGAGTGGGCTGCAATTTCCCCCACACTGCTCCTGCATAAATTACACCAGCTTGTGATTCCCCAGCTCCTGCCTGGAAGTGGTAACCTCTCATTTACCCCTCACAGAAACCACAGAGGCAGCTGTGAAAAATGCCAGGGGAAGGGTTTGCAGGTGAAAGAGCTGTGAGTTCCATTTGGGGTGCCAGGAACTGGGGAAGGTGAGAGGTTGTGGGGGATTCTCAGTTATTTATCAGGTTACAGAGAGCCACAAAAGCCTCCTCAGTCACCACCCAGAGCACACCATCATGGAGAAGTTTAAAATATCAAGGGATTTGTCATGGAGGGATGTGAGCTGCTCCCCCCACTTGTGGATGCTTTGGAGCAGAAGAATCCCTGAAATAAATCCATAAAACATTTCCCAGCCCTGGGAGAATCCAAGGTCAGGCTGGATGGGTTTTGGTGAGGCTTTGGGGCCAAGGAAATTTCCCTTGGGAAGGTTTGGCCCCTGAGAGAACAGGGACCACGTGCTGAAGTCAAGGCAATCTCAGTGCCTTGCAGAAATCCTATAAACCCTATATCCCTGGAAAAATCCCTTGGAAAAAGGAGAGGGGTAGAGGAGACAAGCAGAGTGTCCATGGAGAGGGAATTATGTGGCAGGAGGCAGCAGGTGACTCTTGATGGCCTTTCTGCTGCTTTTTGTACCAATTCTCACCCAAATTCTGCAGGGATGAAGGAAGAGGAAGAGGAAGAGGAAGAGGAAGAGGAAGAGGAAGAGGAAGAGGAAGAGGAAGAGGAAGAGGAAGAGGAAGAGGAAGAGGAAGAGGAAGAGGAAAAGGAAAAGGAAAAGGAAAAGGAAAAGGAAAAGGAAAAGGAAAAGGACCAAGCCAGAAAGAAAAGAGAAAGGGGGGAAAAAAAAGGGATGAAAACAGAGGAAGCTGCTCCAGGACCAGTGAGTGTGGCTAGGACACATCCAACTGCTCCCTAAAGGGAAAATTTTCCTTCCAGAACACCTCAGAATGGGGGAATGAAGTGACAGAAGATGAGTTATGAAAGAGTCATCCACTCTTTGGGGCCACTACCCACATTTTGTGCTCACAAAACCAGAGACAGATTCCACCTCTCCTTTCTTGGTCTTTTTTTCCCCCTCCTTTTCTCCTTCCTCTTCCTCTTCTCCCTGCCCCTGGTTTTTGTCAGGTTTTGGGGAGCTCTTTTTTTTTTATCCCTCAGTCTGTTCCCATCACTTGGCTGATGTGACACCCTGTCCATGGGCAGCTCTCATTAGTGTCCCCACACTGTCACTTCTAAGGGACAAACACAAGCTGTGACACACGGAATGGGGAATAAAAGAGAGTCACAACATTCCCAGGAAAAACAGAAACAAACAACAAGAAAAAAATCCCACACGCCGTCCTTACCCGAATTTAACCAGTTACTATAGTAAAAATTTGGGATTTCCCCTCTTCCCACTCTTTTTTGTCTGGTACAAAAGTGGGTAATGAGGCAGCTGCTGAAATTCAGTGCCGAGGAATGAGAGGCACTGGTGAAAAGGAGACAGCCAAGGTAAGGCCAGAGGGAGTTTTTGGAGAAGGGAAATGGAAATGGAGATGGAAGAGGAAAGGGAAGAGGAGCAGAGCCATGAGCTGCAAGAGAGGAAACAGCCTCAAGTTGTGCTGGGGGAGGTTTAGGTTCAGTATTAGGATCAGTTTTTTCATGGAAGGGGTTGGAAAGCACTGGAAAGGGCTGCCCAGGGCAGGGTGGGGTCCCCAGCCCTGGAGGTGCTCAGAAAACACGTGGAGGTGGCACCTGGGGACACAGGCCAGTGGTGACCATGGTGGTGATGTTGGTTGATGTTGGACTTGATGGTCTCAAAGGTCTTTTCCAACCTTAACCACAATTCCATGACTCATTCCAGGAGGATCCTTCCCACCCAGCTCTCACCCTGGCTCTGCCTCTCCCATCTCCTCTTCCTGCAGTGTTTTAACCCCAGCTCATCCTTCACTTCTCTGCATCTCCCACACGACCTTCTCCTCCAATTCCATTTGGAATTCCTGGATTCCCTCTCCTCCCATCACAGCCCCCAGAGATGTGGAGATAATGTCCCAGAGAGCACCAGCAGCTCTCCCCTGTGCCACCCCCAGGTCACACATCTCCTTTCCCCACAGCAGAGCAGAGTTACTGTCCCATGGGATGGAGCTTTTCTCCCCCAATCCTGGCGTGTGGGGAGCAGGGAGAGGGAGGAAAAGCTGTTTCTGCTGGCCCAAAATGCTCAAAGGCAAAGCAGCAGGAGAATATTTCAGCCCTAATTGCCAGCAGGCTCTGGGAAGATGAATGCCTGGCTGCAGGTTTCATCATCTCGGGCCATTAACCTCGACTGGTCATTAAGGCCTAAGAAATGCCAAGTGCTGAGGGCACTTTTATCACTCCCTGATGAATAAAAGAGAGGAGGGGGAAAAAAAAAAAACCCACCAGGTTATGAAGTGTCTCCTAATGGGACAATCCGTTCCCATTGCTCAGAAGAGATCACCCAAGGAACAAACACAGCTAATTCCTGGAACAAAAATTCCACTTGTGCACTTTGAAGTATGGAGGGAATTTGGCATAAAAGGCTCCAAAAACACTTCACAAAAACGGGAGTGAACATTTACATGGCAAGTGCTGTCCCCAAGAAGGTCTTATCCAGGAGAAGGTCCCCTAAGCCCTTGAGGCAGAAGTGGAGAATGCAACTGACCACAAAATGCAAATCCAAACCAGCAATGGAATTGGGTTGGAAAATCCTCCCATAATCCAGCTTTTTCTTTGGAAATGGGCACAAAACTCTGTCATTGTCAAGGTTTACTGAGTCACGAGTGAGGAGCAGAACTGGGATTTTCCTCCAGGACATGGTTGGGGTTCTCCTGCTTAAATCCAGGTGTCTGATGCAGCTTCAGCTCACCCAGCAAATCCCAATAATTATCCCCAAAAAAAGGATTGTCTTAATTTCCAACGGAGCATTTTCAAAAGGTTTTTTGTAAAATCCCAGCCTGGCATTATTTTACTGCCTTGCCTGGCTGGGGATCCCTGATTTTTCCAGGGATATCAAACTGCATGAAGTGCAGTAACGTGTGGAGATGTGGAGATCCTGCTGTCTGCATGGATAAATGGGAAAATGCTGCATTATGTAAGCTGGGAAAAGAGTGCCTGGGTAAGCTCTGAAACCACCAGCATGGGGAATGACCACCACAAAGCATAAACCACATAAAATAAAATTCCAAAAACGAGATCCAAGGAAAAGAAAACCAAGCAGAGGTTATGGCTTATTCCTGGCAGGAAAAGGTGTCACAGCTCAGACCCGAGCACTGCAAATTCTCAGGATTCAAGAGACTTTTACCTAAGGGTGTTAAATCTCTTATTTGGGGCAAGAAAATGTTTTCCCTAAAGCATGATGCTTATCATGGAAGTATCATGGGAAGGGAATGCTGAGGGTTTATTATCAGTGGGAATGTGATGGGTGTCACTACCAGAGTATGTTTTCCCCAGAACCTTTCAGTGTTTAACACAGATCTCACCAAACAACCCACAGGGCTTGGAGTGGGGACACTCAGGGACACTCAGGGACACTCAGGGACACTCAGGGACACACAGGGACACTCAGGGACACTCAGGGACACTCAGGGAATGTTGGCACCAGAATTCCCAACAGCCCCGAGGAGGCAGCAGCACCTCCCACAGAAGGGCTGAGGTGTGAAAGGTCCCAAAAACCCCCAGGGTTTGTACCAGGGCAGAGAATGGGGCCAGGAGGGATCTCCAACCTCCCTCCCTGTGCTTTGGGGAAGTTTCCTGTTTTTATTAGAGGGAAAGGGGAAGGCAGGCAAGACCTTGCTGTTCCCAATCCCATTTTATCTGGAGGCCTCATTACCAGCACCCAAAAAATTAAAACAACAGAGGAAAGACACGTTCTTATTCCCACTCTCTAAACTGTCTCACTTGTCAAATTATCCATCAGTCATTACCAAAATGTTTAGTTGGGATATTGGGAAGGAATTCCTGGCTGGGAGGGTGGGGAGGAGCTGGGATTGAATTCCCAGATTTCCTATGGCTGTCCCTGGATCCCTGGACGTGTCCCAGGCCAGGCTGGATGGGGTTTGGAGCAGCCTGGGATAATGGGAGGGGTCCCTGGTGGAACAGGATGAGCTTTAAAGTCCCTTCCAATCCAACCAGGCTGGGATTCTGGGATTCTCTTTATTCCATTTGACTGTCAGCCAAAAACTCTTTTAACAGCAGATCTTTCTAACGTGGCGGGTGGCTCAAGAATTTTAGATTTTATTTTCCTGGAGCTCTGCTTGATTATTTTTTAAAGCCAATCTGGAAGATTATTCACATCAGGCTTCCCCCCCTAGACCCTGAAACAAACAGAAAGGAATTCAGAAGCTCTTTTCTCCAGCTCTGTGGGTCCCCCAAAACATCAAGGGTTTAGGATAAAAAGCTATTTCTGTCTCTGCCATGTTCCTTTCAGAGCAGCAGAACATATTTGAGCGTGGAGCCCCAAGTAATGATCATCTCAGCTTCCTCCACAACCCATGGGTTGTGTGCTGGTGTCCATAGACACGTGGGCACAGCCCCGGGTCTGCTCCCAGGGCTCCCCTGGGATGGCTCCAGGCACCTCCCAGCACAAAGCTGGCAACTGGAAACCAAACTGGGGCCACTGGGAGGAGGTGGGAGATGGGCATGGGGCTGCCCAGGGAGCTTCAGTCCTGGATTTAACTCAGGGTGGGTCAGGTCATGTAGGATTCCTGAATTCCTGACCCCTCACTGCAGGAATGGGGGACAGCAGGAGCATCATGCATTCATACCCTACGTATCTATTTAAATATATAGATCTCCTTTATTTATATTTATTTATTTATTTATTTATATCCTTTTCAATATATATATTTACATGTTTGTAAAGGTAGTTTTTAATTCTTTCCTATTAAATATTGAAGGGGGACAGCAGGAGCATCATGCATTCATACCCTATATATCTATTTAAATATATTTATCTCCTTCATATATATATATATATATTTATATTCTTTTTAATATATATATTTACATTTGTAAAGGTATTTAATTCTTTCCTATTAAATATTGAAGGGGGACAGCAACAGCATCATGCATTCATACCCTGTATATCTATTTAAATATATCTCCTTTATCTATATATATTTATATTATCTATATATTTATATATATAGACATAATAATAATATTTATTTATTTATATCCTTTTAAAGATATATATTTACATGTTTGTAAAGGTATTTTTTAATTCTTTTGTATTAAATATTGAAGGGGGACAGCAAGAGCATCATGCATTCATACCCTATATATCTACATTTATTTATTTATTTATTTACATAAAACCAGGGGCAGGATCCAAACCAGGAGCACCCTGGGATATATATATTTTAATATGTATATTTACATGTTTGTAAAGGTATTTTTTACTTGTTTCCTATTAAATATTGAAGGGGGACAGCAAGAACTGTCAACCCTATATATATATATATATATGTGTATATATATGTGTGTATATATATATATAGGGTGCACTAAACCCTATATATGAAAATATATCTATATACACACATATATTTATACCTATATATATTTGTATTTACATGTTTGTAAAGGTATTTTTTCATTCTTATCTATTAAATATTGAAGGTGAAAGCATGAGCATTCTGTATTCATACCCCATATTTTTTTAATGTATTTATATGCTTTTACATGTATATATTTACATGTTTATAAAGGTATTTTCTAATTCTTTCCTATAAAACATTGAAGGGGGACAGCAAGAGCTGTCAACCCTATATATACATACACATATATATATATATATACAACCATATATATATATACACACATATATATTTATACCTATATATATTTATATTTACATGTTTGTAAAGGTATTTTTTCATTCTTATCTATTAAATATTGAAGGAGGACATCAAGAGCATTGTGTATTCATACCCTATATATAATGTATATATTATATATAGGGTAATAATATATATTACCTATATATATTACCTTATATATATATATATTTATATTTATACACTTTTATATGTATGTATTTACATGTTTGTAAAGGTATTTTTTTAGTTCTTGCCTATTAAATATTGAAGTGGGACATCAACAGCATTGTGTACTCATACCTTATATATTTTTTTTTATATTTATACACTTTTATATGTATGTATTTACATATTTGTAAAGGTATTTTTTGAGTTCTTGCCTGTTAAATATTGAAGGGGGACATCAAGAGCCTTGTGCATTCGTACCCTTACCATATTTACATTTACATTTATATTTATTCCCTTTTTCATCCCTATATTTCCATATCTGTGAGGGTGTTTTTTCATTCTCATCTCTCCAACATCCCCCATTCCCACCCTGCTCCCATTCTGCTGCTCCAAGCACGGAAATGCCTCGTTGCAATAACACAGCTCGACTAAAGAGAATTAATTTTATAGGTCACGCTCCACAAAGACACGTAAACAAACACCCACAGCCAGCACAGACACACAGATGACTCCCAAATCCCCCAAATTTGGGGTGAGGAGCAGCCAAATCCTATTTTTGCTCCATCCCTACGTCGCTCTCTATTAATATCTGACTTTTCTTGGGTGACTTTGGGTTATTTCTGAACCCAGACCTTGTTGCCATGGAGACAATAAGCTGGTCAGCACATCTGCTGGAGAGCAGGACAGGGCTTTGGGAAGGGACAATTCCAAA
>JANPWX010019931.1:18371-34167 GCA_024734555.1 Trochalopteron elliotii
CTGCTGGGATGAGCAAGAGCAGGAATGTGTGTGCACATCCTCGGGCTGAGCTCACTCACACCTGCTGAGCACACCCAGCCAGCTCTGGGTCCTCCTGCCTCGCTCCAGACACCAAATCCTTCATTTAATTCCTGGGCTCAACGGAGCAGCCTGCCTTCTCTCTCTGCAAGGTGAATGTGGGTCAGCAGGCTGTGCTCTAAATCAGATTATTTTTACAGTTTCATCACTGAATTGGTCCTAGGAAGGCACTGCTGTTGGAACATGGATCGTGGGGTGGCTGATTTCCCAGGGAAAGATTCTCTCCAGAGACCCCCATGGAGCAGGCTGGGATTCAGAAGGAAAAACAAGACAATTTCCCAATAATCCGGGATATGATTTGGCTTTTTAAAGGTCCATTTCCAGCCTGAAGTGACCCCAAATCAACCCACTGGGGGCAGAAGCTGCAAAGGGCTGTAAAAAAAATGATGGAAACCAGTGACTGATGTGTAAATGACAATTTTTGGGGCTCCTTTCAGGCGTTGTGTCCATGCAGAGCCTCAGCAGCAGAGTTAAAGCCCTGAGATTCACCCTGATTTTTTGGGATAAGCCAGAATTCTCAGACATTTTTGGTGTCCATGCAGAGCCTCAGCAGCAGGGTTAAAGCCCAGGGATTCACAATGATTTTTTGGGATGAGCCAGAATTCTCAGCCACGATCACAAGACTCAGTTCTTGCCTCTCTGAGCAAGGAATTCTCCTGGGTGTGTTTGTTAACAAACCTTACTCACTGCACAGACACCTCTCAGTGCAAGCAGGGGCAGTGCCTGGGAGCTCTTGGAAAAGATAAAAAATAAGAGAAGAAAACCATCTTCACCCCACGAAATAATCCCTGAGAGAGGCCACAGCATCGAGGGCCAGAGTCCCACAAGCCCAGGGTCATCATCCCCCACCAAAGAACACACAACAGCACTTGGAAGGTTTCAATAATCTGATTTTTAACATTATTTCTGGAGCCAACTGGAGAGACAAAGCGTGGGTGACACCAGGTGACAGAGCACACAACCCCTCAGACCACTCTGGGGTGACAAATGGAACAGACACAACAGGTCCCCAGCTCCCAAGGAAGGAAATGGATCTCAGAGTGATATTTAACACCCATGAAACAAACAGATCATGTGAAAAGTCTCATTAGAAAGTCGCCCAGGTTCCTATGTTAAGGGTTTATATGAAAAAAGCAGGAGTTCTCCACCCTGAATTCCTGATAGAAAACAGCAGGTAGAAACCTAAGGTAGAAATCTGGAGTTAGAGAAATCCTTTGGCAGCATGTTCAGTTACAATCAGGCCTTAAAAATAAATATGATCATGTCTAGACATATGAAGAGAAACACCAACCCCCTCTAAATACACTGGTTTAATAATAATTAAATTATTTTACACTATCTACAAGTTGCATATCACAGAGTTAGGAGTACAAGAGGTGACAGAAGGACAAATCCTGCTTTTAGAAAAGTTCAGGCATGTGTGGAGCTGTGTAGAAAATCTCAGACAAATGAGTATATACATTATTTATACTTAACAATTAACATCATCAAATCACATCTGGCTGGCTCAAGTGAAGATTTCTCTTGGCCCAAAGCTCAGAGTCCAAAAAAACCCACCAATTTCAATTTCCTAACCAACGTGGAGAAGTCATAGCAACAAGAGCAAGGTTTAGTTCAACCCCAAATCAACTTGGGGTGAAATAAACTCTGACAAATAAAAGCTCCAAACAACAAGAATTTGGAACAGCAGCATCGAAATAAATTCATTTCCTCAAAAGACACAAGGAACAAGTTCTCCAAATACTTCAGTATTGCCACGTGTGTCATTTGTACTGAGCTACTTCCAGGGGAAGGATCAAGACAAATTAAAGTCATGTCCAAAGGAAAGACAAAACCCTCCTTCCAATTGCACACATTTAAAGAAAAAGTGATTTAAAGAGCAGGTGCTGAACACTTTTTGCACGAGCATGAGGCTGCAAATAGAAGGTCAAGATAGTAAATAATTAAATGGAAGGGAAAAATAAATGGAGGAGGTGCTGAGAGAAGGGTGGGGTTTGTCACTCAGCAGCCTGGGAGGTCCAATCTGGGATGAAATTTCTACATCAAAAATGCTCATTTAGACAGCTGGGAGCCTCCTGCATTTAACTGAGATGTTTTTATCAGTAATTTGCTTCCATTATTTCCCCAAGCCAAGGATTATCACTCACCAGAGGTGGTTAAAAGCAGGATAAATGTGACCATGCTCCACTGAGGAGGTAAATAGGAGGATGAAGTGTTTTTTTTTTTTTCTTTTTTCAGCAGTTGAAAGAAGAAAAAGGAAGAAATCCCACTTTCCCAAAGGATAATCCAGCTCATCTGCTCCCTTGGACAAAGCCCACCCTTTAAAAAGTGCATCAGGGAAGAAATTCTTGGATTTCTTTTCTCACCAAGTGCCACGTGTGCCCGGCTCTGAGGCAACCCCTCCTCCAGGGACAGGGCTCTGGGTTTCCATGTGCACAGGAGCCCAATCCCACCCTGCAGCACATGGAATGTGCTCCAATCCCCCTTCCCCAAGTGGTGCAGGAGCTCCTCTGTGGGCTCAGGGCCTGTTTAGACACACAGTGGCACAGAGAGGAAATCCAGGAGAGGCAGAACCCCCTGGTCCCATCAAGACGATTCCTGTTTCTCCTTGGGAAGGGAACAGATCCTCAAAGAGTCTTCAGCAGCTTCAAACCTTCTCCAGCCCCCTCCTTTCCCCACAAGGAATTACAAAGCTCCTTCACTTCTACATCCAGCCAGAAAGGAAAACTGAAGAGAGATTCTGTGCAAGTTCCTGGCTCATGGAGTGCCCACACAGGCAGCTGGGAGCATCCCCTGCCTGCTCTTCCCAAGGAGCCTCGTGCTGGCAGTGCCACCCCTGCCAAGACACCAGGGAATTCCAGGAAAATCTGGTTTTCCTCAAGAAAAACACAGCAATTCTCTGTGTTTTCCCAAATATAGAAGCAGCACTGTTAAAAACCTCTTTTTCTTCCACAGGGATGTGGTCCTGAGTGTGGCAGAGTTTCCTCTTCCAGCTGGAGCCAGGGATCCCTCGGTGCATCCTTCAAGAAAGGGACTCCCAACTGCAGAGATTCCCTAAAGCCACTGGGACAGAAGGATTACAGAAGACACCAGAGGAAGCAAAGCATAACCTCATAACCTCAAAGCATAACAGCATAACCTCAGCATCCTCAAGCTTCCAGAAACACATTGGAAAGAGAATTATTTTGGAACAAATCTCTCAAAGATTCACAAGTGGCGTTTCCTGAAAGCGCAGGGAAGGAAGGAAAAAAAAAAAAAGAAAAAAGGGACTCGGGAGGAACAGGGAATTATTTTAAACCATCCCCTAATCTAGTTGAGGATGCACAAAATGCAAATAACCATCAGAGCTGGTGCCTATTTTTACTCTGCATCACCCTAAGGCAGCGAGTTGGGTTGTTGGAGAGGAGAATGGACTCGGATATCCACGGCAGGGACTCCCCAGGATCGCTGGGCCACAATTCCTCCATCGTGCCTGTTCAAAGCAGAGGCTGCTGGTGGAAATTGGTTTGCTGCTGGAGCAGGGAATGAGCAGGAAGAGCCACGGGATAAGCTGGTCCTTGGTTGCTCTGGAAGGCTGCCATGTCCATGCCCATCTGGTGCTGGGGGAAGGCAGCAGTGCCGGGGACACTCGGGAAGGGCTGCGGCAGCGCGGCGGGGTCGGGGCTGCGGGGACACAACACCAACCACGCTGACAGGGCAGCTCAGGGCCAGCCCTCTGCCCTCCCACACCACCACAGGCCACCCCCAAAACCAGCTGGGAGCTGCCAAAAGATGTACATTAGAAAAGAACCTGACCAAAATGGTCATTTTTGAAGGTATTTCATGTTTTGTCGGCTGCAAAAATACGTTTTTTTATGTTCACGCTTTCAACTTAAATCAGCTCTGGCCTTGCAGTTTCCCCTCTGTTACTCCTCCATGTTAATAAGCAGAGTTTCCCAGGAATTCCATACTTTTCATGCCTATAACATGGCAGTTTTTTATGGTTTTTGCAGGAAAAACGTTTTCACCCTCAAAACTCTTCCAGCAGCTCAATAATTCTAGTGCATAACTTTTATTTTTCAGCTTACCCACCCTTTCTTTTTCACTTCCTCTTCCCAACTTACCCTTTCTAACTTCCTCTTCCCAACTTACCCTTTCTTTTTCACTTGTTCTTCCCAACTTACCCTTTCTAACTTCCTCTTCCTGACTTACCTACCCTTTTTCACTTACTCTTCCCAACTTACCCTTTTTCTAACTTATTCTTCCCAACTTACCCTTTCTTTTTCACTTGTTATTCCCAACTTACCCTTTCTTTTTCACTTGTTCTTCCCAACTTACCCTTTCTTTTCTAACTTACCCTTTCTATCTTACCCTTTCTTTTCTACTTACTCTTTAACTTGCTCCTACTATTTAGTTATTAATCTTTGGTGCTGAGTGCTTAAAACTGAGGTCAGAGGTTCCTTTTCAACCTCCCTGGGAAACCTCCTTGTGCAGGATGAATTTTATCCTCAATAATGCTCTCAGTGCTCCCTGGTTTAGTAAAAATGGTATTTGCCTCTCAAAACGAGGTGTCACTAAATGGAAATGCCACGAGAACATGCAAAGTGGCAAAATCTCTCCCCCCAGGAAGAAGAATTTGCTGGATCCATACCTTAAATAAGCAGCTGGAGGTGGCTGAGTGGCTGCAGAGTTGATGCTCTGAGGCAGAGACCTCACCTGGCTCACCTGCTCCGGGGCCAGGCTGTATCCTGGGGACATGGACACCCCCTGGATCATGTAATTCCCACTGGGAGGCTGCACAGGATACGACTGCAAATCAAATCAAAGCCAGGAGATTTGGTGCTCAGCACACACTTTGGAATGAACCCACCAGAATATTCTAAAGCTGGAAGCAAAAAATCTGCAGTTCCTTCACACGCTGGTTTAAATAATGCAAGATTCCCTCCAAATTCAGGCTGGAGCTGCTGGTGGGGTTTGGATTTGGGATAATCAGGTTAGTCCCAAATAAAGCCCAGCATCACCCTGCATTTCCATGCACCAATCTTGGGAGGAAACAGCAAACTGCAGTTGCCTTTTGGCTTAAATTACTTTGTAACCTCCAAATATAATGAATTTGCTGTCGTTACGGGGAGTTAAGGACACAGAATTACTTTTAACTGACATATTTTCAGATCTAGCAGTTGCTATGGCAACTATTCTTTTCCCACTGAACAATTAACATGAAAGTAAAATTCACTTCAAGCAAAAAAACCCTCATTCTGTACTTTTTGAAAAATCTCTGCTTCCCCTTCCACGTTTATTCCTCACACCATCATTAGGGTCAGTGTAAAACAGTTTGGAGCACACATACAGCCCGTTTAGAACTGATACAAAATGTTCATTTTTCTAAGGGCAAAAGGAGCTAAAAAGCAGAGTGCTGCTATATTTAGCAAAAAATACACTGGGGATTAATACACTGATATTCCAGTTCCCTCCCATCCCCACTATTAGATAAGAAAGGAACATTTTACTTGGAGATTGACATGACTCACAGCAAGAACATCCACCAAGCTGCTGCAACACCCCATTCCAACTGCAAGAAATGAATTATGGAAGGGATCTTTGGGAATTTTCAACAGTGGCCAAGCAAAACCTTCTGTTCTAGTGCCTAAATCCCAATTTCTTGCAAAGGCAATGTCAGATTGCTCGTGGGCTCCCTTCAGTTTTGGCTGGGACTTTTTTTTTAAATTTTTTTGAGAACAGGGGTAAGTAGCAGAGAATTTCCAGATTCCAGGGAATTTCCAGATTGCAGGGATACTGACCTGCACAGAGGAGGTGGCTGGGAATTGTGCAGGGTGCTGGAGTTTGGAGTAGGCTGAGTACATGGGGCTCTCATTCATCAGTTTGTTGTAGAGCTCCAGAGCTTCCAGAACCTTCACGTTCAGTTCGGACAACTCGGAATGTTTCCTGCTCCAAAACAAATGCAGAGGGCACTGAGCTGCTGGGACAGCTCACATGGGGAGGAAAGAACACAAGAAAAAAAGAAAAAGAAGCTCCTAAAAGGTAAAAGGTCAATTTTTTTTACCCATTTATATTGAAAAATTGCTGTTGTGGGACTGGAAGCAAAATCCGAGAGCTGCACAAGCACTGCTGGCACCAAACCAGCAATTCCCAGGTGGAATTCCATGTTCTTTTCACCCCCAAATATCCCCAGGAGTCACAGAATCATGGAATGGTTTGGGCTGGAAGGGATCTTCCTTAAAAAATCTAATTCCAACCTTCTCCCACCATCCCAGGCTGCTCCAGCCTGGCCTTGGACACTTCCAGGGATCCAGGGGCAGCCACAGCAAACCTGGGAACTCCCTTCCAGCCAGGAATTCCTTCCCAATCTCCCACCCAAATCTCCTCTTTCCCAGTAGGAAGCCATTCCCTGTGTCTTGTCCCTCCATCCTTTGTCCCCAGTTCTTCTCCATTTTCCTCATCAGCTCCTTCAGGAACTGGGCAGCCAAACCTGAGCAGGGAGAGGTGAGG
Source organism: Trochalopteron elliotii (assembly GCA_024734555.1). NCBI lineage: Eukaryota > Metazoa > Chordata > Aves > Passeriformes > Leiothrichidae > Trochalopteron > Trochalopteron elliotii. The sequence continues at coordinate 24,939 of JANPWX010019931.1, forward strand.
GTAACATGGAATAATAATCCCCAAGAGACTGAAAATTCCAACTTCCAGACAGGCTGGAGAAGGTTACAGTCACAAAATGCCAAAGTAAAAAAGCATCCGTGACCTGTGCAGTGAATTTTGGGAGAGCAGCAATCAAATCTCAGTGAGCACACTCAGAACTTGGTGTTTCAGCATTTAAAAATAAAGGTAAAGTTGGGAAACTTTTCTTGCAAGGTTTTCTAGCTTAGGAGATGAAATAACCAAAAAATATAATTAAAACTGCCCAATTTGAAGGAAATCAGTGAAGAAAATTGTGCTCACCTATCTATCTCTTCTAGTTTTTCATCTATCATTGGTCCCATCTGCTGGCAGATATCTGTGAAGACAAAGTGTTGAGGCAGTTGATGTCTTGCACAATTAAAATGTTTAAATGCAGCCAAAAAAGATTTTATCCAGCTACAGTAAAATTAATTGCTTATTTATTTCAGGGATTGGTAGATGGATCCTGCAAAGCTCGGGCATTTTACAGAGCTGGGAGTTATGCAAATGACTCTGCTAAACATGGAGCTGGCTTGGAACTATTAAAAAAAATTCAAATTATCCCCAGAGCCCCACACTCCCACGGTGAAATAAGTGTTCTCCAGCACTGTTAGTACAGAGCACAGCTCCCCTAAGCTTAAAATAAACACAAAGAACTCCCAGCTCAATCCACAAAAGGTAATTGTGAGAAGAAGTCATAAAAAAAGAGCTCATTTAGTGCTGCAAGTACCTTCTGAGTCGAGCAGATCTGGAGAGTCAAGCTTTAAATCCGTGGGATCTATGCTCTGAAGGACCTGCAGGGTTTTATCCATCTTATCCTGAAAGGAGAAGCCAAGATGAAGAGCTTTGATTTCTCAGCCATGCCAAGACTGGTGTAATATTCAAATAAAAGCTCTTTAGAGACAAAGAACCATCTGCCAACGTTCAGCACCCAAAGAATGGAAAAGCCCAGCAATGTTTTATTTGAAAGTGGCTTCATACCTCATCAATATAAACTGGCTCAGGTTCTGCTTTCTTAATTTCTTCTGCAGAGTCCTCAGGAACAGAGATTTTATCCACAGCTGCTGAAAGAACAGAGATGAGTTTCTCTCCTCTCTGTTGCTGTGATAACTTCAAACAAACATTTGCTCCTTGTTATTTTTCTGTGTGAAAAGACACTGTGACATTTGAAATAGCAATTTGCTGGATTTGTAAATATGCTGCTGACAAGGAATTATGGTGAATCAAACCAAAATTCTGTCACAGAAAATGGTAATAACTTAAAAGAGAAATAAGAGGCAGAAATTAAAGTGAGTTATGGAGTGATCTGTGCTTGATTGTTTGAAACAAGGGCAGGATGTCTCACAGCTCTTTCCTGGGGCTGATAAAGGAAATTATTTTACTGCTGGGCTAATTAGGATTGCAGCACAAAGCTGCCTTTGTGAAACCATCCATCATTGCAGCCTTTGGGAAATAATCCATCCATCACTGCAGCAGGTAACTCACCTGCCTCGGGCTCCACACTCAGGTCAGAGGTGACAAAATTGGAAGGGAACAGCCCCACTCCTCTGTGGTTCTCCCCTTTCCACCAATTGGCATCACTGGGGGAATAAAAAAGGATGACAGAACTCTGGGGTGAACAGAGCCAGGGACATATTTGGGGTTTTTATTGAAAACTTGAGGTTCAGAGATATATTTGGTGGGTTTTTTTAACCAAAACCCTGTGATGTTAAAAAGAGAATATTTACAGGGATTAGCACAAAGCCAAACAGGAGCTGGGGCTGAGGGGAGGGAAGAAGAGGAATCAGAGGATCACTGAAAATGGAACACAAGTCATCAGTTCTTTACATTGATTACTTGCCAGCCCTTTAAAGCTGTCCACATCCCTGTAGGTGTTAACAACAATCATGATTTTAGCTATTTTTAATCAGCTTGGTTCCTGGCAAATGTGATTCTTGATAGCCAGAGGTTTAACAACTGCTGGGAGCAGACAGAACGTGATGCCAGTGCATTTCATGTCATTATGTCACACAACCAATTAAGATTTATCTTCAAAACCACAAATGGGATGAAATACTCGAGGTTCTCCCTGCACTGAAAATGATCTGAGGTCAGAAACCAGGATTTTGGGAGGGTGAAAGGAAGAGGAAGGGATGTGAGGGAGGGCAGAGTGACAATTATTTTTCTGCGGGGAGGGGGGAAAAAAAAAAAAGCATCAGAGGAAAAAATGTGCTACCCTGAGAAAACAACAGTGGTGGAACAAAGGCAGCTCCACCTGAGTGCGTTATTGTACCTGTCATCCAAAACAAAAATAATTTCTCCACTTTTAAAGGTGAGCTCATTGTCCTCCACAGCTTCAAAGTCATACAGAGCTCGCACCTTCCTCAGGCTCGGGGGGTTCTGGGCCATTTCTGCAGGTGGGTACAAGGATTTGGTCTCCAGCTGCTGCTGTTTCTGCTCTTGCAAAGACAATTCAATGGCTGCAGGAGGGGCAGAGAGGGAAAGAACAAGGTTTGTGGGGTTTATCCCTGGAGACAAAGCAGTTTGAAGTCTTGATTTAACAGAAAGAGGATTTATTGGTTTTATTTGAAGAAGGTCTGGGTCTGCTGCTGTGGTATTGGAAGTTGATGTTTAAAATTCAATGTGTCTAACCCCAAATCCTCATGGATGAGGGAAACAAACACCTGGAAATCCACAATTCCCAACCTGCTGTGCCCTTGGTTTCAATTCTGTGCAGCAGCAAAGAGCCCAAATTCCCAAATTTCCCTGATTTCTAACAGAACTTCTGGAGTCTAACCCATAGCTAACTCACCTTTGGCTATATCCTCATCTTCCTTGGATTTACTGGATGAGGAGCCATTTTTAGCAGCATTGGTGGAAGCCTGCAAAGGTGGCAACAACAAATGAAAATTAAATCTCCACAATTATATATTTAAAAAAATTACCACTGAGTTGTTCCTGATCAGGTGGATTATGGAATCCAGGTGATCTCCTAGAAATAAAAATCACCATTCTTTTTTTTTTTTAATTGTTTTCAGCAGGGAAAAAAGGTCAAATAAATAATGAGATTTAATTGAAATAACTGATTTTATTGAAATAATTATTTCAGTCATATTTATTACAGTGAGGCTACTCATTGAAATGATTTTTTCTACCTCTATCCTTCTCTCCTCCCTTCAAGAGAGAAGAGGCTCCAGTTGGGAGCTGCTGACTTAAATCCTACAATTCTCCCCAGCAGCAGAGTGAAATCATTCCTGGAGTTTTCATTCCCCCCAGGAACTGCAGTTGGGTGCCAGTGCTCAACTCTTCCCTGTTTCTGCCATATGTTTTACACATAGATCAGATTTAGAAGTGAAAACATCTTTGTGGAGGAAGGAGGGGTTGTAAAAGTTAAAAAACTCGCAAATGTTTGTAAAAGTTAAAAAAATTCTCTGTGTTTCATATAGAGGAAAGTGAACTTTGTGTAAGGAAATTGTGATAGAAATTGTAATTTCCATTTTCAGGAGTGAATAACACGGAAATATTTAGAAGTATCAATAATAAAAGTCAGGAAAAAACCACCTGGCATCATATCTGCTGTTAGATTGGACATTAACAAACCAGCAAAGTGAAAAATAAACCACTCCAAATGCAGGATAACTCCTGACATGGACAGGAAATGGGGATTTGGGAAAGGAAAATCCCAGCAAATGGGATCCATCACTGTCCCAAAGCAGCTCTCACCTGGGATCCTGCTGCAGGAAAAGTGACCCCTTCTTCCTTCAGGGATTTGATGGTTGCAGATATCAAACTACATTGTGGGTCTTTCTGGAATTCTTCTGCCCATTCCACCATCAGGGATTTTAGCTTTTCACTCACTTTTGGGTGAGCCTGGAAGACAAAATTGGATAAAAAGGGATGTTTGAGCCTCAAAATGGACAGAAAGAGTTCTTACCAAAATTGTTACCAATCCCATTTTACTATAAATATTCTTAATTATTAATAATTGTGGAAATTGAGAGGATTTGAGGAGCAGAGTGTAGAATATCTGACCTTTTCTACCCTGATCTGACATTCCAGAGAACGTGCTGAGCTCCTGGAGCACCAATTCTGGAGAAATGCAGGCTGCCTACCACACTTATCCCAAATTTCTGCCTCTCTGTGTTACTCACCCTCCATTTAACCCCCATTTTCTCTTCATTCCTTCTCAGGGGTGCTGTTTTCCACTTCCCATCCACAGGAATTGCTCTGATATCAGCCACTGCCTTTCCCTACAATCCACCTTTTCTGGCCTCTGCACTCTCTCCTCTGGACAGGTTGGTTCCAGCTGAGAGAACCTCACAAAAACCTCATCTGTGTCTCCTTGAATCAGCTTCTCCCACAAAAAAAGGAATTATACACAGGGATAATCCATAGGGAAAGTTTTTATTCCCAAACTGGGATCCCAGGATTCCCTGGGTGGGATTTTCCAGGACTCCTGCACACCCCTGGGTGGGATCCCAGGATTCCAGGATTCCCTGGGTGGGATCCCAGGATTCCAGGATTCCCTGGGTGGGATTTTCCAGGACTCCTGCCCCTCCCTGGGTGGGATTTTCCAGGATTCCCTGGGTGGGATTTTTCAGGACTCCCTGGATGGGATTTTCCAGGATTCCTGCCCATCCCCTGGGTGGGATTCCAGGATTCCTGCACACCCCTGGGTGGGATCTCAGGATTCACTGGGTGGGATTTTCCAGGATTCCTGCCCCTCCCTGGGTGGGATTTTCCAGGATTCCCTGGGTGGGATTTTCCAGGATTCCTGCACATTCCTTGGTGGGATTTTCCAGAATTCCCTGGGTGGGATCCCAGGATTCACTGGGTGGGATTTTCCAGGATTCCTGCCCCTCCCTGGGTGGGATTTTCCAGGACTCCTGCACATCCCTGGGTGAAATTCCAGGACTCCTGCACACCCCTGGGTGAAATTCCAGGATTCCCTGGGTGGGATTTTCCAGGACTCCTGCACATCCCTGGGTGAAATTCCAGGATTCCTGCACACCCCTGGGTGAAATTCCAGGATTCCCTGGGTGGGATTTTCCAGGATTCCTGCACATCCCTGGGTGAAATTCCAGGATTCCTGCCCCTCCCTGGGTGGGATTTTCCAGGATTCCCTGGGTGGGATTTTCCAGGATTCTCTGGGTGGGATTTTCCAGGATTCCCTGGGTGGGATTTTCCAGGACTCCTGCCCACCCCTGGCTGCTGAAGGTCACTGTTGCTGGACCCAGGATAATGGGAACACAGGGAGCACTTTTGGAGACCTATTTTTTCCCACAGAAAGGCAGAAAACACAAGAGCTGTGAACTCATTTTTGCTTCCCAGCCATTTTATTACTTTCCTTAATTGCTTTGCTCTGATGATTGCAGGGCTCCCATGGATCTGAAAACTCCTTTTTTAACCCATTAACCAGTTTTGCCTCCAACTAGAGCAATAATTAGGGAAAAGCTGCTCCTGCTTCTTCAATTCCTCACATCCAATTTGGATCCCAGCAGGTCCTTGACCCCAACCATTTTAGTCTTATTTTCTTGGTTATTTTCTCATTCCCAGAATCTCTAAAAACCAAAAAGGATTGTCTGCAGCTTTATCCTTTTCCTTGTAAAAATGTCATTTCACTTCCTCATCATTTTCCCTTTCATTTCAGCCCAGGAATTTCCTTCAAGCCTCATAAAAACTCTCTCCAAGAAAAGCTGTATTTATCAGGATCAAATTAATGGAGCTTAGGAACACAGATTTTAATTCAAATTGCTCATGTCATTCTGTAAAAAATTGCAGGATTATCAGTTCTTTAACAGATTCCTTTTTCAGAATAAAAATTACACAATTTTCAGTGAAAACACAGCACCAAAAACTAAAAAATGGGCATTGACTACAACATTAATTTGGAGAAATTATCAAAACAATCCTCCCCCCAGGATTGAAGGGTCTAAAATAATTACCTTGTTGATTATAGCCCGAGCTTCAGTGGCAAAATCCCTGGAACACACTTCCAAGTGGAAGATTTTCCCACAGTTTGAGACACAGGCTCCTAAAAGCTGACAGCAGAAAGATAATTGGGAAAATGTAGGGGAAAAAAAGTGCAAATAAAAAAAAAATTGAGTGCAAATAATGCAAAATAAAAGGTAAATTCAGCACTGATCTACTGAGAGTAATCAAGATATTAATTAATTCATTGATTGATCAGGAAATATTTTAATTGCTGCATTCCATGGGGCTTTTTAGGGGAAATTGGGGGATTTACTCACTGTGAGAGCTTGCAAAGCCACGTGGGGAACTTTGTGGTTCATTCTCTTCATGATGGCTTTAAGGCAATCCTTGGCTCTGCAAAGGAACAACAAAATTGAGGATAAATGGGAGTGACAGGAGCTGGGCAAGGAATGAGGCCAAACCTCCACCACAACTGAAATTATTGTGCAAAAATGTCACCAAACCTGAGCCTAGTGTGCAAAAATGTCACCAAATCTGAATGTATTGATCAAAAATGTCACTAGAACCTGAATTTATTGAACAAAAATGCCACCAAACCTGAGCCTAGTGTGCAAAAATGTCACTAGAACTGAACTTATTGAACAAAAATGTCACCAAACCTGAATTTATTGAACAGAAATGTCACCAAACCTGAGCCTATTGTGCAAAAATGTCACTAGAACCTGAATTTATTGAACAAAAATGTCACCAAACCTGAATTTATTGAACAGAAATGTCACCAGAACTGAGCCTACTGAACAAAAATGTCACCAAACCTGAATTTATTGAACAGAAATGTCACCAGAACTGAGCCTACTGAACAAAAATGTCACCAAACCTGAATTTATTGAGCAAAAATGTCACCAAATCTGAACTTACTGAAGAAAAATGTCACCAAACTGGAACCTGTCAGGGCTGGGCAGGAATTTACCCATTGAGCACTGTGTTTGTCCTCAGCTGAGTGTTGGATTGGAAGAAATTCCCTTTTTTCCCCCCCTGCCATTCCATATCCATTCCCAACAAACTGCTGCCAGGCCAGGAAATGAAGCAATTGCCTGGTTGCAGCCAGAAAATGAACCAAAATGTCCCCAGATAAAGAGATGCTCCAATAAATGGTTATTTGAGTGGCCAGTGGATTTAATTCCCAGCTCCTGGATCCCCTTTTGCACAGCCTGAGGACACAAAGATTTCTGTAATTTGTTTCAGCACAATCTGAGGTGAGTGGAGAATAATAAAGAGCATTTTTAAAATGATTCTGCTGAGGGTTTTCCACACTTTAAATGAGCATTAATGGCTGGCAGGAGCTCAGGCACATCAAAGGCTTCATTAAAACTGATCTTTGGAACATTTAAAAACATGAAATCTTAACAAAAAAAAAAAAAAAAAGCTGATGCAGCATTTAAAAAATAAGTGTCACTGGCAGATACTTGAGCTGCTGGATCAGCAAGGCACAGAAAATCCTCTGTGCCAGAAAATTAGAATATATAATATATTTTCTAAAGATATAAAATTAATATAATTTATAATACAACTTGTAATTAATATAACTTATCATTATATAAAAATGTAATAATTATTATATAAATATATAATTATTTTATACGTTTTATATTTCATCTTATTTCACATACAAACCATGCAACAAAGTCCACTCAGTTATTTTAGGTTGTATTTTTATTTGGGGTAGGCAACAATCTTCATTATTTTCAAGGGCAGAAAGGGAAGAAAATGACACAAAATTGAATTAAAATATTAAAAGATTAAAAATTAAATTATAATTAAAGTTCAGAATTTAGGATTTTATTTTCTATATAAATATATCTATTTAGATTTAATTTTGCATTTTATATACTTCTATTTTTGCATATGTAATTTAAAAAAAATCACTGCATTTTTTACAACACCCCTTCCTGCAAAACCAGATTTAAAACTGTTCCCTCTACAAAAGTCTTGTGGCACTAAAAAGTTTGATTTTTAATAAAGGACTCAAAGGAATTTTTTTTCCTTCAGGAGTAAAGATTCTCAGATGGAGCAGATCTGCTGTTTTTCCCTGTGGCAGGTAATCAATTAAAACCAAAACAACCAAAAAAACCCCACCCAATTTTAATGTTAAACAGAACTGCTAAAAGTTCTGAATTACTGAAGAATGCTGCCTATGCACTAATTGAGGATGAATTCCAAATTTAAAGGATGTTACCACTCAAAAACTCAGCAAATTATTTAAGAATTCTGCCTAGGCACTAATTGAGGATCAACTCCAAATTTAAAGGATGTTATCACTCAAAAACTCAGCAAATTCTCCTGGCCACTACAGAATCAGTGAAATTCCATTTATGTTCCACTCAGGCTAAACTGATTCCAAGTGATTTGTGCTTTAATCCCCATTTTTTTCCTTTTTCTCTCCCATTCTTCCCAAGCACCAACCACAGACAAATCCCAGAAACAGCCCCTGATCCTTGCCAGGTGTTTTTCTGCACAGAAATGATTCCACTTTCTCCTGCTGGCACATTCCCTTCCCCAGACTGATGCCAGATCATTAAATATGAATAACTGGGGCGTGCTGTGCAAAACTCCAGGGGAAAGAAAAAAACAAACCCAAAAAAACCTGGAATGGGCTCAGCACATACAAATTGCTCTGCTCAGAATCCTGCTGGAAGGTTTCTCTGCAAGGATTTCAAAGCCAGCTCAGTGTATTTGGGAGGGTTGAGCATTTTGAGATGTGTTTTGTGTGATATTTCCTTGCTCACAGCAGCACAGAATTCCCTGGAATGCTGAGCTTACCCATTGGGAGTGCTCCCAACTCTGTCACAAATATCCATGATGAGCCCCCAGTCCTCACTGGTGTTGTATTCATTTGTAGCTTTCTCTGGAAAAGAAAAAAGAGATTTATGAAGTGATTTGTTTATGCAAAAGTTCAGATTGCATCAAGAGAATGTATCTTTAATTAATAGTTCATGGATTCGTGGAATGATTTGGGTTAGAAAGAACCCTAAAGCTCATCTTGTTCCAATCCCTGCAGGAACATTAATTCTATAGATTAATTAATAAGGCTTAATGGTATTTATTTGTGCTTTTAAGTTTTTATTAGCCAGGTTATTTAAATCCCATGTAAATACTGCAGTTCAAGTTAATAAACAACAAATGAAATGTTTTATTGCATTTTGCTGCTTCAAGATTGAGTTTTAACCAACTAAACTCAATTGTGTTTTGGCTGCTCAGCAGGAAGATTTCCACAAAGGGAACACGAACACAGCACCCA
>JANPWX010019933.1:0-13639 GCA_024734555.1 Trochalopteron elliotii
GAAACGGGAAGGGAAAAGAAAAGAAAAGAAAAGAAAAGAGAAAGTAGAAAAATAATAAAATAAAGAAAAAGTTTAAAATAAAATAAAAACTAAAATAGAAAATAAAATAATAATAAAATAAATAAAGAAAAAATAAAATAGAAGAAATAAAATACAAAATAAAGTAATAAATAAATAATAAAAATAAAAATAAAATAAAATAGAAAATGAAATAAATAAAATGAAAATATAAATAATAATAATATAAATTAAATAAAAATAAAATATAATAAAATAGAAAAAATAAACAGAACAAAATAATAGAAATGAAAAAGAAATCAAACAAATAAAATAAAATAGAAAATAAAAATAATGTATAAAATAAAATAAAATAAAATAAAATAAAATAAAATAAAATAAAATAAAATAAACTCATAAGAGGGAATTTTATACAGGCATGGAGTGATGGAATGGGGGAAATGGTTTTAAACTGCCAAAGGGCAGGTTCAGGTGGGATTTTGGGCAGGAATTGTTCCCTGGGACGTGGATCTAAAGGATCTTTGAGATCCCTTCCAACCCAAACCATTCCATGATCCTCAATATTCTGTTTGGTCCTCAGTGAAATGATCTCCTGTGTCACAGGATTGATTTTCCAGGCTCTGTGAGAAGTTCTGCACACTCCATAGAAATTTAGATCTTTCCCAATCCCATGTGGATTAGAGCAGCTTGTAGATGAGCCGGGCTTAGAGCCAGGCCTAAATCCTGCCCCTTTCTCAGATGCAGAGTCCCCAGAAGGTCCCTCAATGGCACCAAGGGAAAAAAGCTGCCAGGAAAGCCCAGAAACCTCTGTTGTTTTGATCTTTTTCAGCCTTCTGATGTTTGCATTTTTGTAGCAGAGTTTCTCACAGATTTTCCTATAAACAAAAGTAATGTTATTGCAAACTGTTCTTCTTGTTTATCGTTCCTCTCTTGAGGAGGGACAATTGATGGACTTCTAGTTTGACCAGTGTAGCTGGAAAGGTGGCAACCTTCATCCTCCGATCCCTAATCATTGTCCAAAATCTATATAAACCAACGTAAAAAAATAAATGCCACTCTTTTTGCTCCAACCACCTGACGGTGTGCGTGTCCTTCTTTTCGTGTCCTGTAACAACAAACCTCCAGCTCCTTTTTTCTGCCCCCTGGCAACATCTCCTGCCTTATTTGAAGACCTCAAAGGTCTTCAAGGTGGAGCCACCTCAACCCAAAACCTCTGGGTGCCTCCACTGCCAAAATCCATTTCCCAGGGGATTTTCCGAGTTGTTCCAATGTTGAGCTCAAGCCTCTGCTCAGATTTAAAACAGTTTCTGTTCCTGCGCCTGCCCATCATCATCATCATCATCATCATCATCATCATCATCATCATCATCATCATCATCATCATCATCATCTTCCCCAGGGAAAACCCAGAGGGAATCGTAATCTCTACAAAACTTGGAAAACTTACCCAAACTTGCCCTTTTCCAGAGATATTCCAAGTTCCTTGGTTTGGAACCAAAGATCCCAACTCTTTCAAGGCTTTTCTCTCATCCCTGTCCTTTCCTTTTTCAGCTGAATTTACCTGGCTGAAAATTCCAGCAGGAGATTAAATGGAAAGACTTTCCATTCCCTTGGAACAGGCCCTAAAAGAAGGTGCTGTCTGTGGGGGTTCTTTCATTTTAAATTATTTTTATTTTTATTATTTAAGTTTATTTTTATTTTTAATTGTAAACTATTTATTATTATTCAATTTTCTTTTTATATCATTTTATATATAATACAGAATTTTAAATTAAAGGTTGTACAGCTCAAAGACAATTTAGTTCTCTGAATCTGTTTTTTTTTAATTATCTTAAAACTGAAATTTTTGGATTCTTCATCTCTATTTAGAGGGGATTCATGAACATGCATTTAATTGCTAAACCACTGATGTCTGCCTAGCACTAAACATTCTACCAGTTTAATAATGTACATTTTAAAAGCTTCCTACCTTCATTATTTATACTCCAGGGTCAATAATTATGTGTAATTCATTGCAGGGTATTTTTTTTTTATTCCAAACAAGTAGCAGCAGGGATAATTTCAGGTGCACTGGGTAGGGTGGCCTAAAAACTTGGTTATTGGGAAGGCTGGGCTGGGTTTAATGGCTTAAAATAGAAGTTTAGAGAGGTAGATCAGCTTAAAAAATCATTTTTTGTGTGTATTTGGTAAATATGTCCTGGCCAGGAGATGTTTTTGGGATCAAGCTTGAAGGAGAAGGACATGAACAACAAGAAAATGTGGAGTTACAGCAACAATAACTGCAGGGAGCATCATCAAAGAGGAAGTTTTGGAATAAAGTCCTGTAGGGACCATTCAGCTTCCCAAGGAAAGTCAGTCTTGAGGGCAGAGAAAACTCTGATGTCATTTTTTTCTGGAATTCCACCTCCCCTACTTTGAGACCCTCCATCAACAAACCTGAGGAGCTGATCCATTTTCCAGTGCAGAGCACTTGAATGGAAAATCTTTTTAATGAAATTCATTCAGCATCCACCCAACCTTTCTCTGTTCCACGTGGGATTTCTCCCCCTGTGTCTTCCTGCCACTTTTCCAGCTTTTTTCCCCCCATGGAGCACCAGGCTGGAATGCCCAGGAGGCAAATTTGTAATCCCAAAAGCATTTGATGCAAGCCTCAGACACGAGTTCAGTCATGACAGCTCTTTGTTTATCCAGGAGAGCAGGGAGCAGTTGTGATTCACTCGGGCTGGGCAGTAAACATCCAACAAAAGAGGCTGAAAACTCCTGATAGGGATCAGTCTCCAAAGGAAGAAAATTCCTGCTTGGAATTGCACAGAGGGGTCAGTGAGGGAGGCCTTCAGAATCATCAAATCCCAAAATGATTTGGGTTGGGAGGGATCCTAAAGATCCCATTCCATCCCCTGCCATGAGCAGGGACACCTTCCACCATCCCAGGGTGCTCCAGCCTGACCTTGGGACACTTCCAGAGATCCACAGCTTTTCTGGGCCTCCCCACCTTCCCAGGGAGCAATTTCTCCCTATTTAAATATATTTTACATTATATTCATGTCTCTGCACCACCTGAGACTTGCAGAGATGAGAAGAAGCTTTGGGACATCCCAGCCCCATGGGAGCAGATCTGTCACCTGGTCTGTGCCCTTCGTGCTGGAGCATTTTGTGGTCAGGAGCAGCCACAATTTGGATGAATTGAAGTGGAAACCTAAAATCCAGCTGCCTGGGACACCCTCTGCCAGGTCTAGGCTCAGTCCAATCCTGCTCTTAGGCTGTGACTCAGGTTTAGCTGTGTTAATAATGCCAGTAAAATCAGTGTGTCCAGCCATAACTCCTCAAGAAATCCGTGTGTTCAGAACATATTAAAGCCTGACATTTTAAAAAAAATTTCCATCACGACTAATTAAAAAAAAAAAAAAAATACAGCCTTTGAAGCCTGTATTCACAAAAAGGTGAAAACCAGAGATGGAGAAATATTTATTTTGTCTCTTAAGCTTGACTTTGCTGCCCAGACTCTTTGCTGGACACACTCCCTCTGCTCCCAGCTTGGGAGAAAACTGCTTAGCAAATCCTGGCTGTGCCTTCCCGTTACTCCTTGAGCAACTCCAGCCTTCCCCCATCGATCCCTGTGTTGCAACGGAGGGTGTTAATCGACTCCAAACATTTAATTAGGGCTGGTTTGAGCCCAGCATTTTACAAGCCCGGTGCTTCACCCCGCTGCTGGAAGCAGCACGACGCAGCATCTTTCCAGGCTGTGCACAAATAACAGGGATGGTTTCAGCTCTGCTCTCGCAGCAGCATCAATAAAAACCCCCTCGAGCGTGCCCAGAGGCCAGGAGGATTCTCCGGAGCTCTTTTATCCGGGATGAGCCAGTCTTTGTGCCGAAATTCCTCGCTGCCTCTTTGCTGCCTTCCCTAATGACCACTTCAGTCAGCTCCCGGGGGGAAGCCTGAGTCAGAGCCAGCTCGAAAACTGCTGAGGAAACATCCTCCCTTACTGGAAATGATTCCCAGCAAACAAACTGCCCTGCTCCATTTTTAGGCTGACCGAGCCGAGGACTCGCCACGCTTGGGATTCTGCTCCTGCTGGAATGGGATTGCCTTGGTCTGGCCAAGAGCTTTGAAAAGCTCAGGAGCAAATTCCAGTGGCCACCAGCAAGAGCTGGACTGGGCCAGATGACCTTGTGGAGTCTGGTCTGGGCCACAAATGGGATGTGAGGTCCATCCTCTAATTCCCAAATTTAATCCTGGTGGAAAGAGGTTGCCTTGGTCCCACCATGAGGTCTGAGAAGCTCAGGAGTCAATTCCAGTGGCCACCATCCAGGAAGAGCTGGAGTGGGACAGCTGACCTTGTGGAGTCTGGCCTGGGCCACAAATGGGATGTGAGGTCCATCTTCTAATTCCCAAATTTAATCCTGCTTGGGATTCTGCTCCTGCTGAAATGGGATTTCCTTTGTCTGGCCAAGAGCTTTGAAAAGCTCAGGAGTCAATTCCAGTGGCCACCAGGAAGAGCTGGGTTGGGAGAGATGACCTTGGGCCACAAATGGGATGTGAGGTCCATCCTCTAATTCCCGAATTTAATCCTGCTTGGGATTCTGCTCCTGCTGGAATGGGATGGCCTTGGTCTGGCCAAGAGTTTTGAAAAGTTCAGGAGCAAATTCCAGTAGCCACCAGGAAGAGCTGGACTGGGCCTTGTGGAGTCTGGCCTGGGCCACAAATAGGATGGGCGGTCCATCCTCTAATTCCTGATTTTAATCCTGTTGAAAAGGGATTGCCTTGGTCCCACCATGAGCTCTGCAAGGCTCAGGAGCCAATTCCAGTGCCCACCAGGAAGAGCTGGAATGGGCCTTGGGGAGTCTGGCCTGGGCCACAAATGGGATTTGAGATCCATCCTCTAATTCCCGGATTTAATCCTGCTTGGGATTCTGCTCCTGCTGGAATGGGATTGCCTTGGTCCAGCCAAGAGCTTTGAAAAGCTCAGGAGTCAATTCCAGTGCCCACCAGGAAGAGCTGGAGTGGGACAGATGACCTTGTGGAGAGTCTGGTCTGAGCCACAAATGGGATTTGGGATCCATCCTCTAATTCCCAAATTTAATCCTGTTTGGGATTCTGCTCCTGCTGGAATGGGATTTCCTTGGTCCAGCCAAGAGCTCTTCAAGGCTCAGGAGTCAATCCCAGTGGCCACCAGGAAGAGCTGGTGTAACCAGCTGACCTTGGGCCACAAGTGGGATGAGGTCCATCCTCTAGTTCTAGATTTTAATCCTGCTTGGGATTCTTCTCCTGCTGGAATGGGGTTGCCTTGGTGAAGCCAAGAGTTTTGAAAAGCTCAGGAGCCAATTTCAGTGGCCACCAGCAAGAGCTGGACTGGGCCAGATGACCTTGTGGAGTCTGGTCTGGGCCACAAACGGGATGTGAGATCCATCCTCTAATTCCTGAATTTAATCCTGCTTGGGATTCTGCTCCTGCTGGAATGGGGTTGCCTTGGTGAAGCCAAGAGTTTTGAAAAGCTCAGGAGTCAATTCCAGTGGCCACCAGCAAGAGCTGGAGTGGGCCTTGGGGAGTCTGGCCTGGGCCACAAATGGGATGAGGTTCATCCTCTAATTCCTGAATTTAATCCTGCTTGGGATTCTGCTCCTGCTGGAATGGGGTTGCCTTGGTCCAGCCAAGAGCTCTTCAAGGTTCAGGAGCAAATTCCAGTGGCCACCAGGAAAAGCTGGATTGGGACATATGACCTTGTGGAATCTGGCCTGGGCCACCAATGGGATTTAAGGTCCATCTTTTAATTCCTGATTTTAATACTGCTGGAAAGGGATTGCCTTGGTCCCACCATGAGCTCTGCAAGGCTCAGGAGCCAATTCCAGTGGCCACCAGGAAGAGCTGGAATGGGCCAGATGACCTTAGGCCACAAATGGGATGTGAGGTCCATCTTCTAATTCCCAAATTTAATCCTGCATGGGATTCTGCTCCTGCTGAAATGGGATTTCCTTTGTCTGGGCAAGAGCTTTGAAAAGCTCAGGAGCAAATTCCAGTGGCCACCAGGAAGAGCTGGGTTGGGCCAGATGACCTTGTGGAATCTGGCCTGGGCCACAAATGGGATTTGAGGTCTATCTTCTAATTCCTGATTGTGGGAGAGCATATTTAGCCACTCAGTGCTGAATCTATGGATGGTTTCAATCTGAAACACTATTTTCCTTTCTTCTATTAAACACCAAAAACTTATTTTCCACTTATTTCTCCTCAAAGAAATAGCAAACCAGCAATTAATAAAGCACAAAGGCTTCTAAGGTCACTGGAGAAGAGAAAATGCTTGTCCTGTGTTATGCAAAAAGAACAAAAATCTGCCTTTTTTTTTTGTTCTGCTTTTCTTGCTTAGCTCAGTGTCTATTAAAGAGATAACGGTGGCTGCAGGCAAACCACAGGCAGGAAATTTTCTTTATTTTCATGTAACAGGGAGATTTGTTGAGTCTGGCTTGCTTAGGTAGCTGGCTAAAGCAGTTTTATTTTTAGAACTAAGGAAAAAAATACTTACCAAGGGGGAAAAGTGACTCCCTGGACCTCCCCGTGCTTGTTCTTCATATTTAGAAGATGATGCTTCCCTAAACTCCCAGTTTTTCCCAGTTGTGTTTCCATGGCAGAGGTTGGAACTAGAGGATATTTAAGGTCTCTTCCAACCTGAAGCATCCAATGATTATTTGGGATTGCTTCGACCATCCCCATGTGCAGGGCACAGGGCAGGAGAGGTGGTTGGGGGCAGCCACTTCAGGATCCCACTTCCCTGAAAAGCCTCAAAAAGCCTCAGCTGGAAGTCCCTAAACATCCTGAACATCCAGGAGTGCCCCAGGGAAAGATTTTTCCTGGTCCTTCCCAGCTCCTGGTCCTGTCAGGCGTTGTTCCCTGTTTTTCCTGCATTAACACCACTGAAGGAACCCTTTCCATCAGCTCTTGGAATTTCATTTGTCTCAAACCACTCCACAAACAGCTCCTTTCTTCCCCTCCCTGCCTTCCCCAAAAAACTCTGGGAATTATGCCCTTTTTTTCTCCCCTTCCAGGAATATTGCAAATGCAAGCATTGAGAAAACAGGGGCTGCTGCAATTAAGACCATTTATCTGCTGTAATTAAGAAGATTTGTCTTGGGTTTTGTAAGAGATGTCTCGGGCTGAGCAAGAGTGTCTGGGTTTGAAATTGGATTAGAAATCCAGATTGCTCAATTCCAAGAAGTTGGAAGGACAGGGCTCTCTCCAGGTCTAAAAAGAAATTTGAGCTTTAATTTGGGATCTAGACCTGGCAAGTTCATTCCTGGATCTTTTCCATAAAAACTGAGTGAAAATGGACCAAGGCAGGGGATGAGGTGGGNTATTTATTATTTATTCTTATTCTTTATTCTTTATCCTTTATTTTTTTATTCTTTATCCTTTGTCCTTTATTCTTTATCCTTTTTTTTTTTTTTTTTTTTTTTTTTTTATTCTTTATCCCATCCAAAGGGAGGGATGATCCTGCCTGGCTGGGTTGGAGGTCACATAAAACAGGGACAAGGACGTGGCCCACAGGGGAGGTGGAACCACACACATGTTGCATCCCTGTGGGTTAAACTTCTCCTTCCTCACACTCTCTGCTCACAAAAAAAAAGTCCAAACTTTGCTCTGGGCAAGTCCTGCTTGGCACAGGCCCAAATCTGTGCCAGGGAGTTTGTGAGGAGTAAATAAAGAGGAGCAAATCACAAGGTAGGACTTGACCCTGGGGCTGGCTTTCCACTGTAAATACAGCAGAGATCTGTTTGTGCTGCTCAGGAAGTTCAGGGCACACCCCCAGCCACACCTGGGGACTCCTGGCTTCCAGATATTTCTGTATTCCTGGGATCTGTGCTGGAACTGCCTCCCCCCAGATCCTAGAAATAATCCCTGAGGGGGATGCAGCTATTTCCAGAAGATATTTCCCATAGGTGGAAGGGAGCAGAGTGACAGGACTGATTTACTCTGCCCTGTGCACTCTGGTATTCCCTGACCCCACACACCAGGGAATTGCAGTTCCCTCACAGTCTTCTTACCTAAACACCCTCAGAGGGGCTGCAAACAGTCTGGGTGGGCCAAATTCCTGCTGCAAGCAGGAGAAGACACAAAAAAAACCCCACAGGGAGATATGGTTAAAGCATCCAAGAGCTGCAAGGGGATGCAGAGAGATCTCAGAGGATGGCAGGGAGATCCAAGGGGATGAAGAGAGATGCAAGGGCATGCAGGGAGATCTCTGCCACCATTCAAAAGACAGAATGGACTTGGAATTATGGAATCACAGGATGGTTTGTGTTGGAAGGGACCTTAAAGAATATCTCATTCCCACCCCTGCCATGGGCAGGGACACCTTCCACTGTCCCAGGCTGCTCCAAGCCCCAATGTCCAACCTGGCCTTGGGCACTGCCAGGGATCCAGGGGCAGCCACAGCAAATCTGGGAATTCTGTGCTAGGGCCTCAGCACCTTGTAAGTAAAGAATTTCTTCCTAATATCCCATCCAACATCCAGTATTCCATCTAACATCCCATCCAACCTAAAATTGCAGGGGTGGCAGCCCTGACCTCGTGCTTCCATGGGAATTCCAGTGGGTGGGACTTTCAGAGAGTGGATGGGGAGAGGGTTCTTCCATCTTCACCCAAACCTGTGTCCAGGGGCAGGACAACAGCAGAGTAGCACAAGGACACCCTCCATGCCATCTTCTGGATGGTGCTGAGGAGACAGGAACAAAATCTGGGATAGATCCAACTTGTGGTGCCCAAAAATTCCTGAAGCCACAGGAAACAGGCAGTGGGAGCCTCAGGGATAAACAGAGCAGATAAAGCCACAGGCACAAGGGGTTGATTCCTTATCAGACATTGTCGTTGTAGGACACAAAAGAAAAGATGAGAGACTCCAAATATTGCAGAAGGCAAAGAGTACAGAAAAAAGGTCTTTATTGTCTAATTCCTACTACTTTTTATAAGGTGTTCTGATACAGATTTTACATGGTTGGTGAATAGGAATGACACCTCTCTAATGCCATTGGTTAAACCAGAGAAACAGCAAAACATCATTTGGAGAAAGATTGTTTTGAGAAAGGAGAGTTGTTTTTTGCCAAGATGGTTTGGAGAAAAACCTTTCTTGAGAAATTTTTCCTTGGAAAAAAGTTAGCAGCTGCTAGCAGGCTGAAATCTCTCAGACCCAGAAATATCAGGCCCACATGACATAGCAGCACCTCCTATTCCATCCCTGCCTGCTGGCAGTGCAGTGTGTGAGGCCAGAATCCCAAAATTCCAGGATCCCACAACCCCAGAACCCCTGAATCCCAGAATCCCAGAACCCCAGAATCCCTGAATCCTAGAACCCCAGAATCCCAGAATCCCAGAATCCCAGAACCCCAGAATCCCAGAATCCCTGAATCCCTGAATCCCTGAATCCTAGAACCCCAGAATCCCACAACCCCAGAATCCCTGAATCCTAGAACCCCAGAATCCTAGAACCCTAGAATCCCTGAATCCTAGGACCCCAGAATCCCACAACCCCAGAATCCCTGAATCCTAGAACCCCAGAATCCCAGAACCCCAGAATCCCAGAATCCCAGAACTCCAAAATCCCAGAAACCCAGAATCCCAGAACCCCAGAATCCCTGAATCCCTGAACCCCAGAACCCCAAAATCCCAGAATCCCTGAACCCCAGAATCCCTGAACCCCTGAACCCCAGAATCCCAAAATTCCAGAATCCCTGAATCCTAGAACCCCAGAATCCCACAACCCCAGAATCCCTGAATCCCAGAATCCCAGAACCCCTGAATCCCTGAATCGTAGAACCCCAGAATGCCCCTGAATCCCTAAACCCCAGAACTCCAAAATCCCAGAAACCCCAGAATCCCTGAACGCCAGAACCCCAAAATCCCAGAATCCCTGAATCCCTGAATCCCAGAACCCCAGAATCCCAGAATACCAGAATCCCTGAATCCCTGAACCCCAGAATCCCACAACCCCAGAATCCCAGCATACCAGAATCCCTGAATCCTTGAACCCCAGAATCCCAGAATCCCTGAACCCCAGGATCCCTGAATCTCTGAATCCCTGAACGCCAAAATCCCTGAACCCCAGAACCCCAAAATCCCAGAATCCCTGAATCACTGAACCCCAGAATCCCACAACCCCAGAATCCCAGAATCCCTGAGGCTGGAAAAGCCCTCCCAGCCCAGGCAGTCCCAGCTGTGCCCACCTTGTCCCCATCCAAGAGCACTGAGTGCCACCTCCAGGTGACACCTGCAGGGATGGGCACTGCAAAGCTCCCTGGGCAGCCCCTGCCAAGGCCTGAGCACCCTTTCCATGGGGAAATTCCTGCTGCTGTCCAAGCTGAGCCTCCCCTGCTTTTACAGGAAGGAGAGAAGGAAAGAGGGCCAGAGAAAAAGCTAAAGTTGTGCATGTGCAGAAGGAAATAATCCTGAATTTTTATCCTTTAAAACGTTCTCTGGGAAAGCTGCTGGGTGACCAGGGCAGTTCATTTGTTACCTTGTTATGGATTTGGGAATGTTCAGTGCTGGTCCATCAGTAAAAATGAGAGTGGATGTTCTTCCTGTTGGGTTCAGCCTTTTGATGGCTGGACAATTATTCCATTTGCTCATTTGCTGAAATGACCTGATCACCTACTCAGGAACAAATTGTTGTTTTACACGACCCGGTCAAGTTTTCTTTTTACCATTGTGAATTTGCTTTATCTAATTCAGAGTTTTCATAAATCCACTGACAACTCTTAAGATGAGAACTCTGAGCTTGGTTCTCTCATCTCTCCCCTGTCTGGACAAATTGGTTCACTTGTTTATACTCTGTTCTTGGATAAAACCAAATGCTTAACGAAAATAATCAAAATCTGGTATAATGACAAATGTCTTCTATTCCTATTTATTTCACGTTTTAGAACTTGGTTCTTTCAGATGTTATAATTGACTCAGAGTCCTCACACTTATCAAAGCTCTTGGCAGAGAGTATCTCATGTAACACATTCAGGTCAAATAAAATAAGGAGTAAATAATGGGTTCAATAATCTGTAAAATAAAACTGCATTTGTAAAATCCTTTAGCTTAAAGATAATTGAATTCCAAAGCTCCTGCCACACCTTCCACTATCCCAGGTTGCTCCAAGGCCTGTCCAGCCTGGCCTTGGATATTTCCAGAGATATCCACAACTTCCCTGGACAAAGTTCAGGTTTATAAAGAGCATTCTCAGCTCTTTAGGGATGTGTCCATAAGTTCCCACATTCCCCAGTGGAGCAGGAGAAAAGCCTGTCAAAGACACCAGTGCTGGTTCCAAAACATCTCATGGATCCTCAGCTCCCAATGCAGCAAAACACATGGAAACACCAAAATCCTGCTGTTTCCTCCCTCCTCAGACCTTGGTAGGAGCACAGGACTTTTTGTGCCATAAAATC
Organism: Trochalopteron elliotii; assembly: GCA_024734555.1. Taxonomy (NCBI): domain Eukaryota; kingdom Metazoa; phylum Chordata; class Aves; order Passeriformes; family Leiothrichidae; genus Trochalopteron; species Trochalopteron elliotii. The sequence continues at coordinate 11,433 of JANPWX010019933.1, forward strand.
CAGGCTTTAATTGGCCTTATCCTGAGAGTCCCAGGAAAGTGCATTTCCCTCTCACTTCAAAGCATCCCCCACTTTCCTGGAGCTGCTTTTCCTTCCTTGCCCAAAATCAAGATGTTAAGCTCAATCATTCTCCAGCTGCAGCAAGGAAAGCAGATTCCATTACCTGCTGGAACTGGGTTAACCCCAGGTATAGGCTGGATTTTTTGGTGTTTTTTTTTTTTTTTTTTCTTCTTCCTGGGCTGGAAATGATCCATTACCTCATAATAAAACTGGAAATTGAAAGCAGTTCCCTTTCCCTTTTGCTCCTAAAAAAAATTGGTGTTTCAGCTCCGGGGAGGAATTCATGGGCCCAATCACAAAGCCTGAGTGTAGCTGCTCTCTAATTAAATTGGAGCAGCATTTTTTTCTTTTTTTTTTTTTTTTTCCAGCAGCAAGCATCTATTCCTTGGAATGAACCTCCACTGCTGGGGATCTGAGCAGTTCCAATTAGGAGAGTTCTGCTTTGAGCTCTCCTAAGCCCAAACACACAGCGTGGCATTGTGCCCTCGCCCATTAAACTGGAAATACAACCCCCCTTTATTTTTTTTTTGGTTCAAATAAGCTCCAGGAGATGCCTTTCCTGGAAGTTTGAAGTCTGGTTCTTCACCTCACATTGGGCTACACTGATGATTTCCATGAGGTTTTTGGGTGGAATTAGCAGAGTGTCGTGTGTCCATTTTGATTAAATGGTCCCGTGCCTCGTTTTGTTGGGTTTTAATTACTGCAGTAATTAGGGGAACTCTCTGGGAGCTCTGCTCACAGGAGACCATGTAGGACACTCTGATTCCCTGAAAACAGCACCCACTTTTTCCTGCATTGCATTTCCCTGACATTTTCCACTCCTCTGAGGTAATAAATTGCTCCATAAATTTAGGAAGAACTGATCATAATCGTGGAGGGAAGTGCATAAGGAGACCATTAAGAAAATCAAGCCAGACCCTCCTGTACTTGGCCTTCCTTGCCATGCAATATCCCAAATGAATGGCACACTTTAATGACCAGCTAATTAAAATTTAATGGACTTGCCCATTGCTACTGTCTGTGCTTTATTTGAGCTCGAGGTAGAGCCTCGATTTTTATTTAATTCGGCTGCCTTGGGGGATGTTTTCCATTCTGCCAAGTGACCTAGAACATGTATTTGCTGCTGTTGCTGATAAAAATAAGTTGATAAAACCAAACCCGTGGGTTTTTCAACTCTTTCCTCCTATTTTTCCTCCTTTCCTCCAGTTACCTTTTCCCTCCCTCCTTAATTCCTCAAAAATCCTCTTCTCCTGCAGAAGGAGGAGAAATGTCCTTTAAAACCCCCCAAAACAGCCCAGTGGGTGCTGTGCAAGTGATGAGACAGGCTTGCAAAATATTAATAGGAATTGCATTGCTAATTTGATTAACCCCTCGTTATCATCATGTTTTAATTATCACAGCCCTGCCATTGAGGGCTGACATCAAACTCTGACAGCAGCAATTCCCTGAGCACAGCTTGTGGTTGCTGAGTGTGATCAGGGCTCAGCACATTCCTGATTTCTGAGAGATGTGGGGTGGCTGAAGCTGCTGGAATCCCTCCTGTGGAAATTTGGGAGGAAAAGAAGAATTTAGAGTGGAGTCACTGCAAGGAGTCCCTGCTGCCAGGACCTGGAACTAAATCCAAGCAGGAATCAAGGTTGTCCCTTTGTTGGTGGGATGGGCAATCCCTCAGGAAAGCAAATCCCAGAGGATTGAACTCTCCTTTTTTTAACAGGATTTCTTTATCCCAACTGATCCAAGGGGCTCCAGAGATGTCCAAGGATGGCCCTCAGCTTCTGGAAAGTGTTGGGCACTGCTGAGGTTTCTTCCTTTGGCCTCTCATCCCTCACAGAAACTTCATTTTTCACCTTTTTAACCCTTGTTTGCTCTCCAAGGATGGCCCTCAGCTTCTGGAAAGTGTTGGGCACTGCTGAGGTTTCTTCCTCTGGCCTCTCATCCCTCACAGAAAATTAATTTTTCCCTTTTTTAACCCCTGTTTGCTGTCTGAGGATGGCCCTCAACTTCTGGAAAGTGTTGGGCACTCTTGAGGTTTCTTCCTCATGCCTCTCATCCCTCACAGAAACTTCATTTTTCACCTTTTTAACCCTTTTTTGTTGTGCCTGGGAGTGAAACTTCCTGCTGCATGTGGGGCTCAGCCAGAGTTTTTC
>JANPWX010019936.1:0-15586 GCA_024734555.1 Trochalopteron elliotii
TGGGATGGGTTGGGGTCTCACTGGGATGGGCTGGGGTCTCACTGGGACTGTTTGGGGTCTCATTGGGATGGGTTGGGGTCTCACTGGGATGGGCTGGGGTCTCACTGGGATGGGCCGGGGTCTCACTGGGAAGGGCCGGGGTCTCACTGGGATGGGCCGGGGTCTCACTGGGATGGGCTGGGGTCTCACTGGGATGGGTTGGGGTCTCACTGGGATGGGCTGGGGTCTCAGTGTTGTCGCTGTTGTGCCCCTGCAGAGGATCCGGACGTCAGGAATCATCCTGCTGGAGACCATCCTCTTCGGCTCCCTCCTCCTCTACTTCCCCGTGAGTGTCCAGGGGAAAACCTGCCCCCGGGGCTGGAAAACCGCGGGACGGGGTCGTTGTGGGGAACAAAAGAAAGACGAGATGTGGCTAGAGGACACAAAGAGAACGACACTCACACGGTCAGGCCGTCAGGGCAAAAAGAGGGTGGTTTGTTTTTCAGCCTCAGTTTATCTAGATTTTGGACAATGACCGCGAGGTTGACACTCCTTCAACCACACTGGTCAAACCACAAGTCCATCCTCTCCTCAAGAGAGGAACGACAAGCAAGAAGAGCAGTTGACAAAACATCACTTTCGTTTGCATGAAAATCTTGTGAGAAACTCCACCACAAAAATACAAACATCAGAAGGCTGAAAAACATCAAGGCAACAATGAGAGACTCCAAATATTTCAGAAGGCAAAGAGCATTGAAAAAAAGCTTTATTGTCTAATTTTTACTACTTTTTATGAGGTGTTCCCATACAGACTTAACATGATTGATGGATAGAAACCTCTTTAATTCCATGGGTTAAACCAGAGAAACAGCAAAACACCACCTGGAGAAAGATTGTTTTGAGAAAGGAGAGCTGTTTGCCGAGATTGTTTTGAGAAAAAACTTCCTTGGGGAAAAAAGTTACCAGCTGCCAGCAGGGCTAAAATCTCTCAGCCCCAGAAAATATCAGGCCCACAGGGATGGAGTTTCCAGCACGGAGCTGCCCCAAGCAGGGCACGGCTCCACCTAATTGTTAATTTGGCCGGCACAGTCCCTCGGGGCTGCCCTATAAACCTTGTCAGAAAACCAAATCCCTTTTCTGCCGCTGGCCACGGGAATTAATCCCTGCCCAAATCCCCTCTCCCCTCCCTCCCTCCCGAGCTGCTGCTGCTGTGGGGTCACAGGAGGGGAGGGGGGCACAGGGCTGGCCTGGAAAGTGATTCCCGAGGTGTTGGGAAAGATGGGACAGGCAAAGCTCACAAATACGTTTGTCTGGCAAGAGATACTGAGAATATAAAACTTGTGAATGAAATAGAAATGAAAACTTTGAGATGTGATCATGGCAGGCAGGAAGACTGTAACAAACAATGGGCCACTGAGAGATTTAAGGGTGTAGCCCCACTCTACTCTGCCAAGGTATCAGGGAAAAGACAGATAAGAAGACAGTCTTTAGAGTTTAGAACACAGAGTGACATGGTAATAGAGCAGTTCTCATAGGCTGGATGCAAAGTCTGTAAGTTTTGTACTTTGTGCAGGTTGGTCACTGTAAATCAGAATATTCTACACAAAATATTGTATTTCTATAAAAATATAAAACTTGGGAGTGAGACAGAAATGAAAGCTGAGCTTTGAGGTGTGGGCATGGCAGGGCAGGAAGGCGGCGATTTGCTGGAGAGGGGTTGGGTGACAGCAAAAAAAGGGACACCAAGGGACCCAAGGGTGCAGCCCCACCAAGGTATCAGGGAGAAGACAGATAAGAAGACAGTCTTTAGAGTTTAGAACACAGAGTGACATGGTAATAGAGCAGTTCTCATAGGCTGGATGGAAAGTCTGTAGGTTTTGTATCTTGCACAGGTTGGTCACTGTAAATCAGAATATTCAAGACATAAAGAGATTATAGTGGATTGTAACAAGGTTCTCACCCCTTTTCTTTACCCTTCTTACTTTACCTCTCTTACCTGGCCCACCTCTTACCTCTGACCTCTCTGCTCTTACCTCACCTCCCTTACCCTGCTCTCTCTCCTTGGGGCATCCCCTCAGCCCAGGCTGGTGGCTGAAGGCAAAGCCCTTTTTACCCACCACCCCTGCAATAAAACCACTAAAAGTGTTCCTAAAGTGTCTCAGCTCTGCAGAGCTCCCCCTCCCTGCTGCCCTCTGATGTTTCTACACCCGTGGCAGGTGGGATCCAGCCCTGGATGTCCCTCTCTCTGTCTCTCTCTCTCTCTCCAGGTGTTCATCCTGTATTTCAAGCCCAGCACCTTCCGCTGCATCGTCCTGCGCTGGGTGCGGCTGCTCGGCTTCGCCACCGTCTATGGAACCATCACCCTCAAACTCTACAGGTGCCTGGGGCAGGGGGGGCTGGGGGCTCGAGACCCCACACTGGCATGAGTTAGGGTCTCACTGGGAAGGGCTGGGGTCTCACTGGGACGGGTTGGGGTCTCACTGGGATGGGTTGGGGTCTCACTGGGATGGGCTGGGGTCTCACTGGGAAAGGCTGGGGCCTCACTGGGACGGGCCGGGGTCTCACTGGGATGGGCTGGGGTCTCACTGGGAAGGGCTGGGGTCTCACTGGGACGGGCTGGGGTCTCACTGGGACGGGCTGGGGTCTCACTGGGATGTATTGAGATCTCACTGGGATGGGCTGGGGTCTCACTGGGAAGGGCTGGGGTCTCACTGGGATGGGTTGGGGTCTCACTGGGACTGTTTGGGGTTTCAATGGGACAAGCAGGGTCTCGGTGGGATGGGCTGAGGTCTCACTGGGAAAGGCTGGGATCTCACTGGGACGGGTTGGGGTCTCACTGAGACAAGCAGGGTCTCACTGGGATGAGTTGGGATCTCATTGGGATGGGTTGGGGTCTCACTAGGTCTGGTTGGGGTCTCACTGGGACTGTTTGGGGTTTCAATGGGATGAGCAGGGTCTCACTGGGAAGGGCTGGGGTCTCACTGGGATGTATTGGGATCTCACTGGGACTGTTTGGGGTCTCACTGGGATGGGTTGGGGTCTCAGTGGGATGGGTTGGGGTCTCACTGGGACTGTTTGGGGTCTCACTGGGATGTGTTGGGGTCTCACTGGGACTGTTTGGGGTCTCAGTGGGATGGGTTGGGGTCTCACTGGGATGTGTTGGGGTCTCACTGGGATGAGCAGGGTCTCACTGGGATGGGCTGGGGTCTCACTGGGATGAGCAGGGTCTCACTGGGAATGGTTTGGGATCTCACTGGGATGAGTTGGGATCTCACTGGGATGGGTTGGGGTCTCAGTGGGATGAGCAGGGTCTCACTGGGATGGGCTGGGGTCTCACTGGGATGGGTTGGGGTCCCACTGAGCCGGGTGGTCTCTCACCCCTCCCTCCGTCCCTCCCTGTGTCCCTCCCCCAGGGTGCTGAAGGTGTTCCTGTCCCGCTCAGCCCAGCGCGCCCCGTACGTGTCGAGCGGGCGGGTGCTGCGGCTGCTGGCGCCCATCCTGCTGCTGGTGCTGTGGTTCCTGGCCGCCTGGACCGTGGGCGTGCTGGACAACGCCCGCAGGAACATCCCCCTGGTCATCCTGGCCCGCACCCCCCGCGGCCTCCGCTTCCCCCTCTGCGGCCACGACTGCTGGGATTACATGATGGTCATCGGTGAGAGCGGCCCCGGCGTGGGCTGGGGGGGCACGGCCCTGGGAGCCCGCCCCGGCAATGGGGGGTTTCATTTCCTTGTCTGTTTATCTCTCCTGGAAGCTGCAAGGACCTGGGATCCCACCCTGGGAATGGGGGGTTTCATTTCCTTGTCATTTTATTCCTCCTGAAAGCTGCAAGGACCTGGGATCCCACCCTGGGAATGGGGGGTTTCATTTCCTTGTCCTTTAAAATTCCTGAAAGCTGCAAGGACCTGGGATGCCACCCTGGGAATGTGGGGGTTTCATTCCCTTGTCCTTTTATTCCTCCTGGAAGCTGCAAGGACCTGGGATCCCCACAGCCCATAATTGTGGGGATTTCTTTCTCTTATCCATTTCACCTTCCTGGAAGCTGCAAGGACCTGGGATCCCCACAGTCCCAGGACCCCATCCCATGATTGTGGATCTTTTATTCCGTTATCTTTTTAAACCTCCTGAAAGCTGCAAGGACCTGGGATCCCCACAGCCCCCAGGACCCTATCCCATAATTGTGGGGATTTCATTCTCTTATCCATTTCATTTTCCTGAAAGCTGCAAGGACCTGCGATCCCCGTGGCCCTGGAATCCCATCCTGGGAATGTGGGGATTCCATTTCCTTGTCCTTTTAATCCTCCTGGAAGCTGCAAGGACCTGGGGGAAACTACAGCCCTGAGAGCCCACCCCATAAGTGTGGGGATTTCATTTCCTTGCCTGTTTAATCCTCAGGGAGGCTGCAAGGACCTGGGGGTCCCCACAGCCTTGGGACCCCACCCCATAAATGTGGGGCTTTCATTCTCTTGTCCATTTCAACTTCCTGGAAGCTGCAAGGACCTGGGATCCCCACGGCCCTGAGATCCCACCCCATAAATGTGGGGATTGAATTCCTTTTTCTGTTTAATCCACCTGGAAGCTGCAAGGACCTGGGGGTTCCCCACATCCCCAGGACCCCACCCCATAAATGTGGGGTTTTCCTCCCCTCGTCCCTTTAATCCCCCTGAAGGTTTCCAGGAGGGTTGGGGTGCCCCAGCTGCCTCCCCCCTGAGGATCCCCTGGTGCAGGGGTCAAGTCGTAATTTTTTAATTAATTTGAAGTTTATTAATTACACAGGACTCCATATTTATTAATTCTTTATCTATATTACAGCCCTGTGAGCTCTAAATAACAAGGTGGAAAACGGATTTCTCTCTAACCCTTTCCAAAGTCTTTCAAGCTCTAATTAACCAATAATGAGATAACACCTATATTATTTCTATTTTTGACCCAATAATTGACCACCCAAGGTCCACAATGCAGACCCTTTCACCCAAAGGGTGAAATAAGAAAAATAAGAAAACCAATAAGAAAAAATAAAAAAACCAATAAGAAAAAATAAGAAAACCATAAGAAAAATAAGAAATCCAATAAGAAAAATAAGAAAACCAATAAGAAAAAATAAGAAAACCATAAGAAAAAATAAGAAAACCGTAAGAAAAAATAAGAAAACCATAAGAAAAATAAGAAAGCCATAAGAAAAAATAAGAAAACCAATAAGAGAAAATAAGAAAACCAATAAGAAAAAATAAGAAAACCATAAGAAAAATAAGAAAACCAATAAGAAAAAAAAGAAAACCAATAAGAAAAAATAAGAAAACCATAAGAAAAATAAGAAAACCAATAAGAGAAAATAAGAAAACCAATAAGAAAAATAAGAAAACCAATAAGAAAAAATAAGAAAACCATAAGAAAAATAAGAAAACCATAAGAAAAAATAAGAAAACCATGAAAAAATAAGAAAACCAATAAGAGAAAATAAGAAAACCAATAAGAAAAAATAAGAAAACCATTAAGGAAAAACCACCCAAAACCACTAAGAAAAAGGACATAGACTACGCCCTAAATCCTCCATATATCAAAAACCTTAAAAACCTTTATAAAGCCTTAAAAATCTGAATTTCCAGAGTTTCCTCAGCTCTCTCCTGCTCTGCCCCACAGCTGAGATGCTGTTCCTACTGTGGGGCAGTTTCCTGTGCTACGCCACCCGTGCCGTGCCCTCGGCCTTCCACGAGCCCCGATACATGGGCATCGCCCTCCACAACGAGCTCATGGTCTCTGCTGCCTTCCACCTGGTCAGGTAGGGCTGGGGATGGAGGTTCCCACCCCTGAGAGGCTCAGGAACCATCCCAAGGTGGGCTGGGAATCGTCCCAAGGTGGGAAATCGAAGTTCTCACCCCTGGGAATGCTCAGGAACCGTCCCAAGTTGAGGTTCCCACCCCTGGGGATGCTCAGGAACCACCCCAAGCTGGGCTGGGAATTGTCCCAAGGTGGGAAGTTGAGGTTCTCACCCCTGGGAATGCTCAGGAACCATCCCAAGGTGGGAAATCGAAGTTCCCAGCCCTGGGAATGCTCAGGAACCACCCCAAAGTGGGCTGGGAATCATCCCAAGGTGGGAAGTTGAGGTTCCCACCCCTGAGAGGCTCAGGAACCATCCCAAGGTGGGCTGGGAATCATCCCAAGGTGGGAAATCGAAGTTCCCACCCCTGAGAATGCTCAGGAACCGTCCCAAGTTGAGGTTCCCACCCCTGAGGATGCTCAGGAACCATCCCAAATTGAGGTTCTCACCCCTGGGGATGCTCAGTAACCATCTCAAGGTGGGCAGGGAATCAAGGTTTCCATTCCTGGGGATGCTCAGGCGCTGTCCCAAGGTCAGAAATCGAAGTTCTCACCCCTGGGAATGCTCAGAAATCATCCCAAGTCGAGGTTCCCACCCCTGGGGAGGCTCAGGAACCACCCCAAGGTGGGAAATCGAAGTTCCCATCCCTGGGAATGCTCAGGAACTGCCCCAAAGTGAGGTTCCCACCTCTTGGGATGGTCAGGAGCATCAAAAGGAATCAGGATCCCCCACAATGGGAAGGGTTTAAGGGCTCTGGATCTCCAAATGAAAAGGGGTTTGATGGGGAGAATGTGGGTGCCCTGCATCTCCAAAGGAAAGGGGGTTTGGGTTCTTGGGATCCCCTCACAATGAGAAGGGTTTGGGTCCTCTGGATCTCCAAAGGGAAGGGGGTTTGGGTGCTCAGGACCCCCTCAATGGGGTGAATTCGGGCACCCAGGCAGGACTGTGGGCTCTGGAGGTGGGGAAGGGCTGCAGTGGGGCCTGGCACTGCCCTGCTGGTCCCTTGCAGGTTCCTGATTGTCCCCTCGCTGCACCCGGACTGGACCCTGCTGCTCTTCTTCGCTCACACCCACGGCACCGTCACCATGACCCTGGCCCTGCTCTTCATCCCCAAGGTATGCCAGGGAAGGAAGGGGCTGGAGCACCAGGAGAGGCTCAGGGAGCTGGGAAAGGGGCTCAGCCTGGAGAAAAATGGACCAGGAGGGACCTTGTGGCTCTGCACAAGTGCCTGACAGGAGGGGACAGCTGGGGAGGTCAGGCTCTGCTCCCAGGGAATGGCCTCAGGCTGGGCCAGGAGAGGTTTGGGTTGGATATTGGGGAAATTTCTGCATGGAAAGGATGATCAGGCATTGGAACAAGTGGAGTCTCCATCCCTGGAAGTGCTGGAATGTGTGGATGTGGGATTTGGGGATGTGGGACAGGAACCCCTGACCTCAGAGAGCTTTTCCAGCCCCAACAATTCCGTGATTCCATCACTAACACTCATCCCAGAGACTTGGGGAGTTGGGACAGGAAGCCCTGACCCTGGAGAGCTTTTCCAGCCCCAGCAGTTCCTTGATTCCATTATTAACCCTCATCCCAGAGACTCCGGGAGCTGGGACAGGAATCCCTGACCTCAGGGAGCTTTTCCAGCCTCCACAAGTCCATGATTCCACCACTAACATCCACCCCAGAGACTCAGGGGGCTGGGACAGAAATCCCTGACCCCGCAGAGCTTTTCCAGCCTCAATAATTCCATGATTCCACCACTAACATTCACCCCAGAGACTTGAGGAGCTGAAACAGGAACCCGTGACCCCAGAGAGCTTTTCCAGCCCCAACAATTCCGTGATTCCACCACTAACACTCACCCCAGAGACTTCAGGATCTGGGACAGAAACCCGTGACCTCAGAGAGCTTTTCCAGCTTTAACAACTCCACAATTCCATCACTAACGCTCACGCCAGAGGCTCGGGCAGCCGGGCCAGGAGCCGCAGGGTGACTGTCCCCTTGTCCCCGCGCAGTTCCTGCACACGGGCTCGCCTCTGCGGGAGGAGATCACGGCCGAGGTGTACGAGGACGAGCTGGACATGCGGCGCTCGGGCTCCTGCATGAACAGCAGCATCGCGTCCGCCTGGAGCGAGCGCAGTCTCGACCCCGATGACATTCGGGTGGGTGGCACACTCAGGACCTTCTTTTGACGCTAGCTGTGCAGAGTAAGAGGTGCCTTTCGCAATCTTTTCCTGACCGCAAAGCAGAGGGGAGGGGACGAGGGGCTGCAAACCCCGCGGGGAGGGGGATTTGGGGTCACGGGGACGACGCTGGGCTCGGTGGGACCGTCCCAACCGCAATCCCTCGCTGGAGGATTCTCTCCTCTCTCCCTTTTTCTCTGCCGCCTTCCCCCCTGTCTCTGCCCGCGGCGCAGGAGGAGCTGAAGAAGCTTTACCGGCAGCTGGAGGTGCACAAGACGTGGCGGATGGCGACCAACAACCCGCACCTGGCTAAGAAACGCAGCTCCCGCCGCAGCCTGGCCCGCTCCATCCTCCGCCGCAGCGGGGCCGAGCTGGCCGAGGGCTCGTCCCGCCGCAGCAGCAGCATCGCCGGGGACCGGACCGCGGGGACCCTGTCCCGCCGCAGCTCCTCGGCCAAACGATTCGGGGATGTCAGCCTGAGGATGAGGGATGAAAGCTCCCGGCGCCGCTCCTCAGCCCTGCGCAAATCCCGCAGCTCCGAGGGGCCCCACCGAGGCTCGCCCACCCCGAGCCCGCCCGAGGAGGCTCCGCCGGCGGCGGGGATGGAGGTGGAAGGATCCGACAGCGACTCTCTGGACGCTGCCCCGCTCCTGTGCAAATCGGCCAGCGCCCAAAACCTGACGGGGCACTGGCAGAGACCCCCGGGCCGCCCCCCGCCCTTGCAGAAGTCGCACAGCGTTGTCGCCGGGGCTCGGGAAGCGGCGCTGCTGGCCGCCCGTAGAGCTGCCCGCGATGAGTGGCACAGCGGCCGCCACCTCTCCGCGCCCGTCCCCGGCGACACGGCGACCCCCCAAAGCCCCGCCGAGAGCGGGTCCCGGCAGGACACGGCCCCGCTGGGTGATGCCAAGGGACACAAACATGTCACCTACGCGCCCATCAAGAGCGTCAGCGTTGACAGCGCGCACCCGCCCAGGAGGGTGAGGGTGACGGTGAAGAAAACCCCACCGCCGCCCCCTGTGAGATATCAGAGCCTGCAGCGCTCGGGGACACTTGGGGACAGCTCAGAGCCACCCCCGGGTCCCCCGGCACAGGGGGGAGAGGCGCAGGGGACAGCAGGGGACGAACAGGAGCGCGTGTCCCCTCCGGCAGAGAAGGGCAGGCTGCTGACCCCAAGCGCCAGCTCGGCACACGTTTGTCCCTGGGAGCTGATCCAGGACGAGATCCTGAGCAGGAAACAAAAAGCAGAGTCAGGGACCCCCGGTGACACAGCGGCCACCAGCCCCGGCCTCAAGCCGCCCCCACAGAAAAGTTTCCGGAGCTTGGGACTCGCCATCAAAGCCCTAAATCGCTCCAGGGGGAAGAGCGTCCTGAAAGGGAAAAGCGAGGGGAGCCTCAGGAAGAGGGGGAGCAGCAGGAGGGAGAAATCCGGCCCGGCAGAAGCCTCGGCCGTGCCCCTCGGGGGGCTCAGCCCAGACCCCGCTGCCAAAAGCCCCGAGGGGAGCGGGCAGAGCCTCGAGGTGCCCGCGCTGCAGCACAACAACAACGCCGCCACCCCCGGGGAAACAGCGGGCTGGGGGGACGGAGGGACAGCAGGACAATGCGACAGCCTGGCCGCGGGGACAGGAGATGGGGACAAAGCGGCGGAGGAGCCCAGAGGGGACGCGGGTATTGGTGGGGGTCTGGAGCCACCCAGCGCGGACCAGCAAGGAGCAGAATGTTCCCTGGAGGTGGCACGGGTACAGCCCCAGGAACGGGACGAGGCTCCTGCAGGGGACATTCCTGGGGTCACAGCGGAGGAAGAAAGGACACTTGAACAGCTCGAGGGTCCCTTACAGCCCCGGGACTACCCGGAGGAGGAGCAGCAGCCGCCTGCAAAGCCCACCCCGAGCAGCGCCCGGGGCGCGGCGGGGGCAAAGCTTTGTCCGCCCGGATCGCTCGGAATCCCGGCGGGAAGGGCAGCCCTGCTGCGCCAGGAGGCGATCGCTCCCCGGGAGGACGGAGGGATCCCAGAGAGCCCCGACAAGGTGCTGGAAAAGGGGAGCAACCAAGCCCAGCCCGAGCGGGGCCCTGGGAGGAGCGGGAGCGCGCAGGGAGAGTTCAGTCCTGGGGAAGATTCCAGCTCCAAAGCGGGAATCTCCCCTGGGAAGGGAGGCAGTGAGGGGGATTCTCAGCGCTCTCCGGGCGTGGAAAAACCCTCAGAGCTGCCCAAAGTGGCCTCGGAGCAAGCGGAGGGCAGCAGGGCTGAGGTGTGCCCGGGGGAGAGGCGGGGACAGGGAAGGAGTGTCCGAGCAGAAATCTGCCCCTGGGACACACAGGGGGCTCTGCCGGAGCAGGAGGGGCAGGGATCCCCCAAATCTGGGATGGGGCTCGCAGGAAAACCCCCAGCTCTGCCCAAACCCTCATCCCAGAGGGCTGGAACCACGGAGAGCAAAAAGGCCAACATCTGTCCCTGGGAGGTGGATAATGAGCCGCGCCCAAAAACAGAGATCTGCCCTTGGGAAGAGGCTGCAGCTCCGTCGGGGAAGGAGAGGATGAGGCAGGACACGAGTGGCACTTCCAAAGGGGAAGAGAAAGTGGGATCCAGAGCACCGGAAAAAGGAAAGCAGCCCTCAGGCAAAGCCCTGCCCAAATCTCCTTCAGGGAAATCCCAGAGCTCAGAGAAGGCAGAGATCTGTCCCTGGGAGTCTCAGGATCTTAAATCCAGTGACAAAGCTGAAATCTGTCCCTGGGAGGTGGCTGAGCCTCAGGTGGAGAAAGGAAGAGCCCCAGGAAAGGGTAAATTCCTAGGACAAGAACCAACCAAAGCTCTGGAGAAGAGCAGCAAAGAGAGGGAATCGATCTGTCCTTGGGAGAGCCTGGACACGGAGCAGCCTCTGCCCAAACCCCAAACTGGGAGCTCAGCACTGCCCAAAGCTCCTTCAGGGAAATCCCAGAGCTCAGAGAAGGCAGAGATCTGTCCTTGGGAGGTTGAATCTACTGGCAAAGCTGAAATCTGTCCCTGGGAGTCTCAGGACTCTAAATCCAGTGACAAAGCTGAAATCTGTCCCTGGGAAGTGGCTGCACCTCAGCTGGAGAAAGGAACAGGCCCAGGGAAGGAGAAACTCCCAGGAAAAGAAGCCTCCAAAGCTCTGGAGAAGAGCAGCAAAGACCGAGTCTCCATCTGTCCTTGGGAGAGCCCAGACACGGAGCAGCCTCTGGCCAAACCCCAAACTGGGAGCTCAGCACTGCCCAAAGCTCCTTCAGGGAAATCCCAGAGCACCGAGAGCCTGAAAGCTGAAATCTGTCCTTGGGAGGTTGAATCCACTGCTAAAGCTGAAATCTGTCCCTGGGAGTCTCAGGATTCTAAATCCAGTGACAAAGCTGAAATCTGTCCCTGGGAAGTGGCTGCACCTCAGGTGGAGAAAGGAACAGCCCCAGGAAAGGACAGACTGCCAGGCAAAGTGTCCAAAGCTGTGGAGAAGAGCAGCAAAGAGAGGGAATCGATCTGTCCCTGGGAGTCTCAAGACTCTAAATCCAGTGACAAAGCTGAGATCTGTCCCTGGGAAGTGGCTGCACCTCAGGTGGAGAAAGGAACAGCCTCAGGAAAGGGTAAGCTCCCAGGAAAAGAACCAACCAAAGCTGTGGAGAGGAGCAGCAAAGAGAGGGAATCAATCTGTCCTTGGGAGAGCCTGGACACAGAGGAGCTCTCCCTGAAAACTGCAGTGGGGAAGGAGCCATCCAAGAAATCTGACAGCACGGAGAGCAGGAAATCTGAAATTTGTCCCTGGGAAGCAGCAGAGCCCATTGGGTCAGAGGAGGAAATCTCCCAGCCAGGTGTGCAGCCACAGACAGCCCACAGAGTTTCCTCCACAGGGGTGGGACAGCCAGGAGCCAGTGCTGTGTCTCCCACACTTCTGGAAAAATCCAGGGGTAGATCCCACGGGGAAGCCGAGCACAAGCCCCTGTGCCGGCTCCTGCCCAGCATCCAGCACCCAGGGGTGGGCAGCAGCTCCAGCCCCACCACTGGCCTGGCTGAGGTTTGTCCTTGGGAAGCTGGAGAGGCTCCATCAGCTCCTGCCAAGCCCGGGTCAGACCCAAGGAAAAGCTCTGAGGTGTGTCCGTGGGAGGAGGAAAGCACAGATCCCTCCCGGAGCTGCCCCGGGCAGGGAAGAGCTGGGGGGAGCCCCCAGGATGGGAGTGGGGAGTGAGTGGATCCCAGCAGCAGTGGCTCCATCCATCCATGGATCCATCCCTCCATGCTTCCCTCCATCCATCCATGGATCTGTCCTTCCATCCATCCTTCTGTTCATCCATCCATCCATGGATCCATCCCTCCATGCTTCCTTCCCTCCATCCATCCATCCATGGATCCATCCATCCTTCCTCCATCCATTCATGGATCCATCCCTCTGTCTTTCCCTCCACCCATGGATCCATCCATCCCTCCATCCATGGCTCTACGGATCCATCCATCCATGGATCCATCCCTCTGTCCTTCCCTCCATCCATGGATCCAGCCACCAATGGATTTATCCCTTCATATTTCCCTCCATCCATGGATCTCTCCATCTATCAATCCATGGATCCATCCCTCTGTCGTTCCATCCATCCCTCCCTCCATCCCTCCATCCATCCATCCATCCATCCCTGGATCCCTCCCTCCAGTCCAGGAGGTCAAGGCTGCAGCTGGAGGCTGCTCCCCCTGCCCAGCCCCGGTGTTGTTTTGTTTTGGGGGCTCTGGGGGGTGCGAGGCTGAAGGTCCTGGTTGTGTAATTTTGTGTAAATACGGGAAATAAATGGAATTATGTGTGGAGCGTGCTCTGTGTGTGAGGTGGGGAAGAGCTGGGATATCCCCAGGAGAGGAAATCCAGCACTGGAGGGGTTCAGTGGCAGAGGCTGGAGAGGGGCTGACGAAGGAAAGGCCATTCTCCCCAAAAAAGCCACATTTAACCCAAAAAATCTCTTTTCACTCAGAGCCAGGGCTGGGGAACACCACAGAACCCCAGGTTTGGAGGGAAGGGGCCTTAAAGCCCATCCAGGGACACCTCCCACTGTCCCAGGGTGCTCCAGCCTGGCCTGGGACACTTCCAGGGATCCACAGCTCCTCTGGGAATTCCCTCCCAGCCCCTCCCCACCCTCTCAGGGAGGAATTTATTCCCAAATCCCCCCCGAGTCCATTTCTCCACCTGTAAAAGTGGAGCAATGCTCCAGGGATCTGGGAAGTGGCACCATGGAATGGTTTGGGTGGGAAGGGACCTGAAATCCCACCCAGTGTCACCCCTGACACGGGCAGGGACATCTCCCACTGTCCCTGGGTGCTGCCACCTCCCTGGACAAATCTGGGGGATAACATCACTGCAACAGAACTGGAATCATCCCCTCTCCAAACAAAATCCACTCCAGAAATTCACATTTCTCTTCTTTTTCTTCTTCAGGTGTCCAAACACAGCCCTCCCCTCCACCTTTATCCAGCTGTTGCACAAACCACCAAGTTAAAGAGCCCCTGCCTCCCACCCATCACCAGGATCATTCCATTGATCCCCAGTCACAGGTTTAACAAAGTGTTTTCTGGTATTTTCCTTATGGAAAGGGACATTTCCCTGGTGGAAAGGGAAGCCCTGCACCTTGTTTTGTTCTCTGAAGGGTTTGAGGAGCAGCTGGACCAAAGGGCAGGAGCTCCCTGAGAACCCCAGCAAGGCTCTGCCCGCTGGGAGCTGGTTTGGCACAGCTCCTTCACTTCACACTGGAGCTGCTGGAGCCCCTTTGGTGTTTGCTAATCCCCTCCAAATGCAACTGGGGAAGTCAACGACTGCAGCTGGGTGTTACAAATTTCTCCAGGGGCTTTGCCCTGAGCTGGATCCCACCCTGGTCTCCTTCCACAGTTCCCCTTTTCCACACTGCCCAACACTCACAGAGTCCTGCTGAAAGCCACTTCAGTGTTTTCTGTGCTCTCCAAATCTTTTCCTGGGAGTGTTTCCTGCTGCAGGATGTTATTGATGCATTCCCTGGCAGGGCTTTTTGGTCAATATTCCCAAATCCATAGGTGCTGATGATGTTCTTAGAAGTTTACGAGATATTCAGGTATAAAAATAACATCAAAGCAGCCCAGCAGCCTCTGCCTGCACCCCTCAGGAGAGCTGGAGGAGACTGAAGGGATTTCTCCACCTAAACACAACTGAAGGATTCCTTTAGCATAAAACTGAAGGAATTTCTCCACCATAAAACAACTGAAGGAATTTCTTTACCATAAAACAATTTAATGATTTATTCACCATAAAACACCTGAAGGGATTTCTTTGCCACAACACAACTGAAGGATTTATTCACCATAAACTGAATAATCTATTCACCATACCACAACTGAAAGAATTTCTTTACCAGAACACAACTGAAGGGATTTCTTGGCCATAAAAACTGAAGGGATTTCTCCACCATAAAAACTGAAGGGATTTCATCATCATAACACAACCAAAAGAATTTATCCACCATAAAAATGGAAGGAATTCCTTCACCTAAACACAACTGAAGGAATTTTTTTACCATAACACAACTGAAGGAATTCCTTTGCCATAAAACAACTGAATGATCTATTCACCATACCACAACTGAAGGAATTTCTTTACTGCAACACAACTGAAGGAATTTCTTGGCCACAAAACAACTGAAAAGATTTCTTTACCAGAACAAAACTGAAGGAATTTCTCCACCATAAAAACTGAAGGAATTTCTTTGCCATAGCACAACTGAAGGAATTTTTTTTTTTACCATAACACAACTGAAGGAATTCCTTCACCATAAAAACTGAAGGATTTATTCACCATAACACAACTGAAAGAATTTCTCTGCCAGAACACAACTGAAGGAATTTCTTGGCCATAAAAACTGAAGGAATTCCTTCACCTAAACACAACTGAAGGATTTATTCACCATAACAAACTGAATGATCTATTCACCATACCACAACTGAAGGAATTTCTTTACCAGAACCCAACTGAAGGATTTCTTGGCCACAACACAACTGAAGGAATTTTTTTTACCAGAACACAGCTGAAGGAATTTCTTGGCCATAAAACAACTGAAGGAATTTCTCCACCATAAAAACTGAAGGATTTCTTTACCAGAACACAACTGAAAGAATTTCTTTACCAGAACACAACTGAAGGAATTTCTTGGCCAGAACACAACTGAAGGAATTATTCACCATAAAAACTGAAGAATTTCTTTACCAGAACACAACTGAAGGAATTTTTCTTTACCAGAACACAACTGAAGGATTTCTTCACCATAAAAACTGAAGGATTTCTTCACCAGAACACAACTGAAAGAATTTCTTTACCAGAACACAACTGAAAGAATTTCTTGGCCATAAAATAACTGAAGGAATTTTTTCTTTACCAGAACACAGCAGAAGGAATTTCTTGGCCATAAAACAACTGAAGGAATTATTCACCATAAAAACTGAAGGAACTTTTTTTTACCAGAACACAGCTGAAGGAATTTCTTGGCCAGAACACAACTGAAGGAATTTTTCTTTACCAGAACACAGCTGAAGGAATTTCTTGGCCATAACACAACTGAAGGAATTTTTTTCTTTACCAGAACACAACTGAAGGAATTTCTTGGCCATAACACAACTGAAGGA
>JANPWX010019937.1:0-19024 GCA_024734555.1 Trochalopteron elliotii
CCTACTTTTGTCCTGTGTCTTTCCAGTTCTCCCAGTTGCCCCTAGCATAGTCCTAGTCACTCCCAGGATGATCCCAGTCTCTCCCAGCAGGGCCCCTGTGTCATTCACACTTGGTCCCAGTTGTCCCCAGCATGGTCCCAGTTCCCCCCCACACTCTCTCCCAGTTTGGTCCCAGTCAGCACTTGCCTGGTCACAGACACTCCCAGTATATCCCAGTTGCCCTGAACATTCTCATAATCATTCCCAGGCACTCGCAGTTACCTCAGCGTGGTTCCCTTGCCCACAGTTTTATCCCAGTTCCTCCCAGTGTGTCCCCAGTTGGCTCCCAGCATGGGCCTGGTAGCTCCCAGTAACCCCCAGTCAGGGTCCATTGACAACAACTCTAATCCCAGTATGATTGTAGCCACTCCCAGTATGATCCCTGTATGATGCCAGTCACTTGCAGTCTAATTCCAGTCACTCCCAGTCTGATACCAGTGGTCCCCAGTGTGATCCCAGTTGCTCCCTGTCAATGCTTGCATGACCCCAGTAGCGTCCAGTGTGATCCCCATGACTGCCTGTCTCTCCCAGTATATCCCAGTCAGCCCCAGCATGCTCCCAGTCACTCCCACCTCCTCCCTGTTGCTTTCCACATGATTCCAGTTGCTCACAGCCACTCCCAGTCAATCCCAGTATGATTCCCCTCACTCTCAGTGTGATCCCAGTTCTCCCCAGCTTGGACCTAGCTGTTCCCACTGCGATCCCAGTATGATCCCCGTTGCCCTTAGAATAGTCCCAGTCTCTCTCAGCATAGTCCCAGTCATGCCCAGTTGCCCCCAGTGTAGATCCAGTCACTCCCAGTGATGGCACTCCTGACATCCCCCAGCCCTCTCTGCATTCCCCCATCCCAGATCTCCCGAGAGGAGCCCCAAGGGCTGGAAGTCCCCAGCCAGGGTCCCCAGCAAGGCCCAGTTTGGATGTGCAGCCCCCAGTTTTCCCTGTTTCCCTCTCCTTTTCCCCGGGCCGGGTTCCCCCCGCCCCCAGCAGGTGGGAGCAGCCGAGAGCCCCGCGCTGCCCATCCTGACCTGTCCCAGCTCCATCCCCGCTCCTCCCACGGCTTCCAGGGTCTGGGAATGGGGCACCCAGGGTGTGCCTGCTCCTGGGGGAGGAGGAGGAGGAGGCATGGGAGAGGAGGAGTGGGCGGAAGGAGAAGAGGAGGGACAAAGCGAGATAAAGAAAAGGAGAAGGAACCACGAGGTCGAGCACTCCCTGAGCTCTCAGCCCCTCACCTGTGGGATCATGGCCCCCCCATCCCACAGGTGTTTGGGGAGGGGGAGCTCACCCCAGATATCCCGTGGGTCCCTGAGTTGTTTTTCATGTTTTTTTTGGGGGGGATGTTTTGAGAATGAAGAACTCCAAAGCTGAGTGGAAAATGCCTCTTGGGGGGACTTTGGTTGGTCCCAGGGTCAGCTCCTGGCAGAGGCAGCCTGGAGGAGCAGAGCCCTGTGTCCCCCAGGACCCCAAATTGGGAGCCCAGAGAGGCAGGAGCGCTGCAATTTGTGAGACCCTCGACAGCGTGGAGAGGGGAAGGGGGGACTCCTTGGACCCCCTGCAGCCAAAGCAGAGAATAAGGGGAGAAGGGAACCTGGTACCCCAAAAACCCCCAACATCCCCAAATGGGCAGACAGGAGAGGGGGGAGCTTTTTGGGTTCCTGGGACTCCCAGCAGCCTGGGGAGGGTGGGGACAGAGTAGATGGGGGACCCCCAATACAGGTGTAACCCCCAGCAGCTGGGGCAGCAGCTGGGACCCCTGAACACCAAAGGGGAGAGACCAGAGACAGGGAACTGCTGGGAGGTTTTTTCAGGGCTGAATCTTGGTGTTTGGGAGGTTTTTAAGGAGCCCAGATGCCCGGTGAATTCTAGTGATGGACTTTGGCAGAGGTACCTTCAAACTCAACGTGCTCATCCCTTGTTCTCCCTCCAAATCAGGATTTCCCATTCCCAACCCTTGCCCGGACGGAGAAGGAGGCTGTGAGAAAGAGGAAGATGCCCCAGGACCCCCAGACAGGTGAGGAGGAAGTCAGTGCTCCTTTCCCCCTCTCTCCTGCTCCATCTCCCAGCCCAGCATGGCCCCAGCTGCAGGACAACCCCACTGCCGACTCCGTCCTGCTGGGAACACAGTGGGGGATCTCCCTCCCGTTGCCTGTGGCACAGAGGCAAATGCCATCCTCTCCTTGTCCTTCCTCCCCCAGAGGAGAAGCCGAGTATGGAGAGCAGGGAGGACAAATCCCCATGGCAGAACCTCGTGGCAGAGGCCGTTTTGAGCAGCTCCACGGCGCAGGAATCCAGTGGGGTGGAAAGAGCCAGCCTGTGCCAGGAAGGCAGCCAGAGATGGAGCCAGAGCTCAGAGCTGGTGGTCCATGAGCAGCTTCATGATGGGGAGAAGCCCCACAAGTGCTTGGAGTGTGGGAAGAGCTTCACCTGGCGGTGCCACCTGATCCAGCACCAGAGGACCCACACTGGAGAGAGACCCTATGAATGTGGGGAATGTGGGAAGAGATTCAGCAAGAGGTCCAACCTGGCCCTTCACCAGAGGATCCACACTGGGGAACGGCCCTATGAGTGTGGGGAATGTGGGAAGAGCTTCAGAGAGAGAGCCACCCTGATCCAGCACCAGAACATCCACACTGGGGAAAGGCCGTACAAGTGTGGAGAATGTGGGAAGGGCTTCAGGCAGAGAGAGAGCCTGAAGTTCCACCAAAAGATCCACACCGGGGAGAGGCCCTACAAGTGTTCCCAGTGTGGAAAGGGGTTTCTGACCAGCACCCGTCTTCTTGAACATCAGCAGACACACTCAGAGGAGAGGCCCTTCCGCTGCCCCGACTGCGGGAAGGGCTTCAACTACAACTCCAGCCTCATCAGCCACCGGCGCATCCACACTGGGGAGAGACCCCACAAGTGTGAGGAATGTGGGATGAGCTTCAGCCAGAGCTCCAACCTGATCTGCCACCAGAGGATCCACACCGGGAAACGGCCCTACGAGTGTGGGGAATGTGGGAAGGGCTTCAAAGACAGAGCCACCCTGACTGAGCATCAGAACATCCACACTGGGGAAAGGCCGTACAAGTGTGGGGAATGTGGGCAGGGCTTCAGTCACAGAGGCAGCCTGGGCTTGCACCAAAAGATCCACACTGGGGAGAGGCCCTACGAATGTTCCCAGTGTGAGAAGGGGTTTCTGACCAGCACTCAGCTCCTTGTACACCAGCAGACACACTCAGAGGAGAGGCCTTTCCGCTGCCCTGACTGCGGGAAGGGCTTCAAGCAGAAATCCACCCTCATCACCCACCGGCACATCCACACTGGGGAGAGGCCCCACGAGTGTGATAAATGCAGGAAGAGGTTTCAGTTCACCTCCAGTCTGCTCAAACACCAGCGTACGCACACAGAGGAGAAGCCTTTCCACTGCCCCGACTGCAGGAAGGGCTTCAACTACAACTCCAACCTCATCAGGCACCAGCGCATCCACACCGGAGAGAGGCCCTACAAGTGTCCCCAGTGTGGGAAGAGCTTCTCACAGAGCTCAGCCTTGACCAGACACCAACAAAGGCTCCATTAAAGGAAACCCTGCGAGTGCCCCCAGTGCAGGAAGAGCTTCGTGCTCTGCTCTGTGCTGGTTTAGCACGGGTGTGAGGCTGGGGATGGACTCTGGCTGACCAATAGGAGTGTTGTCCACAGCTCTGCACAGCCCAGGCTTCAATCAGAGATCCCAGGTGACTTGGGCCTTTTCCTCTTCTGTCTGCTCGAGGGCAGGATGGGATCTTTCTTCCCCCCCCCCCCAGCATGGCTTTGGAATCTTTGGGATGGCCACTGCAGGCCTGGGCAAGCTTTAACTCTTTCCCAACACAGACTGAGGCTTTCTTAAACTCTAACCCTTGTCAGTGATGAGAGAAAAGGCCAAATTGGAGACATGTAAAGGGACAATATGAAGATGTCTAAGTCAATAAACGAAGAGTGACTTCTTGAGTGGGAGTGATGACAAGTTGTCTGAGTCCTAGACTGAAATCTCCTGGGAGTTTTAGTGACAGATTGTAATATGAATATGCCAAAGTATTCCTTTAAATCATGGATAATACAAATTCGGGAGATGATTTGTGGATTTGAGCAAAGGTATCTGTGATGGGCTGAGTGAATATTGAATTAGTAGCTGTGATCCTGTGATCCCATGTGAGGTTTGAACAGAGAGAGATGAGAAAAAGCCGTCTGCCAGTGAAGAAGTGAGAAGACATCTCTGTTCCCTGAGATGAAGAATCCTTTGCCTTTGAAGCTGCTCATTTTTAGAAGGTGACACCCCAATATCTGTGAGTCTACGACCCATCTGTGTGGTCACGGGAAAGGCTCCGTGAATATGGGAGGTTCCACAAGTGCAGAATCTCCTGGGCCGGCTGCTTTTGTGTGAGTTGGAAGCCACAAGCAGACTGTTTCTCTTGTGGAAAGTTACCAAAACAACAGGAGAGACTCCTCTCTCTCAAAGCTGAATGAATGACTGTTTTATAAGTGGTACTGACCTGGAGTTCCGAGTTTTGCCTCTTTATGTTGTTTGCAGAAAATGAAGAGTTTGTGGTGGGAGAAAGGGTTGGTTTATAAATTCATTTGTGTTTTTTTCCTTTTCCTTTGCTTCTCTTAGTGTGTGTTGATAAAATCTATGTGTTCACCTTAAGTTGGGGCCTGCTTTGCCTTTTTCTCCAAAATCCTGTCTCCGTGTTGGCAAACAAGATTCAGCGAACGTGAAACCACCACAGAAATGGTGCCGTGACTCAGATTACTGAACCAAAGCCACGACAATCTAGTGAGATTTAGAGTGGACTTCAGATCCCTTTGGGTGATTTTAGGCAAACCTAAATACTTTCATGGTGGATTGGATGCCCATTTGGGGAATTAAGGGTGATACAAGGTCATTTTGTGTGGGTTTGAAACAGCTATGGGCAATTTTTCAGCTGCTTTGGTTGGATTTTAGACACCTTTGGATGATTTTAACTGCATTTGGAAGATTTTTGGGCAAACCAAGTGGATTTTAGGTGGATTTTAGGTCCCATTAGGTGATTTGAAGCCACTTTGTGAGGATTTTTGCTTCATTTGGGTGATTTCAGGACAAATGTGACTGGGTTTAGAGTGGATTTTTGGCTCATTTGGACAAATTTAGGCGCATTTTGGTGATTTTAAACAAAACTTGGCAGCTTTAGGACCTGGTATTCTCTTGGCCACACCCTTTCCCCTCATGATTCCCGCCCTGTCCCTGACCCCGCCCAATCCCCCTCCCAGTTTGATGTTTGGAGCTCACCAGGTTTCAAAGCCGGGCACAGGTGTGCCTCGGGGGGACATCGGGGGCTCCCCAGGAGGTGTTTTTGGTGGGTCCCAGTGTCGGCAGAGCCCCGGCGGGGGTCAGGGGGATGCGGGTCCCCCCTGGGTGGGGGTTGGGCTTCCCGGGCCGGGCCCTCTGAGCTCTGTAGGGCCATGTGGGGAGCGGCGGGAGCGACGGGGGTGGGGGGAGCCCGGGTTTAGGGAGCCCGGGAGAGCCGCGGCTTCCCTGAGCGGGACCCCAGAGAGAGGAGAGCCCCAGAACCGCAACGTGGGGATCCTGAGGGGGGGGGACCCCTGGGATTGCCGGGACCCCCTTGGGGGCTGGTGTGGCTGGAGGGCGGGATGGGCAGGAAAGGGGTTCGGGGGTCCCGGTGCCGGCAATGGCTGCTCCCAGTATGAGCCCAGTCACTCCCAGTATCCGTAGGTGGGCAGACAGAAGAGGGGGGAGCTTTTCGGGTTCCTGGGACTCCCAGCAGCCCGGGGATGGTGCGGATGGAGTAGACAGGGGACCCCAATACAAGCGTGACCCCCAGCAGCTAGGACAGGGGGGCACCCCTGAACACCAAAGGGGAGAGACCAGAAACAGGGAACTCCTGGGAGGCTCTTTCAGGGCTGAATCTTGGTGTTTGGGAGGTTTTTATGGAGCCCATATGCCTGGTGAAGTCTAGAGGTGGCCTTGGGGCGAGGGACCTTCAAACTCAATATGCTCATCCCTTGTTTTCCCTCCAACCAGGATTTCCCATTCCCAAACCTTGGCTGGATGGAGGAGGAGGTTGTGAGGAAGAGGAAGATGCCCCAATGTCTTGGTTTGAAAGACAGGTATCTGCTAGGGAGGGCAGGGCTTCCCTTTGGAATGAAGAATTCAAATCCCCTCCCTCGAAATTACTATGGTTTAGAAAATTAAAGGGGCTTTCAAGCAGAGGTATGGGCACAGGAAGAACAGTTCTTTACTAGCATAACATGTATAACAAGGCAAACAAACAACTACAACGACAGCAGGAATATTAACAGAACATGGAACCTCAAGGGGCTTTGCTTCACAAAGCCCAGGGCAGTCCAATCTCTTGGGACTCTTGAGAGCACCAGGCTGGAAAGGTGGAAAATCCCTGGCTGGTGGATGGGATCAGAAGCTCCTTGGTGGTAGCTGGAATGTCAGGGATGTCCTGGCAGGGCAGGGCAGTGCAGGGCTACAGAGTAGCAAAAAAAGCCTCACAGCAGTGCCAAAGAAACGGCAGCAGCGGGACAGGCCCGGCCCAACAGGGCAGGGGAAGACGAGCTCAGAGTTCCAGGGCCCACCCAGTAGTTGGCCTCCTAGTAACTTATGGGGAAAAATTCTTTAGAGTAAAAAAGGAACAAACTGAACCCCCAACACTCCATCAGGGTCTCCTGGCTTCCCTGAGGTCCCTCTGTGAAACACTGCAGCCTTGGCTCCATCAGGGTCTCCTGGCTTCCCATGATGCTCCACTGTGTCCCAAGGGGCATCTGTGCCTTGGCTTTGGAGTCCTGCAAGATCCAAAGATTCCCCCCAAAAAACACCAGCCCAGGGACACCCAGGATATTTGGGCCGAGCTCCTGCTCCCCAGGCACCTGCATGGAACCCAAGTGACAGTTGTGACTCCATGGAATCTCATGGAGCAAACTGTCCCTTGGAACACAGCAGGGTGTCATGGAACACAGGTGCCACTGGGACATTGCCACTGCTGGTGGAACCAAGTGTCCCTTGTGACACAGCCAGGCCCCACGGAACACAGGAGACCATTGTGGCCCAATGGAAACTCATGGAACCAAGTGTCCACTGTTTCACAGTGCGGCCTCCCAGAGTGCTGGAGACTGTTGTGACACAATGGGAACAGAGCGGGCTGTGACATCACAGTGTGGTTGTATGACATCACAGAGCAGGCTGTGAGGTCACAGGTGGGCTGTGACATGACAGAGCAGGCTGTGATATCAGAGGGTTGGTTGTGACATCACAGAGTGGGTTGTGACCTCACAGAACAGGCTGTGACATCACGAAGTGTGCTGTGAAGTCACAGTGAAGGCACTGCCATCATAGACGGAGGCTCTGTTACATCAGAGAGCAGCTCTGTGATGTCTCAGAGAAGGGTGTGTGACATCACAGAGTGGGCTGTGACATCACAGTGTAGCTGTAAGATGTCAGAAAAAAGGCTGTGAGGTCAAAGTGTGTGCTGTGACATTCCAGGGTGGCACTATGACACCAAAGACAGGGCTATGTGACGTCACAGGGGCAGTGTGACATCACAGGGGCAGTGTGACATCACAGGGGCAGTGTGAGGTCACTGGGGAGGTTGCTCCACCCCAGCCCCCCCTCACAGTCCCCCCAGAGAAGTCCAGCACTGCTCGTGCACAGCGCGGTCCCCTGTCCCTCCGGGTCCCCCCACCCCTGGTGCCGCAGCCTCCCCCAGAGGATGTTCCATGAGATCGACCCCAGAGCCTGACATGGGGCAATGGGGGTGGGACAGGGGGACAGGGACCCCCTGGCAGCGTCCCTGTGTCCCCCAGGGCCAGAGCCTGGGCCAGGGCTCTTTGGCCCTGTTACGAACGAGGGTCTGAGAGCGCTTAAAACATCCCCAGCAGGGGATCAGCAAAAACCAGATTTCATATTAAACATGAGAGCACGACAAAGTTCCTTGGCAAGAGTCACTCTCCTCCTGACTGGACACTTCAGGCACACCAAGGAAACAAAGCAAGAGCAACACCAAAGAAAATCCAGGCAATCAAACCAGAAATGAATTGAGAACTGTCGCTCTGTGTGTGTCTGTGTGTGTGTGTGTGTGTGTGTGTGTGTGTCTGTGTGACAAAAGGACAGTGAGGGCAAAGATAAAAGGAATACTGAACACTTAACAGTATTTAAGTTAGCTTATAACTTGTATTAAACGTACCAACTTAGCAAAAGAACAACACCTAGCAGCCATTTAACTTGGCTTGTATCTTGTGACTTGACCTTACTCACAGGCCTGACTGACTCAGGTGTCCAAGGCACTCAAACCCCTCCGAGAGCGACATTTCTGCCACGTTTGCCAGGGCACGGGCACTGGTGTGTGCACACAGACAGAAAGAGCCAGTGCAAGGGAGCTGGGAGAAATTCCCCTGCAGGGCAGGGAAATGCTCCCTGTGGATGCTTTGGCATCTCCCCAGCGGGCCAAGGGTTGAGCCTTTGGGCCTCATGGAACCAAGGGGACCATGGTGACACTGGGGGCTCCATAGGACCAAGGGGCCATTGTGACATTGTGGCACCCCATTAAACCAAGGATCCACTGTCACACTGCAGGGCTTCCTGTAATCAAGGGTCCATTGTGAAACTCTAGAATAACTGGGTTCATTATGACACTGTGGTGCCACATAAAACCAAGGGAACATGGCACAGGTCTGGCTTGTTTGGCCTCATGGGGGTCACCTGACTGGTCCAGCTGACCTTGGCATGTTGAGGGTCTCTTCTCATCTGCTACTGAAGCAATGGGGCTCTCTGCTTTCCTTTCTATGGAAAAGAAATGTCCTTCTCCTCCAGGCATCCATGGCCAGAACTGGGATTTCACCTCCAAATTTCCTTATATCCAGGGATTGTTCCCAGGGGAATATTGCCAGGAAAAGTCTGGCTGGCAATGGTTTCACAAGGGTCACCTCCCATCTGTCCTCAAAACACTGGGGAAGGCTCTGTGCTTTCCTTCCCATGGAAAAGAACTGTCCTTCTCCAGGCACTCTGGGCCGAGATTGGGATTCCACCTCCAAAATTCCATATATCCAAAGACTGCTCCCAGACAAAATCTGCCATTACCGACAAGTCTGGCCAGCCTTGGCCTAGGGAGGCTCTCCCCTGCCTTCCAAACCCTGGGGAAGACTCTGTGCTTTCCTTCCTATGGAAAAGAACTGTCTTTCTTGTCCAGGTGCCCATGGCCAGAATTGGGATTCCACATCCAACATTGCCTCTTGTCAGAGACTGGAAGAGATTGTTGGCTGGAAACATTTTGTGTGGGAGGGAGGAAGAGGCAGCTCCAGCCTTGCCCGGCCCTGGAACCCCAATCCCCCCAGAGCATCTATCCCAGCCCAGCAGTGTCTGCCAGTCCCTGGCACACCAAGGGCAATGCTCCACACCCACCTTTGCAGCCCCCAGCCCAGCTCCTGAGTCACCAGATGACCCAAAGTCCCACCTGGGGGAAGGGCCCAGGAAGACCAAGGGGTATTTGAGGCTGACCACAAGGGAGGACACATCTTGACCCCACATCCTCTTGGAATTTCTATCTGAACACTGCTGGAATTTAGGAGTTGGTAGCTCTGTATGTGCTTTTGTGTATCTTACTTGTCTTTCTCTCTTTCTGTTTCTTCCTCTTCTAATTCCATCTTCTTGCAAATTTTGGTTAATTTAAAATATAACAGGCTTAGAGTTTGTGAAATTGAATGGGCCAAGTTAATGCTTTGAGAAGTGTTTTTTGTTGACTGAATATCATATTAAAACTTTTGCAAGAGTTTCTCTGATTTTCTGAAATTCCCAGTAAAGGCTGTTTTGTTGTTTTGAGCTCTTCTTGAGAATCTCTTGTATTTCTCCAGTGTTTCCAACTCAGAGGACACAAAGAACTGTAATTCCTTCTAAATGTCTCATTGAGAGAGTTGTTTGGGGGTTGGGGGTCAGGGCTTGTCTGTCCTGCTTGCCACAGCCCAGGCAGGGCTGTCACAGCCACATTGCACACTCCATTTCCCACCTGGACCCGCTGGTGCCTCTGAGCTCTGCTTGCCCAGCCCCAGGAACACTCTCCTTGTCTGCCCATTCCCCCACGGCCTCTGGGCAGGGATGGCCTCACTGGGGGCTGTGACATCCTCAGACACTTGGAGGCTGCTGCTGGATTGGACTTCTCCAGAGGCTTGTTCAGCCTTCAGCTCTTCAGTTCAGGAATTCAGTGGCCCAGGGGTCATGAACATTCAGAACACCTTAACAAGCCAAGCCTCTGGGAAATTTTTGATTTAAGTTTTCATAATTTTGTGGTTAATTAAATGGATTTTGGAGTATATTCAAAGTGAATAGATTGTATTTAAAAAAGACAGTGAGAAAAGACTTTTTAGGTCCTGTTTAGGTTTTGTTTCTGTTAATACATTGATATGTGCAATCTCCAATTGACACTGAATCCAAGTACCTCCTCATGCAGTTTGAACAGATATGAAAATTGAGAACCTTCATGTCTGACAATCATCAGACTCTGTTCCTGCCCCCATCCCACCATTTCCCCCATCCAAGCCCTGGAACACAGAGCAGCGTTGTGCAAATCTGAGCTCCCTCCACCCCAGGCTGGACCTGCAGCTTTCAGCTCCTTGGCTCCAAATCCCAGCTGCTTTCCTTGGAGAAGGAGCTGCCCGAGACACAGAGGGATTTTCATTTCTTGTCAGCCAACAAACCCAAGGGAAGGCACAGCTCCATAAAATGCAAAAGTCATTCCTCTGCTGGATATTGAATCCATTTTCCACAGCAGACAGTCTCAAACCAATAAAAAGCATCTTCTGTGCCCAGCACAGATCCCAAGGTCCCCCCAAACCCTCCCTGCCCAATTCTGCCCAGATTTGCTCTTTGCACACACCAGTCACACGCTGAAGTCAGGAGCTCCCTCCGTGTCCAGAGGGAGGAAAAGAGAGAAAGTGTATGAAGAGCTCTCCTGTGCAGAGCCAAGGTCCAAGAGCCACGGGATTGGGAACCACAATTCATCAGGGTTGTGTCCTTTGGGGCCCAGGGACTGCTGAGACTCAGAGGCACAGAAAGGTTTCTTGCCAACAAATAGAAGTTGAACATGATACAGTTTAATAACCATCAGAGCTCTTCCCTCAGCTCTCTGTGACATCCCAGCAGCATCTGACATGTCCACCATCCCCAAGGGATTTCCATACAGGAACAGATTTAGACAGACATAAGAAGAGGTAATCCTGTGATAGATATAGACACAACTAAGGTGTTGACTAATGTGATATTTATTTGAACTTCAAAAAATTGGGCAACTTTCTGAAGCTCAAAGCATGAAACCAGTCAGTTGAGAGGCACTTGAATGACCAGACAGCATCTGGAGGAAATCTGGGAACAGCAGGAAGGACATGGATCCAGCTGGTCCAGTGAAGGCATATGCTTAGACATGGTGATTTAAACAGGAGAACTGGAAACACCTGAAGGAAGAGGAGGAGGAACAGGAAATAATAACCAGAATATTTGTGACAGATCTAGAGGAGAAGAGGGGTATTTTTTCTTCTGCCATCTGTAGAAGAATACAGTAGATCCAGGAAATTCCTGGTGAGAAAATATTGCCACTTCTTAAACTACTCAAATGACCCAGATAATAAAAAATGTGCTTGTATATTAAGAAACTAACAAGTATTAGAACCTGTGCCTCTTTCCAGGCAGACATCACTTTGGGCTCTGGACTTTTCCTGCAGCCACCAAGGGCAGCTGAGCTGTGCCTTTGGCACAGTCAGCCCTGCCCAGCGCAGGCAATGCCCAGCAATTCCTTGTGTGTGCCTGGCCTTGCTGTCAGCCCCAGCCCCTTTGTGCCGCGCTGGCCCAGCCATGGTGCCACAGCCCCTGTGCAGGCCCGGGGCAGGACAGGAGCACTGCGGGTGGGAACGGCCCCTGTGCCGTGGTGCCCACAGCAGCCCTGGGGCTCTGTGCCCCATGGCCTCCCTGCTGGGCAGCCTCTGCCAGCTCCTGCACAGCCCGTGGCCCCTGTGGGCCTGCACAGACAGCCCTGCCCCGGGCTCTGCTGGGCTCTGGGCCAGCAGAGAGGCCAGGCAGGGCTGGCCATGGCTGGGAACAGGCCCTGAGCCCCACAGGAGGATGGAGCTGGGCCACAGCCAAACTGCCCCGCAAGCCTGGGCTGAGCAGCCAGGGCTGCCAACACCTGGGGACA
Organism: Trochalopteron elliotii; assembly: GCA_024734555.1. Lineage (NCBI taxonomy): Eukaryota > Metazoa > Chordata > Aves > Passeriformes > Leiothrichidae > Trochalopteron > Trochalopteron elliotii. The sequence continues at coordinate 12,231 of JANPWX010019937.1, forward strand.
GAGGCTGGCATTGGTGACAAATGTCATGGGCCCCCTCCCTGCTCTGTCTGTGTCACCAAGGGCACAGAGCAGCCTCCTCTCCGGGCCACTTCCCTGTTTTCAATGCTTTCCAGAATCAGGATCGTGCAAGACTTTCTTGATCTCAAGCCGACTTAGAGTACTGGTAAATCTCACTAGTTGTGAATCTGGGTTTGTGAACTCTGTCCTTGAACTCAGCCTGACTTCCAGTGCTGAATTATGAATTGGTTCTAATGAGAAATGAAGGCTGGCTGCCCGCAGCCCCTGTGATGACAGAATCACAGAACAGCTTGGCTTGGAAGGGTCCTTAGAAATGGTCTTGTTCCAGCCCTGGTGCCAAGGGCAGGGACTCCTTCCGCTGGGCAGCGTTGCTCCAAGCCCCGTCCCAGCCGGCCTGGAACACTGCCAGGGCTCCAGGGGCAGCCCCAGCTGCTGTGGGCAGTGTGGGCCAGGGCCTCAGCAGCCTCAGAGGCAGGAGTTCCTTCCACACCTACAGCCTAACCCTGCCCTCTGTCAGTGGGGAGCCAGTGGCCCTGGTGCTGTCCCTGCAGGCCCTTGTGCACAGCCCCTCTGCAGGTCTCTGCTGGGCTGGTGCAGGCACTGAAAGGCCGCAGGAAGGTGGCCCCAGAGAAGGCCTTGGAGAGCCCTGGGGCCAGGAGTGGCACCATGAGGGCAGCAAGCGGGGCCTGGTGTGGCCGTCGGGGCGGGAGGGCACAGGGCGGGAGCTGAGGCCCTGCCAGATGCAGCTGAGGGCTCTGGAGTGCGGCCGGCAGAGCCGTGGGAGATGTGTGCAGCAGCAAGGACACTCCAGGGCTTCTGGATGTGTTGGAAACCAGGGAGGAGCTTGAGAATGGGCACGGAGGGATTAGGGTGTCTCCCTGTGTGTAAAAAACCTCAGCACACCAGAGGTTTATGTCTGGAAAAGACACAGAGGAGTCCTGTAATGTTCTTGGAATAAAGGGAGAGGCCATGGGCCGTTTCCCATGGGGTGTCTGGAATTGTTGAGACCCAGGACAAGGGCGCCGCTTCCTTTTTTATCCTAATTCCCAGGTGCATCACTCTCTTCCTTCCCCCACTGCCTGAGCTACTCGGAAGGTGCAGACTTCCCAAATTGCCCAGTCTGGTGCCCCATCTAAAGTGCACCCTCTGTTTTATATATATATAAGCCTGCAGAAGGAACAGGCAAGGAAGGAGAGGTGTTGGGGTCACCATCTCTGTTAAGGGGGTGTTTCCAGTCTCTAAAGATTTATGCTGGATTTATGATGGACTTGAGTGGTTTTGGGTAGGAATGGGGAGGAAGGTCAACAACACCAGCCTGTGACTCAGAATTTTTTCTTGGGCCAAGCCAAACAGATTTACCTAGCATAATTTTCTTCTTCAACTAGCTGTCGCAGTCGTGACGGAAGTGACGATTCAACACTCCATGTTTATGTGGCCATAGACAAATTTTATTAAGTGCTTTTGACCTTTTATATCTTTCAAAGTCTGCATTGTTAGTTCTGATGGGCTAAATTAGTTGCCACCTGGCTACCTGGCCAAAGGCTGCCCGTGTCCCCCACAGCCCAGACCTGCTGCTCAGTGGTCCAGACTGGTCATGTAATATAATTAAAGTAGTTATTACAATGGCCCAGACTGGTGACATTCTATAATTAAGGTAGTTATTACATTTCAGTTGTAAAATTATAATTGGGATTAATTGTATTTGAAAGGCCTCCAGGTCAGCTGTTAGCCACTACAACCAGCCCCTTTCCCCAAAACTTTGTTGTTGTGATTTCATGGATACTTCACAGGCAACTTTCTACCTCAGTTGAGACATCTATGGGGTGAGAAGCTGTAACACCTGTGCCCTCAGAACAGGCAATATTAAATTACACCATGGGGCAAGAATCGCTTTGAACAGGTGACAGAACTGTCATTACTGACATGTTGCAACCCAGACCTCAGGGAACACCGTGCTGAATATTTGTGTCCCCATGGGAAGGGTACATGTGTGGCTGTTTGCCCACAGCTTGCCATGTGAGCTGGTGGCAAGTGTGGGATCTGCACACAGATGTGACCCAGAAGTTCAAATCCTTAATGTGTTACTGTCTCCTGTCAGCCAATGGAGAAGGAGCAACTGGGAGTCTTAAAAAGAAATGGAAAAAAAAAATTAGGGGCAAGTTTCTTTTTAATGAAATTCTGTGATTGACTATTTAATTGAGAAATTAAAACTAATTTAGCTGGAAATAGGATTTTGAAGTGAATTGCTGTAAGACAACGCTTTACTGTGGATTAATCTTTTACTCATTTCTGTTCTGGATTTCTTTTGTTTTGTTAGTGCAACAGAAAAATAAATCTCTTCTGTAGAGAGAAATCACCCTGACAGTGAGGTTGAAATGTGCCTGGAATCACAATCCCCTAGTATATCTGAGCTGATTGTGGTACTTTATCATCAAATAGTAGAGTGAGTTAGTATAGCAAGGTCCCTCTTCCAAATAGCCTGTCAAGCTGGTCAGGTGAATCCTCACAGAAGCAAATGTGCTTTTGCTGATGTAGTTTCCACTAACAAGGTCAGTCAATGAAATCAGCTGCCAAGGCAAGACCTGCTGGATGTTGGAAAAGCTGTGGCTGCATCGGGCTTTGGGTTTTTTGTTGGTCCAGGAAAGTCATCTCTGCCTCTGTGCCACGGCAGAAACTGTCACTGCAGAGTGCAGCTTCAACAATGGGGTCTGGGAGAGCAGTTCCAGACGTGAAAGAAGCAGCTGAGAGACTCGTGTTTCCTTTTTCTCCAGGTTCAACTCCTGACAGCCACCAAAGGGACCCCAGAGCTGTGGCAGCCCAAGCTCCTCTCCCGTTTGCTGCGTCACTTCCTGAGCTGCTGCCTGCAGACAGACGAGGCACAGCGCTGGTCTGCCAAGGAGCTCCTGCAGGTAAAATGCCAAGGGGCTGCAGGGAAACTGTGTCCCAGGGATGGGCTCCTCCTCCACTGCAGTCCAAGGCATCAGATGAGCCCCCTCCTCCTCACCTCCACTCTTGCTGCTGTTCAAATGAAAACAGCCAGGAATCCTGGACTAGGCTGGGCTGGCAGGGACCTGTAAAGGTCATCTGGTCCAAGTGCCCTGCAGTGACCAGGGACATCTTTAACGAGACCAGGATGCTCAGACTTGAAATATTTCCAGGGCTGGGGCACTTAGCAGCTCTTGCAGCAAGCTGTGCCACTGTTGCCCCACTTGCTCCTTAGACCTACTCTGACTCAATCCCCTTTCCATTTAAAAAATATTCCCCTGCTTTTGAGACTCTTAGCTTGGAAAGTAATGGCTCATTGTTGTTTTTTTTTTCCTTTGTGCAGCATCCATTGGTAACATCAGCCAAGCCTACATCCAGCCTGGTGCCACTGATCATTTCAGTGAAGGAGTGGAAGGAGAAGAGAGGAATGAGATAATGACTGTAGAACTGTTTTGTCCATCACCAGATCAGAGAAGGAGTGTAGAGTAGGATTGCAGCTAGAATTGTAGCATAGGATTGTAGCTAGGACTGTAGAGTAGAATAGTAGCATAGGATTATAAATAAAGTTTGTGAAACCTCAATTCCTTTCAAAGATTCCCCTCCTTCTGAGCCTCTGAGAAAGCTCAACATTTCTTCTGAACTGTCAGTTTTTCCTTCGAGGTGGAAAGTGACATTGATGGCTTCTTTGGTACAGTTGGAAAGTGAGGAAGGCTCTTCTTCAGTCATCCTCTCCAGACCACAGTGCCTTTGGAATATGGCCCACTGGCCGGGTTTTACCCAGCTGTGGCACTTGTGTTTGAGGCAGAAAGGGCAGTGGCATTTGCAGGCAGAACCAAAGGAGAAGTGGGGCAGCCCAAATACCCTGTGCAGATGAAGGCCTTGAGCTCTCGAGAGCATTTGGGTTCCTGCCACTTGGATTTGTATCCCTAAGTGCAGTCTCTTTGTCTGGAGGAGAGTTTTGCCCAAGTGAGAAAGCACAAAGGTCAGGGAGGCTGCTCGGAAAGGTGCAGAGCTGGTGCAGAGCTGTCAGCGGCTGCGAGGGGAGACCAGGCCCCGCCTTGGCCAGGCTGGAGCCCCAGCAGAGCCCTGGCAGAGCCTGGAGCAGCCTGAGCCTGGGCAGAGGCAGGCTGCAACGGGGCCCTTGGAGCTGCAAGAGGCAGCAGCCCGGCCCTGGGTGCCTCTTGGTGGCCCTGGGCAAATCCTGCACTCTCAGAGCCCAGCTGGCAGCCGGCTGCTCCCGAGGGGAAGCGGAGCTGTGCTGGGCACAGCACAGACTGGTGCCCTTGGCCATCTGGGAGTCTGCACAGGAGGAGAGAAAGGCAAACCACAGCCGAGGGCTGCAGGCCTGGCTGAGGATTCTTACTCTTGTGCCGGCTGCCCTGTAACTCCTGGCAAGGGTGAGCAGTGTGTGCAGCAGTCTGGGCACAGGGGAGGGAGCCAGGCTGCTCCGCAGACTCCAGCACAGTGTTATAAACAAGGCAGGGACTCAAATGAAATTAAAAAAAGGCACCTCGGTTATTGGTGTAACCACTGAGAACGGGAGCCCAAGATAAGCCCGGGCGCCACGTGACAAGCCAGAAAAAAAACCAACAAGTAACAGTGCGAAAGCACTGACTGCCCCCACAGACACTGAGTTCTGCCAGAGACCCTTCTGGAAAGTCTGACAGTCCCTTTTATACCCCCTTGCTCCCACTTGATTGGTGCGCTCAGGATCCTCGCTCTGATTGGTTACTTCTCTAGCAACCGATTGGCCTTTAACGAGGGCCATCCTGGACCAATCATTTGGCTGGGGCATCGAATGATTGGTCCATTGTGTCCACCAATCCGGGGGCAGAGCGCTGACGCTGTTGACATGATGTCCGCGGATCCATCAGTCCCTTAGAGCTTCCCCACAACCTTCAACACGGTACCCCTCAGAAACATCACCCACTCAGAGCAATTAGAACCTTTAACACATAACCTCAGAAACAGCAGCAATTACAACTGTTAACACAAACTTCACAAACATCAACAATTACAACCGTTAACCCCTGGAAACGTTTATTCACTTATAACACTGCATATCGCCAAGGAGGAGAGGCAGAGCCTGAGACAGACCTGCAGCTGTGACAGCTGAGCTGGGGATGGGGGGATAGGGTGGCACCCACGGGACAGCCTGGCATCACTGGGGACAGCCTGGCAGCCACTGGACAGCCTGACAGACACGGGGACATTGTGACACCTATGGAGACAGTCTGGCATCTGTTGGGAGAGCATGACACCCATGGGGACATACTGGCATCCTTAGGGACAGCCCGACATCCCTGGGGACACCCCACCACCCACCTCTGCCTCCTGTCCCTGGTGGCCCCAAGGCGCTGCCAGTGGCTGTGGCAGAGGTCCCGTTGTGTGGGGATGAGGGTTCCAGCAGTGTCACTCCGTCAGTGTCCTCACAGAAGCTCCAGCACTTGTGTGACATCCCCAACATCGCCGACATCAGCACTGAGCAGCTGCCGAGCCGGGAGGGTGGCCCTGTGGAGAAGCAGCTCGTCACCCTCCCCAAGGCAGATGTTATAAATGCACATTATATAGTTGGCTTTTCGCAAATATTAACATGAATACTAGATGTATAATTGTACGGTATGATGTTTTATTAATAGAGTTTAGAAAGGTAATGAATGTATAATTTTTGATTGTACCAGACGGTTAACAGTAAAAAGACTGGGTTTTTTTTTTTCTTCTTTGTAACATCTAAACTGACCAAGCCAGAAGGTATGGGGAGGGGAGGGGGGGTGTTGTCACCTTGTAACCCTGCATAAAGACTGCTAACTTTCTGGTTTTTTATCCACATGAAAATAACCAAAAACCTTAAGAGAAAGATTTATGAGACCCAATGTTACCAGAGAGAGTGGAGCCACCCACAAATAAATCTACCAGATAAGATGATTGGGGATACTTGAAACAGATAAAAACTCGAAAAGAATGTTTGAATCACATATTAAGGTCTATTGAATATGTAACACAGCGATCCTTAAAAATAGAAATCTGAAAGGGTGAAGGTGTGCTGCTGGCTAGCCTTGTGCCAAGCACTCTCGGCCGAGATACTTTTGCTTTTCTGTCTCCCAATTGTCTATTTTTATTTTTTTATTAAACTTATAAATTTTTCTAAGAGGTTGGAACTCGTTTTTCACACGGAGAAGAGGGTGCTGGGGAGCTGGGAGGGTTTGGTGAGCCCCGGGGGCTCGGGGGGACGTGGGGCTGCGGCCCTGCCTGGCGCAGGAGGGGGAGTTCCCCAGGCTGCGGGAGGCTCGTGCCTTGGGGCCTCTCCTCGATGGCCACTCCCGGCTGAGGGCGGGTGCCCAGCGCTCCTTGTGCAGGGAGGTGGCCCCTGCCCGGCTCCTGGGGGCCAAACCAGTGCCATGGGCCCCTTGGGGCCTGCCGGGACCCCCTGAGCAGCCCCGAGCCGGCGGTGACGGGGGAAGGGAGGTGACAGAATCCCTCCGGGAGGGCCGGGTCCCCATCCCGCCCCCTGGGCACCCCGGGACCTGCGGGGCTTGGGGACACCGTGGTGAGGGGTGGGCACAGGGGTGGGCACGGGGGGTCCTGGGGTGTCCCCGGGGGGGCCCGCGGCCATCCGTGCCCTTGGCAGCGCCCAGCTGGCTGTGACCGAGCTGGAGGCGGCCGGGGCTGCCCCGGGGCTGTCCCTGCTGTGCCGCAGCCCCCAGGCCTTGGACAGTTCCCTGCTGAGCGTCTGCGTCCAGGTGAGACCCCCACGGCACCCCCGGGGGCTTGGGGGGCCGGGACCGCGCAGG
>JANPWX010019943.1:4140-15954 GCA_024734555.1 Trochalopteron elliotii
CCCCACCCCCCCCCCCCCCCCCAAATATCCCCAAACGTCCCCAAATGCCCACCTGGAGCATCTCGGTGAGCGGCAGGTGGCCCCTGTCCCCCAGGCTGTCCCCAAATGTCCCCAAATCCCACCCAAATGTCCCCAAACGCCCCCAAATTCCCACCTGGAGCACCTCTGTCCCCTGCAGGCGGCCCCTGTCCCCCAGGCTGTCCCCGGGCGCCCCCTGGCGATGTCCCCGGGGCGGTGCAGGGACGGGGCAGGAAAGGGCCGGACCCGCCCCAAAACTGCTCCGGCCCCGGGAATGGACACCGGGAGGGACTGGGACACACTGGGAAAGGTCTGTACTGGTTCATACTGGTCTGTCCCACCTTTTCCCAGCTCCAGTCTGTACTGGTCTGTACTGGTCTATACTGGTCTGTACTGGTTTATACTGATCTGTGCAGATCTATCCTGGCTCATGCAAGTCTATACTGGTCTATACTGGTCTATACTGGTTCATACTGGGGCTCCCCCCAGTGTCTTCCATAGCTCGCCCCAGGGTCCCCCAGTCTTCCACACTGTTCCCAGTGTCCCCAGGTTGTGGCAGTATCCCCCAGTATCACTCAAAGTATGTCCCAGTGTCTCCCAGAGCGTTCCCAGTGTTCCCCAGTATGTCCCAGTCCTCCCCAGTGTTTCCAAGGACACTTGAACTGCTCATGGTTTCCGTGGGGTCAGTGCAGTGTCCATGGCCACAGCCCCTTGCAGAGGCCCAGGGCAGCTTGGGATGATGATCCACCCCCACAGCCGGCCCAGGGCAGGGCTGGAGTGGTTTTGGTGGCACCTTGGGCTGACACACACTTGGAGGAGTGTGGCTGTTTTCAGTGGGGAAAATTTGGAGATTTACATTGCTTCAAAAAAAAAGAAAATCCCTTTTTACCTGAGTGCAGGAAGCTCTCCAAGCAAAGCAGCTCCCAGGTGGGTGAGGGGAGACAGAATGGGGTTAGGGAATGTGGAGCAAGGTTGTCTACACTGGGTCAGAGCTCAAGGCACAGCTTCTCTGACCAGGCCAGACTTTCTGAGGTAAGGCCCTGGATCAATATTGTGATAAACGGGTATGATTCATGCTGATGAATATTGAAACGGTGATCAATATTTTAAAAACAGTAGTTAAAATGTAACTTTTTTTAGGAAAAAGAGGGAGGGGGGAAGTCTCCCCACCTTCTCCAGCAGATGTTCAGTAGAGAGGAAAAGATTGAGATAAGGAAGCTGTATTTGTCTGAAAAGTTCTGGGGGAAATCCAGAAAAACGTTAATTAAAATAAATTTACTGCCTTGGTGTACCATGACATTATTCGGATGTGCAAATAGGGTATTTACTGACATACTGTGAGCTTAATACGCATGTGTAACTCAAGGGGTCACTGAAAGGACGGGGAGGAAGACTCTTGAGCCTTCCTCAAATGACCCCCGAAAGTGAGGAGACCCCCGGAAAGGGGATGGTGGAGCATGTGCAGTACAGGTGGTGATGGGTGGAGATAAGGGCAGTGATGTAAATCTTACGAATCGAAAATAGGTGGGAAAGGGTGTTGTCACACATAACAAAAAGTCCAAACTGGTCATTTTGGCTTTGTACGGGGGACAGGAGATGAAGCCCTGCACTGTACCCCGTGGTAGGTACCCCACAGTCCATTTACACTTGTATTATTTTTAGAACCAATATATTATTTACTATTTGCAAATTATTGTAACCTTTAAGCTGCTGAATTTAAAATTGCTGCTATTATTTTAACTTTTAAGCTCTTCAAATTAAAATTGCTGCTATATCTAATCTTGTTTGGGTTTTTTTTTTTTTGGATTGGATAATTGGGCAGCACAGCCATTTATAACATTGCCTACTGAAACCATTCTGCTCCCTTCCGAATCAGTTCACTGCTCAAGCACAAGCCATAGGCTCATCCCCGATTCCCTTGGTGAGATAGGAGGTCATATTTTGCTGCAGCTGAAAGATTATTAGAGAAAATAATGAAAGTTGTTGGTTCTAGGTGTTGTTATTTGGGGTTTGGATTTATTCTAGTTAATTTGTTGGGTGTTTCTGTGAGCTGGGAGAGGGGCCAGCTTGAAGACCAGACCAAAAGGGAAGTGGGATAAGAGGGGAGGGGACAGAAAAGGAGGCGGAGGGGAGAGAATATAAATAGAAGTTCCCTAGTACCCAGCCAAAGGGAAGGGGGACACGGTTCACCCTGGGCTGGGCAAGGCAATAAAAAGCAGCATTCTGTGTCAGTGTGTGTTGTGTGTGTGTTTGGCTCTTGGGAGAGTGAGATACACACCCAGCTCCAGTGAATCCTTTCCAGGAAACAGTTCTCTTTTGCCTTGATGACTTTGTCACCGTTTAATTTTATCCGAGATTTGGCTCCTTTCTAACACCTCTCTCCCAGCAGCTCAGGGCTGCATTGCACAGTCCTTGCTGTGTGCCAGACAGCACAAAGCAGGCTGGCCTGGTGCCCCAAATATTTCTGCAGAACACTCTGCATTTCAGCCCTTGCTGTGGCTCAGTGCAGAACTCCAGGAGTGCAGGCGCTTCCTCCCAGAGCCGTGTGAGGCCCTGGCTCCTGCAGATGTGACCTGACAAGCTGTCCCTGCCTCCCGCCGGCCTCGGTTCCCCCGGCAGAGGTGCCGTGCCTGAAGGACGCTGCCCCGTGCTGGAGCCTGCGGAGCAGCCCGGCTCCCTCCGTGTGCCCAGAGCGCCGCACACACTGCTCACCTTTGCCAGGAGTTACAGGGCAGCCGGCAGCAGAGTAGGAATCCTCAGCCAGGCCTGCAGCCCTCGGCCGTGCTTTGCCTTTCTCTCCTCCTGTGCAAGACTCCGGACGGCCAAGGCCACCAGTCCGTGCTGTGCCCAGCACGGCTCCGCTTCCCCTCAGGAGCAGCCGGCTGCCAGCTGGGCTCTGAGAGCGCAGCATTCGGCCGGGGCCACCAAGAGGCGCCCAGGGCAGGGCTGCTGCCTCTTGCAGCGCCAAGGGCCCCGTTCCCGCCTGCCTCTGCCCAGGCTCAGGCTGCTCCGGGCTCTACCGGGGCTCTGCTGAGGCTCCAGCCTGGCCAAGGCGGGGCCTGGTCTCCCCTCGCAGCCGCTGACAGCTCTGCACCAGCTCTGCGCCTTTCCGAGCAGCCTCCCTGACCTTTGTGCTTTCTCACTTGGGCAAAACTCTCCTCCAGACAAAGAGACTGCACTTAGGGACACAAATGCAAGTGGCAGGAGCCCAAATGCTCTCGAGTCAGAGCTCAAGGCCTGCACATCTGCACAGGGTATTTGGGCTGCCCCACTCGTCCTTTGGTTCTGCCTGCAAATGGCACTGCCCTTTCTGCCTCAAACACAAGTGCCACAGCTGGGTAAAACCCAGCCAGGGGGCCATATTCCCAAGGCACTGTGGTCTGGAGAGGATGACTGAAGAAGAGCCTTCTCCACTTCCCAACTGTTCCAAAGAAGCCACCAATGTCACTTTCCACCTCTAAGAAAAAACTGACAGTTCCGAAGGAAAGGTTGAGCTTTCTCAGAGGCTGAGAAGGAGGGAAATCTTTGAAAGGAGTTGAGGCTTCACAAACTTTATTTGTTTATAATCCTATGCTACAATCCTAGGTATAATCCTATTCTAACATCCTAGCTACAATCCTAATCTAAAATCCTGCTCTAAACCGGTGACGGGCGAAACAGCTCTAAAGTTGTTGTCTCCACTCGTTCACCGAAATAATCAGTGGTGCCAGGCTGGATGTAGGCTTGGCCGATGTTATGAATAGATGCTGTACAAAGGAAATAAAACCAAGAACGACCCATTACTTTCTAAACTAAGAGCCTCAAAGCAGGGCAATATTTTTTAAATGAAAAGGGGATTGAGTCAGAGTAGGTCTAAGGAGCAACAGTGGGGAAACAGCTTGCTGCAAGAGCTGCTAAGTGCCCCAGCCCTGGAAATATTTCAGGTCTGAGCATCCTGGTCTCTTTAAAGATGTCCCTGCTCATTGCAGGGCACTTGGACCAGATGACCTTTACAGGCCCCTGGCAGCCCAGCCCAGTCCAGGATTCCTGACTGTTTTCATTTGAACAGCACCAAGAGTGGAGGTGAGGAGGAGGGGGCTCATCTGGTGCCTTGCACTGCAGTGGAGGAGGAGCCCATCCCTGGGACACAGTTTCCCCTGCAGCCCCTTGGCATTTTACCTGCAGGAGCTCCTTGGCAGACCAGCGCCGCGCCTCGTCTGTCTGCAGGCAGCGGCTCAGGAAGTCCCGCAGCAAAGGGGAGACGAGGTTGGGCTGCCGCAGCTCTGGGGTCCCTTTGGTGGCTATCAGGAGTTGAACCTGGAGAAAAAGGAAACACGAGTCTCTCAGCTGCTTCTTTCATGTCTGGAAGTGCTCTCCCAGATCCCATTGTTGAAGCTGCACTCTGCAGTGGCAGTTTCTGCTGTGGAACAGAGGCGGAGATGACTTTCCTGGACCAACAAAAAACCCAAAGCCCGATGCAGCCACAGCTTTTCCAACATCCAGCAGACCTTGCCTTGGCAGCTGACTTCATTGACTGACTTTGTTAGTGGAAACTGCATCAGCAAAAGCACGTTTGCTTCTCTGAGGATTCACCTGAGCAGCTTGGCAGACTGTTTGGAAGAGGGACTTTGCTCTACTAACTCACTCTACTATTTCCAAGGATCATTACATGAAAAACATCTCCACCGTGCTTGTTGGTCCCTAAAGCACAGCTGCCATCAAACAAAAGCCATCAAGCTTTTTGCTTGGTTCTTGAAAACAATGGTAGGTGAAAGTAAAGAAAGGAAATCCCTCAGTTATTCCTCAGGAAAGGAAACAACCATTTGGAATGTCATCTTCAACGCAGAGACATGAAGATGCATGCACAAAAGTCTTGGGATGAAAATGCCTGTTTGGGCACACAGGAAAGACCTGCAGCTCTGTCTCTCAGCAGATTGCAAATTTCAGCTTCCCTTAGGTGGCAAAAGGAACATTTTGGTGGTCAAATCAGAAGAGGGAGAAAGGCCATCCCTATGGTAGCCCTCTGCTCCTTTGCATCCTCAAGTCAAGGCATTAATGGTATGGCCATCCTAGGCAGTGCCAGGAAACAAAGGGGTGGTTTTGGCAGGCTCTCCCCATCACCAGGCTGCAGCTTGGTGACATGGAGAAGGTGGTTTGGGTTAGGAAAGACAGATGGTCACTTTCAGTGTTTCAGCACCACTGCACAAGAAGCACAAGAGACTCTGTGGCCTTCGCAGCCTCTTGTCCAGGTTTCAGGCAAGTTTCCCTGTGAGAAGAATGGGGGTGCACTTCTTCTCTCCAAAGCACTGTTTTAGAAACTTTGTTGGGTTTGGGTTTCTTTCCTTCATTTCAGGAAAGATAACAGCACCTCTAAGATGGCTGTTTCCTGTTAGTAGGGCCATCTACGTGGCCACAAGAGCTGGAACCACTTCTAAGCCAAAGCCAACTGTTGCCTGAGAGGGGAGATTGTTTGGTGGGGTAAGGCTTGAGCTCCCCCAGTGATGCAACCAAAACTGCAGCAGATGCTGATGTGCTGCAGGGACGTTTTCAGAAAGGGACCGTGGTGGAAGCAGTTCCAGCAGATGGCAATGGGATTTTGTCCAATGGCACACAGAAGGTGGGATAGGGGAGAAAGGCAGCGGGATCAGAGAGTATTTGCACCTTACCGAGTCTGGACTTTGATTCATGTAAGGTGGTTCTTGCTCCACCATCTCAATGGCCACAATTCCCAAGGACCAGATGTCCACTTTGGGGCCATATGGGTGACCTTTCACCACCTCAGGTGCTCTCCACCAAAAAGTCCCGACCATCGAGCTCCGTCTACTCTGCTCAGAGCTGAGTTGAGCAGAGAAGCCAAAATCAGCTGGGGAGAAAGCAAAAGACTGTTTTTATCTGAATCCTGTGCAATTAGGAAAGCAAGCCCAGTAGAAGTTGGAGAATGTGCTGTTGAATCTCCCGGACAAGTGTCCCTGCTCTGTTTCCTCAGGACTTTAGCCAGGGAAATGTGGCATTGGCTACTTCAAAAATGCCCACATTTTTTACTCTGCCTTCAGCAGTGGCTTTTGTTCCCCCGAAGCTTTAGACTTGTAGCTCCCTTGAGGGGAGGGGAGGGGACACACCCAGAGCAATGCCACTGTGGACTGCTTGTTCCTTGCCATAGGTCTGTGCATGCTGCAACCACATGGTCAGCTCACAGCAGGGCTCCCTGCACTGCCACCAGCACCATTTCTGGGGGGCTGGCACTCACTCAAAAGCAGCCCCACACCCCCCATATCCCTGGAATGCTGCACCTGACCAAGAATATACTGACCCAGCTTGACGGAGCCATCGGTTCGGAGAAGGATGTTGACGCTCTTCAAATCTCGGTGCATCACATGGTGGGAATGGAGATAATCCAGTCCTTGCAGGCACTGAGAGAGAAACCAGAAACACGAGGGCAAAAATCAGTGATGTGATTCCATCACACAAGAAAGGAAACAGCTCTCCAAGATTCCCTGGCCAGGGGAATGGGGGAGCAATGGCCGAGCACAGTGCCGTTGAGAGGAAGAGCTTGCTGCTCCAACACTGGCAGAGCAGCACCTTTCTAAAGAAAGGCATGTCAGCTTTTCAAAGAGCAACAGCAACTGCTGGTGTAGACTCTGCCCTGCAAAGCAGCCAGGATGACTGCTGTGCAGTGGATGTGCTCAGAAGTCAAGAGCATTTTGGCTGCACTGCGAACCTTTTCAGCTGAGGCCTGAGAGAAATGAGTCTCTCTTTTTGCTTTGCTGTTTGTTTCAAATGCTGCTACCACCACCTTTGCTTTTACAGGCAAGGAATGCAGTGCAGACAGGCCAAAGTTTAGAGAGGCAAGATGGAGAACAGCAAATACAAGAGGCAGAGTGAGAATGCAACAGCAGGAGAGGAGAGGACAAGAACAGAGTCCAGTGAGTGCAGGGGCACTGGCAGGCAGTTCGCTTGGGATGTCCTTGCTTGCCCAGAGCATTCCAGCGACACAGAAACAAAGCCTGGCACATGGACTGGCTCCTGTTCTGAGCCCCTTTCCCAGACAATCCTGCCCAAGCCCTGGGAAGCACAGCTGGGATCCCTGACTCACCTCCCGACTGACGACGGCGATCTCGTCTTCCGTCATGTCAGTCTCATTGATGACGTCGTACAGAGTGCCTCCATCCATGTACTCCATCACCAGCCAGAGCTCCTCACGCACAAGGTAGCTGAAAGAAGGAAACAAGGCCATGCAGATCAACATGCATACGTTGGTTCCTTTGCTTGATTCTTCTTTCTGGGTCCCTTTGTGACAAGGACAGAATTCAAGGAATAGACATTCCCTCCAGGCTGTGCATTGTTTGCAGTCTGTGCAGTCTCAAGGAGAACAACACATTTGTGGAAAAGGCGATGTCTCTGATGGCCAGCAGGCAAAAAATGCAGTTTAGTAACAGCCAAGATGAAAAACCTGTCACACGTGGTATTTCTGGAAATAAGCACCTAGTGTTGAAAAGAAGGGCAACAATCCAAGGGAAATCCTCTCTAGGATGCTTCATCAGCCTTGAAGAAACCTTAAAAAAATCAATCCTGAGATAACCTGGAGACAGTGAGCTTACAGGGTATTGACTTACTCTGGTAGGGTTAATGCAGGTTTTTGAACAATTTTCCAACTATGTGTTTGAAAGTCATGCAGACCAAATGCACTCCCTTCCCATCCACTGGAGATGAGTAGAGAAATAAGAGTTACCAATACCTACCAGCTCTCTTTTCTGCCAGTGTCCAAAGTGGGATTTTCACCTCTCATGCTTTTAGGATATAAACAAACCTTCATGGGATGAGACCATGACCGCTCACCTGTCTAAATAACTCACAACATGGGGACTCGTAGCCCTCTTCATGACCGTGATTTCACTAAGTATATCTTCCATCATACTGAGTCCCTGAAGGTTTATTTTCTTGATGGCCACCTAGAATGACATTGAAAATCAGGAACTTTAGAAGTTGGTGGCACGAGACCACAACACACATGGGACGAGTGATTTTGCAATGACACAGGTGAGCCCTGCCAAAGTGCCTTGCGATTAGACAAAGGAGTCATTAGGAACTGACATTCCAACAGCTCCTTTCTCTGCTTCTTTGGGGGCCAGTTACAGGACACGTGTAACTGTAACACCATGTTTTGCCTTGTCCACTTGTTAACAATGGTGTCTCAGCTATCACCCCCAAAGCTCTGAGCACACTCTCTGTTTCTCTGTCAGTACTTCAGAAGAAGTAATGTGTGCCTTGGCACTCTGTGGATACATCTTGGGCTATAAGCAGGGTTTAGGGCTTGTCGGGACGCCTTGCTGATCTCTCCCTCCGTGCAGTTCCCAAGTGCAGCACTGCAGGTGGCGAAGGAACTGCCAGGAGCATTGAGATGTATTTGCTGGCAGCCAGAAATGAGAATTCAGGGCTCTGAAGCCGTAGCCCCAGAGAGCAGTGAGATGCTCTAAGGCACCACCTTTGTTTGAGCAATTAAGAGCCAGGGAGAGCGTCCTTCTCTGAAAGGAACCGCTGCCCTCCTTGCCTTCCTTCTGGCAGCTGAGCAGGACAAGGACTGTCCCAAATGCACTTGGCAGGCTGGCACCAGCCTGTGCTTCTTGTGCAGCACAGCTCTGCCCACAGCTCCAGCCCCGGCTGACACAAGAGAGGAAAGCCCTGGAGAGCAGCAGGATCTGCAGGGGCTGTTGACATTTACCTCTCTGTCTGTGGCAACGTCAATTGCTCTGCAAACAGCTCCAAAACCCCTAGAAACAAAACAGCAGCAAAGAAAGGAGAAGCCATTTAGATCTTGGCGGGAAAGCCAGCCCAGACAGGAGATGTCTGCTGGAAATGCCTCAAACCTGCAGCATGCAGGAGGGCTCTGCCAGAAGGCAGATGATGCATTTTCCTCTCCAGTGCCTGGGCACTGGGCCTGTTCCTGAAGCATTGGGGTTTAGTGCCTCAGCTCAGAAGGCCAGGTGATTCTTTCATCTTGGAATTCAGTTTCTAAACTGGGCAGTTTTTATCCTGACCACAGACTATTTCCTTCAGCAAACTCGTGGCAAGAAATGTTCCTGAGAGCTGTTATCTCCCTGCTATGATGGGGGGGACGTTGCTCTTTCTGGCAATGAAAGAGAAGTGTCTTTGACAATGCCTTCTGAGCACACTTACAAATTCTGCCTGGTACTGAGACATGGGGCAGACTAACCCCCATGTCTGAATACGTTTGCAGCTTGCCTGACTTCAGACTGGACAGATATTCCAGCAGCAAATCACCTGTCTCATGACTGTGTAGAAGTAACTGTGGTTGGACTCACCCGCTGCCAAGATGTTCCCGTTGAAAATATCTCCTCAGGGGATTTTCCGTGTTCACCATTTGCTCTGAGGGAAACAAAATGCAAGATGCTCACTTGAAAGCAGAGATGCCACCATCCAGGAGATACAAAAGGCAGCCCCAGTGGGGCTGTACAGTCTGGGGCTCTGAATTCTTTGCGGTCAGCTGTGTAACAACAACACCAACAACAAAAACAAAAGAGGCAGCTCCGCAGTACAAATGGCCAGCACAGGGACTGATTTTCTACAGTCCTTTGAAGAGATGTCTTGACAAGAAAACAAAGCACAGGGAGATGCATTCCCAGGAGAGGAGGGCACCTTCTCCACCTTGCAGCACTTTGCCAAAAGAATGCCTTTCCCTTTGTAAACCAAAGCAGCCACCACAACAAAGCTGCCAAAGCCCAAGCACCAGCACTGACGAGCAATGGCAAGAAGGCACAGCCACACCCAGCCCCTTCCAAGCTGGTGCCCCCATTCAGGACACAGCAGGATTGGCTTGGAGATCAGACACACCCAGGTGCACATCAATGCCCTTTTTGTGCCAACAGGTGATGGGAGACACAGAGACATCTGGGCTCTGTCCTCAGCCCCACCAGGTCTTGTCTGAGAGCACAGTACTGGCAGCTGCTCTGGGCAAGAAGCAGATTCCATGACTTGTGCTGCAGAATCACAAAGGCCTTGATGTGTGTTCCTAGAGACTGATCTGGGCAGGGCTGGGGCCAATGGGTAGCGTTCTAACAGTCCTGGGAATGACTGGGAATCAGGAATGAAAACGTGCCCTGGGTCTGAGGAATACACAGCAGAGGGGCTGGAGGCTCACTCCTGAGAAATGCCCACAGTGCGCTTTGATCCGATCGTACCACATCACTGTGTCTCTTGGACACATCTTTCTAAGAACAAAACCAGGATATTAAATACAGATTGTGATAAAAGGATCTGTTTTTTCATTGGGGGCCCAAGAAAAAACACCTCTTGCTTGCTGGGGACCATGACTGGTGGGAAGTCAGGAGTCTAAGGAGAATTTAGGAAGCTAACCATTCTATCCAGTGTGGCCACGAGCACCCAGGACTTGCCCAGATCATTTGCTAGGTCACAGCCTTCTGCTGATGCAAGAACAATCCTGCTTCTGCTTCAGCAGATAGGGAAAGTCAGGCAATCCCAGCACGTCCAAGCTGCCCTCAGAGGCAGCAGGAACACCCAGAGCACTCTCGTGCTGCCTTGGAGAACAGCATTTCCTGTGGGGAGCCCGAAATGTCCCTGGGACACCAAAGTGAGGAGGATCATTTGGTGCAGCTCTGCTGACACGTGCACACAATGCACTGTCCCTCAGAGAAGAAAGACACACAACGTACTCAGGAGCTCCAGGGAGTCATCCTCCATCTCCTGTTGCTGAGCAGCAGCTGTGCCAGTGCTGGAGATGAGGAAACTGCCCGGGCTCCACTTCTTAGCTGGGGCAGCACAGGCTCCTTTAGGTGACACTGCTGCTGCTGCTGCTCCAGCAGGTTCATTAGAAGAGCCTGGGTAGATCTGAGACAACAAAGGAGTTTGTGTCAGAAAAGTGGCTGGCAGAGATTAGCCCCAGATCCCATTTCAAATGCAGGCCCTTAGGAAGGTGCTGACAGCCACGTGCAGGGCTCTGCCATGGGGTTTTTTCTCATGTCCACTTCTCAAAGTGGATGGGTCAAACCCAGAGGCTGGTTTTACTCGAGTTCATGGCCAGATTCATTTTCCATTTCCTCCAAAATCCATTTGCATGGATTTTCTGAGGGATGAGTGCCCATTCATGGGCATTCATGGGCAAGATGACCACTCCACTTTCTCCCAAGGACTCTCTTCCCCCTCCAAGGCTGCAGACACACTTGCAGCTCCTTGTTCAAATGTTCTACCTCCTCCCATGGAGTCCTCTTTTCCTCCACCATCTTCAGAACGTGCCCAGCTGGCAGCGCTTCTGCTCGGGACAGTTTCTGTGCCTCGCAGGAATCTGGGGGCTCCTCGTTGCCAGTCACTGGCTGGAAATGTTTGCAGGCTGCCAGGCCAGATGTCAACCCTGCCACCTGGAGTCCAAGAGAACAAAGCAGTCAGAGAGTCCAGCTTGTCCCTGTCAGCCAAGAGTCATCGACTGTGAGGAAAGGGAGAGACCAGATTCCCAACGGATACAGACAGCTTGTTTCAAGATCCATCTGGGTCACCGTGTTCGCCTGCAAGAAGACCTCAACAAACAAGGAGAGCAGGCACAGGCCAGCAGGAATGCCTTCAGATGAGTGCTGGCCAACAGGCCAAAGCACTAGTGCCACTGTCCAGGGCAGCAGCTGGGATTCAGCAGAGCGGGGAGTGTCCTTCCGAGTGGCTGGGATAGACACTAGAGCGGGATGGCACTCAGAGGCATCACCCCACCCCCGTGCTGCTCTGCAGGGGAAAGGCAAGAAGGGCACAAAGCACCAGGTTGGTGACTGCAGTGGCTATGGCCCTTTCACTCACTGG
>JANPWX010019945.1:0-10784 GCA_024734555.1 Trochalopteron elliotii
CATCCTGGGTCCATTTGGCTGGTTTTGATGCCCCCAGGTGTCCCCAGATCTGTTCCTGGTACCTAATCCTGTGCCCAATGTCCTCAGTGTCCCCAAACCCTGTCCAGGTGTCCCCAGTCCTGGTCCTGATGTCCCCAAACCTGTCCCCAATGTCCCCAGGTGTCCTCAACTGGGTGCCCAACATCCCCAGATGTCTCTGTGACTGGTCCTGGTGTCCCCAGCCTTGTCCTTGATGTCCCCAGGTGTCCCCATCCCTGGCCCTGATGTCCCTTAGACCCACTTAACACCATCCCTGATGTCCCCACTGTCCCCAGGTGTCCCCAGCTGCAGTCCAGGTGTCCCCAACCTTGTCCTTGATGCCCCCAGGTGTTCCCAACCCTGTCCTGGTGTTCCCTGGTGTCCCTAAATCCTGGTCCTGGTGTCCCCAGCCATGTCCCCGATGTCCCCAGGTGTCCTCAATCCTGTCTCCAATGTCCCCAGAGGTGGTTTTGATGTCCCCAGGTGTCCCCAAAATCTGTCCTCAGCTGTTCCCAGTCCTGTCTTGGTGTCTCTTGGTGTCCCCAACCCCTGTGCCCAATGTCCCCAGGTGTCCATATGGCAAATTCGGATAAAAAAGTTAATTTTTCATGGAAATCCCAGTTCTCAATGCCCAAAATTGAGGTAAAATTTTGATTTTCCCAGAAATTCTGGTGTTTAATGCCTCTAATTGGGATTAAAAAGTTGGTTTTCCACTGAATTCCCAGGTTTTAATGCTTCAAATTGGAATAACAAGTTGACTTTCCAGAAAATTCCCAGGGATTGTCCTGTAAAACTGGGAATTGGCTGAAAAAATCTACTTTCATCCCAATTTGAAGCAATAAAATTCAGGAATTCCATGGAAAATCAACTTTTTAATCTGGATTTGAGGCATTAAAATCCAGGAACTTCCCATAAAATCCACTTTTTATCCTAATTTGAAGCATTAAAGTCCAGGAATTTGCTGGAAAATCAATTTTTTATCCCAATTTGAGGGATTTGGGGGGCGGTCTCCGGTCCCGTTTTTGGGGGTTTCCCATGGAATCCTGGGAATTTTGGCAGGATTCCTAAGGAATTCCTGGGAGTTTAGAGGGTCGCGGGTCCCGTTTTTGGGGGACCATCCTGCCATGGAATTCCCAGAATTTTGGGGGGATTTCCACAGAATTCCTGGGATTTTGAGGGGCCCTGGGTCCTGTTTTTGGGGATTTCCCGTGGAATTCCCAGAATTTTTGGGATTTCCCAGGGAATCCCTGGAATTTGGGGGGTCCGGAAAGTTTCCAAATTTGTCTCAAATCCCGCAGGGATTGTCCTGAGGAGACAAGTGACACCAGCAGTGACCACCGGTGATGTCACTGCCCCCGATGACATCACGGCAGTGACATCACTGTCCCCCCAGCAGCCTCGGGATGTCCTTGATGGCTTTTTGGCACCGCTCGGCCACCGCACAGCCACCGGGGCCACCAAGGCCACTGGGGTGACTCGAGAGGAGCATGCAGATGTCCCCAAGTGTCCCCGTCAGGTGACGCGTGGCCAGGCGGGCACTGGCCTCCCACAGCCGCTCAGCCTCAGCCACTGAGGCCACCAAATCCTTGGAGACATCAGGGGATGCCTCCCTTGTCCCCTCCAGGGTGGCCTCAATGTGCTCGAGCCGGAGCAGCAGCTCCCGGGGAAACGCCCTGGCTCTGTCACATGCAGCCACCAAGTTCTCCAGTGGCCCCAGGGCCATCTCTGCCCGCTGTCCCCTCGTGGCAGCCGCCCCCGCCTGGCTGGTGGCCACCATGGACTCTTCCATGGCCTTGGCTGTCACCACCACCTCGGCGGAGGCTGCTGCCATCCGGGCTTCGTGCTCAGCTAGAAATGAGTCTGCCTTAGCCTTGGCTGGAGCCACCAGTGGCTGCCAGTCCTTGTGTGCAGCCAACGAGGCCACCACATCCTTAGGCAGGGTATCCATTGGCTGCCGGCCCACAGCCACCAGGTTGTCCACAGCTGTCCTGCAGTGGGTGACATGTTGATCCAGGTCCCCAGCCTGGGCGGTGGCGGAGGCTGCATTGGTGGCCTCGGTGGTGGCCGTGTCCCTGCAGGCGTCACGGAGCTTGGTGGCTTCCCCGGCCAGCCGGTCCCAGCTGTCCCTGAGCGCAGCCACCGAGTCCCGCCAGGCTCTGGCTGCGGCTCTCACATGGGCCCAGGTGGCCCCTGGGGTGGCCCCGAGGGCGGCCAGGGCCTGGCCCAGGGACGTGTCATCAGGGTGGCTCAGGGTGTCCTGGAGGTGACCGATGAATATCCCCAGGCCCGTGTGCAGGGACCTTGGGGACACGGCCAGCAGCACATCCCCATATGGCCCGGCCACGGTGGCTGCCAGATGGCCCAGGGTGGCCACCACGGCCACCAACGCCTCCAGCAGCTGGGGAGGGGACAGGGAAGATGGTGGGACCTCAGGGCACCCTGGCGTCCCCTCTGTCCTCTCCCTGGAGGTCTCAGCTGTCCCCTCCACCCCTCTGTCACCTCCCCCTCTTCCCGCCGCACCCTCCTGTCCCCTCCTGACACCCCCTGTCCCCTCTGCCACTCCCCGATCCCCTCCTGCCACCCCCTGTGTCCTCTCCACGCTCCTTGTCCCCCTTTGTCACCACTCCTGTCCTCCCTGCCACTACCCGTGTCCCTTCCACCCACTCTGTCCCTCCGTCCCCCCGTCCCTCCCGCACCTCCCGTGTCCCCCCTGTCCCCGCCCGCTCCCCGCGCCGGGATTGCCGCACCTCGCGGGGCTCCATGGCAGCTGGGGACACTCTGAGGACACTCCGGGGGGACGCGGCGGGACACGCGGGAATGTGGCACGGGAAATGTGGCGTGGCCGGGGCGGGGGGAGCAGGAAGAGGTGACGTCACCGCCCCGGCCCCGCCCTCCCCGCCCGCGAGGCCACCGCGAGGTCCCCAATGTCCCCAATGTCCCCAACGAGGCCCAAGTGTCCCCCCGATGTCCTGCTGGGGACACTGGGGACACACTGGGCTCCTGTTGGGGACACTGCGGGGACATCGGGGACATCGTGGTGACCCAAAACGCGACAGGGGACGTCAGGGTGGCCCCGGTGTCCCCGAGGAAAGGACACGGGGGTGTCCCCAAGGTCCTCCGGGTGTCCCCGTGCCCCGGCGGTGACAGTGCCACCCCCGTGTCCCCACCCTGTCCCTACCCCTGCCCCCCCAGCGCCCCCCGGACCTCCTCCAGCCTCTGCACCACCTCCCCGCGCCCCTCCCCCGATGTCCCCAAGTCCACCACGATGTCCTCGAGCGCCCGAGCGGCGTTGCGGAACCCCTGTCCCCGCGTCCCCCACGGCGTCACCTCCGTGTCCCGGGTGACAGCGGCCACCAAGGTCCCCAGGGCCAGCGTCACCTCCTCCAGCCGCCCCAGCACAGCCGCGGTGGCCTTTTCGGTGTCCGTGGCGTCCTCGTCGCGGGCCCTGGCGGCCTCCACCCGCCGGGCGCGGTGGTTCAGGCGCTCGGCCGATTCCCGCTGGCGGCCCGCGGAGGTGATCAGGTAACACCGCGATATCGCCGAGCCCTGCCAGGCCAGCTGGCAGGATGTGACCACCGTGGCCAGGGTCAGCAGCAGGTGACCGTCCTCGGCCACCCCCAGGGCAGCACGGACCGAGTCCAGGGACACTGCGGGGACACGGGGACACGCACAGGTGACACCAGGGACAGGACAGTGCTACCAGCTCCATCCCAGTGCCCCCAGCCCATTTCCAGCCCAGTGTCACCAGTCCTGTCCCAGTGTCCCCTCCCAGTGTCACCAGTTCCATCCCAGTGTCCCTAGTTCTTTCCCACTGTCACCACCCGAGTGCCACCAGCCCAGAGTCCCCAGTCCCATCCCAGTGTCCCCCACTCTGTCCCAGTGTCCCTGTCCCAGTGTCCCCAGTTGTGTCCCACTGTCACCAGTTCTGTCCCAGTGTCACCAACCCAGTGTCCCCAGTTCTGTCCCAGTGTCCCCAGTTCTGTCCCACTGTCACCACCCGAGTGCCACCAGCCCAGTGCTCCCAGTGCCAGCTCTGTGCTACCATCCCACTGTCCCCACACCAATGTGTAAGAGACAGTCCGAAGATCCTCATCTGCCTCACAACCATCATCAAGGACAGAGACCGAAACCCCTAAAAGGACTCTAAAACCCAACACAGGAGCTCTGGCCTGGCTGAGGTGGGATGTTTGCCAAGTGTTGCCTGCAGGTGCGTTCAATGGAAAAACCCGGCACGCATTTCCATGGGAACATCAGAACCCGAGCAGAAACAATGGGCAAGTCACGGTGAATTGACTGCACTTGCTGATGGCTGTACCTGTTCTCAGTTCTCTCAAGACGAACACACCGTGATGATTTCCCCACCTTTTGGCCAACTGCCTGTCGCTTTGGAAAGGACTGTAAGGACCCCTGAGTTAACCAAAGACTTTGAGATCTCCCCACAGAAGAAGACGGATCTATTGGCTGGGCCACGAGGACTTCGTCTCTCCGTTGGTAGCTATTCCCCACCCCCTGTTTCTCTTTTCTCACTGTCCTTTATTTCCTTTCAAATCCTTCTATCGCATTTGCTGTTGGCACTAATAAAAGTGCATTTGTTTTGATGAATACTGAAATCCCCTCTGTGTTGTTTTTTGCACTCTGAGATCCTTAAAACAAATCATCATGAGTCCTGCTTGCATTAGTGGATGGTGACAGCAGGGACACTCAGGGATGCTCAGGAATACTCAGGGACACTTGGGAACACACAGGGACACAGGGGCAGGGGGTGAATGAGCCCCCTCATTGCCTTGCAGGAGAGGCACCAGAGCCAGGTTATAAATTACAATATTAATGACAATATTAATGACAATAAAATATTGGCTTTTGCATTCATGTATCAGCTTTTCATGTTGTTATTGATCACAACGATTTTGATAGGGTACAATTTATAATTCCTTTCAGCTGCTTTCTGGTATAACATCATCTATCAGTTTATGTGTGCACTGTATAAATGCATATACAGTGCATATACATTTATTCCATAAATGGCAGTGTAATAAATCAATTTTATATCATAGGCCTTAGCAGAATATTAAAATAGAGACTGCGCAATGCTAAAATATTTTTATATTATAACTATTATAACTAACTTTTTAATATTCCTAGTAAAGACCTGTTATTCCTATTCCCATATCTTTGCCTGAAAGCCCCCTAATTTCAAAATTATAACAATTTGGAGGGAGGGAGTTTACATTCTCCATTCCAAGAGAGGCTCTGGCTTTTCCTGGCAGACACCTGTCTTTCCAACTCAGACACAGAACCAGTGGCATTTTCCACCTCACACAGTTTGTAACCGAGAGTCGGGTGCAGCCGAGGAGGCTCCAAGCTGCTCCTCCCAGGCTGACTCCGCAGATGCCGAGGCTGCTCTGGGCTCTGCCAGGGCTCTGCTGGGGCTCAGCTCTGGGCAAGGCTGGGCCCACTCTGCCCTCGCATTGCTCCAGGCAGCTGAGTCACAGGGGGAGAAGGACGGGACATGTCAAGGGAGCTGAGGTTTAAGGCAGTTTTTATTCAAAAACCTGCCATAACAAACAGGGTGTCATGACAACCGTAAGAAACAGGCTGTCCTAACGACCCTGAATAACTAGCAGAGCTAACTACCATAACTAACTAGTTGTCCTAACTACTGTAACAAAAAGCTGTTCCTCAAGGGCTTCATCTCCTCCGCTGCTCCCTGAGTTGCTTTGCTGCAGTGATCAGAGGGGTCAGGCTGGAGAGAGGCTTGGCTGAAGATAAAAATGGGTGCTGCCCAAAGGATCAAAAAGAAAGAAATGAACTGTTACTTTCCAAAGTCAAATTCCTCACAGGCTCTGTTGCAACAGGACAAAGGGAAATGGTTTGAAACTCTGGAGAGGGAAGCAGGCTCAGATTAGATCAAAGGAAGAATTTTTTTTTACCCGGAGAGTGGGGAAACACTGACAGAAGATGCCCAGAGATGTGGGAGGTGCCTCCTGCCTGGAAACATCCAAGCTCAGGTCAGGCAGGGCTCTGAGCCACCTGATCTGCTTGAGATGCCCCTGCTCCTTGCGGGGCACCAGGCCCAGATGACCTCGAAAGGACCCTGCCGACCCAAAGCAGGCCAGGATTCTGCTTGCTTTGCGTGTGTAAAGTGGAGATGATGGGAGAGGGCCCCAGGAGAAAAGCCCTCCCTGGCTCTGCTGTTTCCCCTGCAGCCGCTTGGCATTCACCTGCAGCAGCTCCTGGGCAGACCAGCGCCGCTCCTCGTCCAGCTCCAGGCTGCACTCGAGGAAGTCCCGCAGCAGAGCCGACAGGCGCCGGGGCTCCTGCAGCCGCGGGGTCCCGTTCTGCCGGATCAGAGCGCGAGCCTGCAGGAACAGCAAACACAGCGCTCCGCCAGCTTCCTTCACACCCACAGCTGCTCACATCGAGCCCGGCTTCTCAGCCCCAGCTCCAGGGGCACTTCCCTCCCTGCCACAGGTGCTGCTCCACAGCTCATTTCTCTTCACCAACCAAAAAAACCAAACCCTGCTGCAGCCACAGCCACTGAAACATCCAAATGATCTCTCCCTGAGAGCCAATTTCATTGGCTGACTTTGTTAGTAGGAACCTCCAGCAGAAATAGCACCTTTGGCTTCTCCAAATCTGGACACCAGTTTACAGATCATTTTCAGGAGTCAGTGTGGTCCGCCTGTGTTATTTCAAAGGATTCTTACATCAAATCCATCTCTGCAATGCCACTGACACTCAAGTAAATGCATTCCTGATGTCCCCATCACAGTAAGTGCCAGACAAGAAACAGGAGGTTTGTGTTGCTGAAAGCTCAGGCTTGGTGACACAGAGAAAGTAGCTTGGACTAGGAAAGAAATACGTTAGACTGTGGGGATGTTAAACAATCATCTTCATGCTTTAGACAAGTTTCCCAGTGAGATGAGCCAGGAAGGACTTCATCTTGCAAAACCTCTTTTAGAAACTCCTTCAGAAAACTTGTTGCGTTTGGATGTGCATTTTGGGGTTGGTTTGGGGTTTTCTTGCAAAATGACATTAGAGCTGATACACTGGCTTCATGTTTTCAGGTCATCCTCACAGACAGAAGAGCTGCAACAACTTAAAGCCCAAAGCAAATTGTTGCTGGAGACTGCAAAATGTTCCTCTGTGTTCAGGCTCGAGTCCTCTGGGAATTCCCCTCCCCATGTACAGAAACCTCCAGCTGCTCCTCCCAGTGCAGGGTTACACTGTGCTCACAGGCCTCTGCAAACACTGGAGAATTGGCCTCTTACCATGGCCCCCGTTCCCTTGAAGTAAGGAGGTTCTCCTTCCACCATCTCGATGGTGACAATGCCAAAGGACCAAATGTCCACCTTGGGGCCGTAAGGAGAACTGGTCACAACTTCTGGGGCCATCCAGTGAGCAGTACCCACCATGGAGCTGGGCTGGTCCTGCTCACGGCTGAGCTGAGCACAGAGGCCAAAATCAGCTGAGGACAGAAACAGACCCTGTCCAAGGCAGCTGGAATGAGGAATCCAACCACACAGAATCCCCCCTCTCAGTCTGAGAATGCAGTACTGAATCCAGCTGGAAAAGTGCTCAGGGCTGTAGCCAAGGAAAGATGGAAGTGGACCCTTAAAGAAACCCTCAGCTTTCATGCAGTGGCTTTTACTGATTCCCTTGAAGATTTAGATTCCAACTCCCGCCCCTCTGGAAGGGCCAGAGCCAGAGCAAAGCCACTCCTGACACTCCTGCTCCTCTCCTGAGCTCTCTGCAGGGGCAGCAGGGGCCGGGCAGTGCCACCAGCAGCACCCGTGGGGCTCTGGCCGTCCCTGGGAAGCCGCCCCACACCCACACCCCGGGAGCACCGTGCCTGGCCAGGAACACCCACCCAGCTTGACAGAGCCCTCCATTCCCAGAAGGATGTTGGAGCTCTTCAGATCTCTGTGGATCACCTGGTTTGAATGCAGGAAATCCAGGCCCTGCAGACACTGAGAGGGAAAAGGAAACACCAGGGTAAAAATCAATGGCTGCAATATATCCCACAAGAAAGGAGAATTTAGAATTCTGCCAGCAGCAACTTTGCTGTGGCAGGCCAGGAGTGCAGTGCAGACAAGCTCCAGGCAAATGGCTCAAGGCAAAGCTGAGAACAGCAAATCAAACCAAAACAAGACAGAGTACCCCAACAGCAGGAAAGAGGACAAGAGCAGAAGTGCAGTGATGCTGGCAGGCCATTCATTCCAGTGGCTCTTTCTTCTCCAGCTCATAAAAACAACACAGAAACAAAGCCCTGAGCACGGAGCCACTCCTGTTCCCCTGCCCTGTTTGGAAGGACCATCGTGTCCAAGCCATGGGAGGCACAAGCAGGATCCCTCACCTCCTGACTGACAGCTGCCATCTCTCCTTCAGCCATGTGTGTCTGTCTGACAACATCCTGCAAAGTTCCTCCACCCATGAATTCCATCACCAGCCAGAGATCTCCATCAGCAAGGAAGCTGGAAGAGGAAAACAATGGCATGGAGATGAATGTGCAGTGCTCAATTCCCCCATGGAAAAACCTCGAGTGGGGTTTTGTTTCCAGGTCACTTGTCAATGAGGACAGAATCAGATGGACAGACATTCCTGCCAGCGTGCACAGGCCTTGGAATGTGCACAGTCTAAAGGAGAAGGAGACACCTGTGAGAAAGGAGAGGCCTTATGTGGCAAGCATGTGAAAACTGCAGTTTAGCAACAGCCCAGATCCATGTGAAACCACAACACTTGCCCCCAGCTGGTTCAGCATCTGAACTCATCAGTTCCACCATTCTCTCCCAAATAAGGCAACACAACTTCCAGAGTTATCCAGGAGGGAGGCTGTGCAGCACTTGGGATAAAAGCAGTGAACTGTTTGGAAAACCTTGCAGAAAATCCCCTCACAAACAGACAGGGCCATTGAAAAATGGGCAAATGAGTCATTTCTGGAAACAAGAACCTGGTCTACCTGGCATCTGCAGCAATGGAAAAGGTTTGGGAAGAAGAAGCCAAGGGAAATAATTTCTGCCATGGATTATCAGCACTTGTTGTAAAACACTGAAAATGGGGTCAACTTGAAGAAAAAACCAACCAAACAAAAGCACATGCAGGGGGTGAACTGCCAGGCTGTTGTTTTGGGAAGATAAGGCTGGGTCAGGCTTTTTCAAAACAGGTACAGACTGTGGATGCCAGGAAAGATTAACACAGGGCCCAGGCACAGGATGAGACCTGAAGCACTCACCTGTCCAAAGAGTTGACAATGTTGGGGTTCTCTTTGTCCTTCAGGACCAGGGTCTCATTCACAGCTCGTTCCCTCTTCTCCCCTCTGAGACTCATTTTCTTCATGGCCCCCTGAAGGGACATTGCAGACCTTTCACTGGAGGAGTCTGTGGCAGGAGGCCACAGCAAACACGGGGCGAGTCTTTGTGGAGCGACGGAGCCGGGCTGTGCCAAACTGCCCTGGGATGGGACACCAGAGCTCAGCCAGTGCCATTCCCACAGCCCAGTGCTCTGCTCGCTGGGGGCTGCTGACAGGACACATGGCCACAGACATTTGGCCTTGTCAGCTCTGCAGAAATGGTCCCTCAGCTGTCAGCCTCAAAGCTCTGACAACATTCTCTGCACCTACACTCTTCTCAAATGGCCTCAACACTTATTATTATTCAAATAATAATTTTTGCAAGCAACCACTTCTGGTTCTGTGAAAACAGCAAAATATCTGGGAACCCTCTAGCAATTCTATGGGGTTTGGTCATGATTTCAAATGCAACTGCTCTGTTTGGGATTGCACAACAAAGCAAACACACACATCCATTGCTCAGATGATCCCTGTCACAGGCTGTCACTGACACCAGACCCAAACACAACTGCAGGCTTTAGGAGAGAGCTTTGCTCTGCACATCCATCTTCTCATTGCTCTCCCTCTCTCTGTGAGCAGCTGCAGGAGGACTAAAACCCCAAACTGAGCCCAAGCAGGATCTCTCCCTAATGAGGCCCTGAGGTACCCTTTGAAGATGAAACTCAGCATGGAAAAACTGCTACACAGTGCTCCTGTCCGAGGCTGGGATGAAGATAAATTGGGCCTCAGTCTCCACCAGCTGATGCATTCACAGTTTCAGATGTGAAGACCAAGGCAGCGTGTCCTGCTCTGACAGACACCGCTGCCCTCCTTGCATTCCTTTGGGCACTTCAGAAGTTCCAAGTCTGTCCCAGCTGTGCTCTGCAGGCTGACACTGCTGTGCCTTCAGAGGAGCAGCCTGTGCAGGAAAGCTCTGCTGGGCCCCCAGAGCTCCAGCCACAGCTCCCAGCAGAGGGGAAAGCCCTCGGGAGCTGCCGGCCGTGCTGGGCGTGTTGACACTGACCTCTCCTGCAGTGGCCCTGTCGAGGCCTTTAGAAAAGGTCCCGAAAGCCCCGGAGACAAAAGAGCAGAGAAGAAAGAAGCAGCGCTTTAGACGGGCTCTGCACAGGGCAGGGACTCGCCTCCCTTTCCCCGCACTCCGGCATCGCTCGGAAACCTCGGCTGAGGAGCGGCCCCGGCGCTGGGCCCGGCCCGGGCAGGAGGCCAAGGAACCGCTGCTGCCCTGAACCGCCGGGAGCTCGGGGGGAGCGGGACCTGAGGGCGCCGGGAGTTGTGTGCAGAGCCCGCCCCTCACTCTCCACCATTGGCTGATTCTGCCGTCACTCCGAGACATCGCGCGCTGATTGGGCAGTCCGGAGACAAGCCCGCGTCCCGGCCCGGGCTCCCCTGGCGCAGCGGAGGCGCCATTGTGGGAGCG
>JANPWX010019947.1:1058-14426 GCA_024734555.1 Trochalopteron elliotii
TGGAAAGCCCATTAGGGTGGATGCTGGAAAACTGGGAAAAATGCCCAAAAAGAAAGGGAAAATCTAAGGAGAAAATGATACACTATTGCATGGAGGTGTGGGGAGGAAAAGAGATAAGGAGTCACGTGGTTTGGCCAGTGTTCGGTACCTTTGAAAGGTGGACCTGCAGGGCCCTGAGCGAATATGTAGGTACCAAGAAACCACAAGATCATGAGGAAAAAGAATATGCAAAGCTATGGGAAAAATCTAAGGCTGGGTTGTTCGTAATAAAAACTGAAAAAGAAACGCAAACTCGGAGGAAGGAGTGGGACGCACTTAATAATCTCCCTCCCCCATACCTAGTGCCTGTGCCACCGCGCATGCAGGCTCAGGCTTCCCCATCCACACTCCTAGGACACAACGAAACAACGCAGAGGAGGCAGTCCGTCCCTCCCAATGGAAGCTCAAAACCCCAGAGGGAGCTACTATTGCAAAAAGGGGGCACTTCAAAGGGAGCTGCAGTGATGGAAAGTCAAAGGGGGTTTCAGGAGGACTGAGGGTGTCGGGGGCCTTTTTGGTAGGAAAGTCCATAACATCTAAAAATCCCTTGATAAAATCTATAACCTCAAAAGAAGTACTAAAGACTGTGTTATCTTGTTAAAACAAAAGAGTGTTAATCTGTTTCTGTTATCTTTGTGTGAGCAAAATGTGTGTGTTTGTTGTGGACCTTACTTGTATTTTTAGAAAAAGAGGGTTTTTTGTGCAACTAGTGCTATAAAAAGTGTAGCAAGTAAAAAAAGAAATTTTAGAAAAAAAAAAAAAAAGAGTTAAAAAGAGAGGAGAAAGAAGCTAGGCACAGCCACCCCTGTGGCTACTGTCAGCAGCCTCACCAGTGCCTGTCCTAGCGTCTGTCGGGCCCACCCTCCCCCTCCTTTTCCTGCTTTGGTTCGGACTGCCGAGGCTCCCACCTGTATCTTGCTGCAGCAACCCTTTTCTCTCTCGGCTCGGTCCCTGTTCCAACCCTAGCGCAGCGGGGGAGGAGTTTCTATCTCGCCTAATCTTGGTTGCTCTGCCTGCGGCATCAGTGCAAGGTTTTCCCCTCAAAGTTTTTTTCTTTTCTCCTCTTTCTCGGCGCAGTTTCCGCCCCCCCTTCTCTCTCTCTCTCTCTCCCCCTTCCCTTGTGCTCCCGTTCGGCCCGGCCCCGCCCCAGCCTCAGCGCGGCAGGGCTGTGCCTCGCCTGGTCCCGGCTGCTCTGGGACCAGCACGGCGGCGTTCGTGCTGGGTTTGCTCACCCAGCCTTGCTAATTTCTGTCGTGAGAGACGCCGCGGCTGCCTTGCAAACCTAAGAATTCTGTCTGTCTCAAAATGCAAGGTCCGTGGCAGAGCTGCCAGATGCCCTGCAGGTCACCTAGCTCTCGCCAGGAGACCCCTGTCCACACCCTAGAGGCAGTCCCAAGCCCCTTTTTGCACCTCATGTTTCTAAAAGACTTAGCTTAGGGGTCCCGATTTTCCCCTCCCTGCCTTTGAAAAATTAATCCATAAAACAAAGTCTGCTCTTATACCTGTAATAAATAATCCTTTTTGATACAAGAAGGCTAGCTAGGACCCAAGAAATGTCTCCATTTACAATTATATCCCAGAAAGAACAAAGATTTGATTTTCTTAAAAATATTCTAATATTTGGAAAGCATGCATCAAACCCAATAGGATGTAAATGTAAGTAAAAGGTCTCAAGATTAAAAATGTCTTGCAAAGAGAAAATGTTAGAATGTTCCTTTAGGTAATTTAAAGTACTTGTTTATTAAAAATAGTACATGTTTTAAAGAAAGTTTTGGAGGAGATGGAGAAAAATGGTTTGTAGATGGATCATCAAGGGTGGTGAAAAGGAAGAGAAAATCAGGGTATGCTATCATAAATGGAAACTCAAGCAAATTTTAGAGGCTGTCAGAGAGCCAGAAGAAATCTCAATTGTTCAAATAAAAGAACAGCAAGTAAGTATGCAGTTTCAGACCAGAAGTAACAACCTGGCAGATAGAGAGGCCAAAGTACCCTTGAAGCGAGGGAGGGAGAAGTCCAGGAATTTCCCCCAAAATCCTTCCAAAAGGGAAATGGAAGGTTTTGAGAAAATAGGCAGAAGATTATAGGAGAGAGAGTAGAAATTACCTGATGGGAGAGAATTATAGCAAAAAGATAATGCCCGAGAAATGTTAAAAGACTGTATCAGCAAACTCATTGGCCCTAGCTAAACAACTTTAAAAGAAATGCTTTGGAAGAATATATGAATTGGTAAACCAAGAAGTGCGGGGGTGTATGATATGCCAATGGGTGAATCAAGCCAAATCAAAAACAAACGGCTTTAGGAGAATGCCCTGTCGCCTACCAGCCCTTTGAGAGAATCCAAGTGGACTTTTACTGATCTACCAAAGGAACTATGGAAAAGAGGACTGACTCCTTAGAGCGCCCCCTTGAGATTCACCATCCACAAGCCACAACCTGGGCATAAGGTGTTAATCAAAACCTGGAGGGAGGTCCCTCTTAGGAAGGTCCCTTTGTCATCCTTCTCAGCACAGATACAGCCATCAGAACTGCAAAAAAAGGCTAGACCCACGCGTCACGAGTAAAGAAAGTCAAGCCTCCAGACACTGCTTTGGAATGAAAGGTGTCTTCATCTCCCAAAAACTTGAAGATCAGGCGGCAGCAGCACCATAAATGACTGAAGAGAATCAGATAAGTTGTTCTAAATCAAAATGTGAATGCTTTCCCTTTGTACATTTTAAGTGTGTTTTACTGTAAACATATTTGAGTGACTCACTGTTGGAGAGGAAATCGACCAAAGGGTCTGTGCACTAAGTGTTTTGAGGAGGAACAAAGAGAGAATTAGCCTGCTAGCATTTGCAACCCTCACCAAAATTCTAGAATTCGGTTCCCCAGACTGGTATTTAATACTCAAAAAGGGGACAAAAGGGAAATTGGATGCCAGGGCAGAGGTTCTAGAAATTGAGTGCAGAAGGACCACAAAGGTACCTTGCCAGTCAGATACAGTCAAATTGTCCAAGTGGGGTGTTTACAAACAGAGGTTTGCAGCTCAGACTACTAGAGCCCCTGAAGTATACACCTGCTGCCAAGAAGATGGCTTACCCCGCCGTGAGTGGCACCCCCACGGGCGAAGGGCAAGGCAGAAGGGTATTCCTGTGGGGAATCATAATCCTAGTAGTCTCGAGCCAAGCCACATGCCAGGCGGACGGGTTGAACCCCAGGAACCTGCAGAGGCAGAAACCCCTTACTGAATGTGAACAGTGCCTGAAGGTGGCATTTAAAGGACAAGCAACTGTAAAGACTGTAGAATACCATGCTCAGTTTGACTGCCAAGAGGGAAAACCAAAAGAACATTGTTCTTTTAATGGCACTCAATTCAAAGTTTGTGAATTGGAAAGGGGGGTGGTGTGTCACAACCCAACGGTAGACCCTAGAGAAAAAAAAAAAAAAACCCAAAAAACCAAAAAACCACAGATAAAAACTCCTCCAGTCACTTTTTGCACAAACGTGAAATAAGGGAAATACCACCTATCTCGGTGTGTGACCAATACAACTAGACGGTCTAGATAGGAGGGAAAAAGAAATCCACTTTTTTGGCATACTATCAAGTCCATAAGCTGTGTTATAATAAAAGTAAATTGGAAATCTGTACTATGGGAGGAAAATGTATTAAATGAGAAAGAATCTGAATCATGAAGCGAAATCTTTTATAAGCAATGAACCCATAGTACTAGACCTCCTCAAAAATTATGACAAAAGAATCTGTTTGCAGAAACCTTTTGTTTCTCAAAGAATGAGGAAGGGCTAACCCAAAAAGTAAGGTACAAATGCTGACCTAGGAGCTGAAGAGGCAAGAAGCAAAGGCAAGGAAAAGAAAAATGGAGCAAGAAAGGTTGATAAGACTGCAGGCAGTGGTAGAAATTGTCTCAAATCATACTTCAGAGGCCCTAGAATTGTTAGCCAAACAGCACTCCCAAATAAGAGCCTTTGTATATCAAAACAAATTGGCTTTGAACTATTTGCTAGCTGAAGAAGGAGGGGTCTGTGGGAAATTCAATGAATCAGAATGTTGCATAGAAATTGATGACTATGGAGAAACCATCAGAGAATTGGCAGCTGATATAAAAAAAGTAGCCCATGTACCAGTTCAAAAATAGAACTCTATTCTCCAGGCCTCATAGTGGGATCAGCTGCTTAGACAAGAGACCTAGTAGAAGAAAGTTGTATTTTTCATTCTATGTTCTGTGGCAAAAATGATGTTTCTACCCTGTTTGATTCCATGTTTAATAAGATTGATTCATTCAGTCGTTCAAAGTATGCAGATAGCAGCTATGCCCAATGACCCGAAACTCGCTAGAAGAAAAGCTAGCCAAGTTTCCAGGATCATGAAATTGGAGGAGAAAAGTCGAGTTGCTGAAGCATTGGAAAATTTGAGGAAAAATTAAAAGAGGAAAATATTGCATACCAGAAGTATTGTGAAAAAAAAAATACAAGAAACTTCTGATGAATTCGATGAGGATTGGTATTAGAATAAAGTTTATTGGTAGTGGAAAAGGGGAAAAATAAAATTAAATATAAGCACGAATTTAATAGATTAATAAAAAAAAAGGTGGGGGGTTGTAATAGATGTGATTATAAATTCGTGCAATTAAAACATAGAAGGAAGTTATAGCAGATGATAGAATGTATATTTTCTATAACCCTGTGAGTATAAAAAGTAACCTTGATTCCCGGACTGGGAGGGGCGTTCATCAAATACCAGGACATGCTTTGTATACAAACTAACATCTCGATTTACACCAGAAAGGAGGGTGGCTTGCCAGGATGTAGCTCCTTGAGCTAATCAGATCTTGGGCACCCGGACCATCAACCCACCATCAACCCACCATCAACACATCGACACCCATTTCAAGGGTGGACCCTGCATTTAACAACATCATCATCCCAAAGGAGGATTCCTGGAAGGTCCTTTCAGACTCAGCCCAGCACCAGGAAATCTGTTCAAGGTTCATCATCAAATGAAAGACTGGGTTTGAATTTGAAAAACACAATACCTCTGCTGCCGGGAGGCACAAAATACAGTATAAGAACTCAGACTCAAACCCCAGCAAATCGTGGAACAGTACGAGACAGCAACCCTGCTGTCAGTCGGCTGTTTCACCCAACATTCGAATGTTGTTCCCTGTGGCTGTCCCAGATAGATTTAAAATGGAAAAATAAAATTTATTCTTTATATCTGATTGGCTAATTGATCATTTATAACACCCCCATGTGATACTCTGAAAAAAACAGTATCTTCCTTCTGCTGCAGGAGAGAGAAAGTGAAAGTGTTCTGGGGACACAGCTGGACACCCCCATCCCCCACAGCCTCCCAACCTCTCCCTGCAGACTCTTCATCCCTGCTTCCACCACCCTGGGGTTCCCCCAAACCCATTCCCTTCTCAGGTGCTCTCCAGGATTATTATGGCACAAACTGGGGCATTTTGAAATTGAGGGGAAAAAGAAAGGAAATGGAAATGAAAAGAGGAAAAAGCTCTGGGGGAGTAGGGGGGGCACAGACCCAGAGCACCTGCAAATCCACCTGGGGTAACCCCCAGGCCATGAGCACCTCAGGGTCAGTGCTGGGCTCTGAGTCATCCCAAAATCTGAGGCACCCAGGGAAGGAGCTGTGACCCATGGGCCCACCCAGCCACTGCACATCCCTGAAACCCCCATTTCCCTGGGAACCCAACCATGGTGCTCCCATTCCTTATATTCCCCCTCCCTGGGCCCCCCCATCCCAGGACTGCCATTCCCCAGGATCTCCATGGCCGAGGATTAAGGAACTTTGTCCCATTCAATCCATCCCCTACACCCCCCCTTGCACTAGGACATTGATTCTCCCAGGACCCCCCATTCCCACAGGACCCCTGATTCCCCTGGCAACGCATCCTTGGCACACCCATTCCATGACCCCAAATCCCTGGAACCCACATTATCCTGGGACTCCCATCCCTGAGTCCCCCCAGCCCTGGGCCCCCCTTTCCCACTGCACCCCCATCCCTGGTGACTCGCCCTCCTCAAGACCCCCATTCCCAGGCACCCCAGCCCTGGGACTCCCCCATTACCCTGGACATCCATCCCTGGCTGTCCAAACCCCTGGGCCCCCACTCCTGAGAACCCCATGTCTCACTGTGTGCCACCCAACCTTGTCTCCACCCTGCCCACAGCCTGTCCCCAGTTTGTGGTCACCCTGCCCTCACAAAGGGCCAATTACACATGATGATAAGACCTGACCTCGCTTCCTTCCCTTTTGGCTGAAGAGCCACCACCCAGGGGACAGCCACCCCTGACAGCAAGTGACAGCCAGCCTGTATGGCTGGGGACATGGGGATGGCCGGGAAGGTGGCGCTGCTCCTGTGGGGTGAGTGCCCTGGGCAGGAGCCTGACACCCTGGGGATGGGCCCTGGTGAGGCACAAACTGGTAGGGAGGGGGCACAGGGGGGCTGTGGGGTCCCCTGAGGTCCCCAGTGCCGGCAGAGCCAGTGCGTGAGGTGATCAGGGTTGTGGGGTGGCCATAGGGACACGAGAGGAGGGCAGGACTGAAGGGACAGGAGTTTGGGGAGAGGAATTATGGGGCTGGTGCAGTAGTGGGAACAGGGACAGGGTGACAGGGATGCAGGCACATGGACAAAGGGACAAGCACCACGAGGATGGGCCATGGGGACAGAGGCCTTGGGGCTGCTGGGGTTATCTGTGCCAGTATGGTTTGGCTATGGTATCCCCAATTCCGGGGTGTCCACGGTGTCCCTATGTCCTGCCTAAACAACGGGTGGCTGTGGTGTCACTGTGCCCAGGGGTCCATGCCACACAAGCACAGTTTGTGGACAGCCCCAACATTCCATGTCTTGGTGCCGCTGTCCCTGTGGTGCCACCTCCACCCAGCCCTGTCCCTTCTCCCTTCCAGCCCAGACCCTCGGCCTCGCTGGTGAGTCCTCGGGGGATGCCAGGTCCCCACCCCGCTGTCCTCAGCCCCATGCAGTGGCCCTGGCAGGCTGGTGTCCCCTGTCACCTGCAGGTGCCCAGACCACCCAGCTCCTGGTGGATCCCCCCTGGAGGCCAGCAGTGCTGTGGGACCGGGTGACACTGACCTGCCAGGGCTCGAGGACTGCCGGTGCCACCACCTGGTACAAGGATGGGCAGAGGTGGTGGCAGAAGGGATCCGACGACTTCACCGTCACCAAGATTGGCACCTACATGTGTGACAGACCTGGCACTGGGCTGAGCCCCCCTGTGAGAGTCTTAAATGGTGAGGGGGGATTGAGTGTCCCCAGCCTGGCATCTGCAGGACCCTGAAGGGTCTTGAGGTGCTCAACTCTGTGTGTCACCTCATGGTGTGGCCAGAGCCTGTCCCCTGCACATGGAGACATCCCAAAGCATCCCAGTGAGAGGGGACCCTGTTTGTGGAACTGGGGACCCCTGGTGCACTGGATGTCTTCCAGTGGGGGTCCTGGTGCTATTGGGAAACCCCAGGCCCTCACATTGTGACGGGATCCACTTGTCCACCAGACTGGCTGGTGCTGCAGGGGCCGGCATGGCCACTGCTGGAGGGGGACACGGTGACACTGCGCTGTCGCAGCTGGCAGGACAAATTGCTCACCAGGGTGCGATTTTACCATGGGGACGAGAGGATGAGATTTCTCAATGGGACCGAGCTGTCCCTGTCCCCTCTGCAGCTGAACCACAGCGGCCTCTACCACTGCCGGGGCTGGGTGGACACCTGGATATCACAGGACTGGATGGAGTCAGTGCCGGTGACAGTGACAGTGCACGGTGAGCACCCCACTGCATCCAACCTGACATCACCACAGCCCCTCCCCTGAGACTTGGGCTCACAAATCCCCCTCCCCTCTCCTTCCCAGAGCTCTTCACGGTGCCGGTGCTGGAGGGTCCCACCGAGCCCGTTGAGGGATTCCCCCTCAATCTCAGTTGCCTCAGCACCCCCAGCCCCCTGCGGCCCCGAGCCCCCCTCCTGCACCTCTTCTACCAGGATGGGCAGTTGGTGGGGGGCCCACAGGGGTCCCCACAGCTCCTGGTGCCCTCTGTGAGGGTCTCCCAATCGGGGAATTACAGCTGCCAGGTGCATTCTGAGGGGGGGGGCCGTGCAGAAGAGCAGCGCCCGGCTCCACGTCACGGTGCGCAGTGAGTGCGGGGATGGGCACGGGGAGCCCCCACAGCATCCTCGGGTTCCCCAGATCTGCCTGCTGACCCCCATTACTGCCCAGGTCCCCCCATCCCTGTGGCGAATCCCCCATCCTCTCCCAGATCCCTCCCTGGGTCCCCCAGTCCTACGTGGGTACCAAAATCTTTCTTGAAAACTCTTTCCATGTCCCCCCATCACTGCTTGGGTCCCTGTCCCTGTCCCCTCACTCCTCACTGGGTCGCTTCATCGTCCCTGGGTCAGCCCCCTCCTCTCTGATCTCCTCCCACGGTTCCCAAGTCCCCACCATCCCCTCCCTGGGTCCCCACACTCTCCCTGGGGTCCCCTTCAACCCTCTCCAGGTGTCCCCTCCCTGAACCCTCCATCCTTCCTTGGATTGCCTTTCTAGGCCCCCCTCAGCTCTGTGCCCTTCTTTTTCATTGGGGTCCCCCTGCTCCTCCCCATTCACCCCTGGGTCCCTGACTGTCCCTGGGTCTTCCCCACTCTCTTGCAGGGGTCCCGCTCTCGGGAGTGTCCCTGTCAGCACAGCCCCCTGGGGGACAGGTGGCCCTGGGGGACCACCTGGTTCTGAGCTGTGCAGTGGCCGTGGGGACAGGTCCTCTGTCCTTCTCCTGGCACCGGGGAGGCTCGGGGGCACCACTGGGCACTGGCCCCCGCCTGGAGCTCCGGTACGTTGGGGACAATGACAGCGGCCACTATCACTGCCAGGTCAGCAATGGAGACAGCATAGCCGAGAGTGTCCCCCTGAATGTCACTGTCTTGGGTGAGTGGGACCCTCGGGTAGGGGCTTACCCCCCCCCACGGCAGCCCCCAACCCACCTCATCAGATGCCAGCCCTCTCTGTGTCCCCACAGTGCCCGTGGCCAATGCCACCATCACCCCCAGTCCCCCGGCACACCAGGTGCACACAGGTGACCCCGTGACCCTGCGCTGCTCAGTGCAGGTGGGCTCAGCCCCTGTCACCTTCACCTGGCTGTGTGATGGGCAGGAGGTGGCCCAGGGTCCCATCTTGGAGCTTGGGGACGTCAATGTGGGACATTCAGGCACCTACCAGTGCGTGGCCACCAACCAGCTGGGACAGGACGGGCACCGTGTGTTCCGGGCACTCAGCCCTGAGCTGGCCCTGGAGGTGACCCCTGGCTCACCCTGGGTCACAGGTGGGCTCACATGGGGTCGCCGGGGTGTTCAGGTGCCCCTGGGTTCAGGGTGACACCAATGTGTCCCCCTCTGTCCCCAGCAGTGGCTGTGAATGTTGGCAGGACTCTCCTGTTCCTGGTCCTGCTCCTGGCTGTCATCGGGGGCTGTCACTGCTGGCACCACCTGGGTGGGTGACAATGGGGGGGAGATGGGGGTCCCAGAGTGAGGGGAAGACCCCAGAGTGGGGGCAGAGATGGGACAACACCCAGGGCCCCTGAGCTGGGGGAAACTGAGCCCACAGTGATCTGGGCTGGAGGTCCTAGGGGATTTGAGGGGAATTTGGAGTGTCTTGGTTGGGCTCCAGGGGCATCCCTGGGTGGGCTTTGAGGAACCTTATGGTGGCACTAGGAGCTCCTGTAGGGTTTGGGGAGCTCTTGGAGGGCCGTTCAGGGATGTTTGGGATCTTTCTGGGGTCCTGGGGGAGTTTGGGGTGTGCTCCTCCCTGCTGGGCTTGAGGGTCTGGTGGTGGTTCAGGATTCCCATGGGTGGATGGAGGCCCCTGGGACTCTAAAGTCACCACTTCAGTTTTCCCTTGCAGATGCCAGGAAGCACCAGGAAAGGTGAGTGCAGGCTCCAGCCATGGTAAACCTTTTACTCAACCCCCCAGCACCTCCCATCCCTTTCCACACACCCCCTTATTCCCATAGGGCCCCCCCGGACCCTCTGGCACCCTCCATGGAGGATCCTCAGGCGACCTACTCAGAGCTGCAGGGGCCACACGGGCAACCATGGGAACCCAGTGACATCTATGACAATCTACAACAAAAGTTGTGACACTCTGGGCAGCAGGAGCCACTGGGGGGCAACACGGGGTGGTCCCTCCATAGCTCCTGTGGTTGCCCATCCTTCCAAGGGAGGTGGTTATGAGTCAGGAGGAGGCTACACAGGGCAGCCTGTGCTCCCCATTTCCTATCCCTGTACCTGCAGGCGCTGCCTCATCCCCTCCCCAACCCCCATCCAGGTGCTCCAAGTAGCCTCAGTGGCTTCACCATTCTCTCCCCACAGTGCTTGCAGTATACCCAGGGGTTCCCCATTCCCCCTCTGTAGTGGTTTTTCAGTTTTATTTGTTTAATAAATGTATTCATGGTTTGTTCCATGTGTCCCCTAAGTTTATCCCCACATGGTTTATCCCAGATTTCAGTTATATGTCAATAATTGTGTTATATAATCCCTGGGTCCTGTCCATCACATCGGGGCCTCTCCCTGTGTCTGGAAAGTTCCAGGGAGAGCGTCGTGTGATTGGCCACGATCCCAGGTGTTCCCTCTTCACCCTCTGGGATAGGTCCCTGGACAAATCCCTCATCTGCAGAGACACACCCTGATCTATCCTTATTGGTTGTCTCCCTAACCCGTCCCCTTGGTCCTTCCCCAATAAAGGTTGTTGCACGAGGGCAGTCTGCACGCTGCTGAGGCAGACTCCCTGGAGGTGAGGTTGCTCCTCGCAGGGCACCAATAAACTTCAGTGGTAGATGCCTCAAGGGGGTCCTCTCTTCATTTCCTCACCATGATTACGGTTAGCGCTGAGCCAAGGACTCACAGGGTTGGCAAGGTTTGCTCTCTTACCGAGCTGTACCTTGCTTGCCACCGGTGCCAGGGCTGGCCGAGGAAAGACAGGAGGGAACTCCTGGGACACTGACAGTGACACCCCTCCCCCTGTCCCATTCTGCTGTAAAAGCGGCAGTCAGGGAGGATTCTTTCTGACCTATTTCTAGGATGAAAATGAAGCAGATATGTGGCAATATTATATTTGAGATCTGTTTATTGATAAAGGAGGGTAACTGTTCTTACCAAAGGGGGATTAGAAGAGAGAGTAGAGAGAGAAAGAGAGACAGAGAGAAAAACAGAAGACAGGGACAGCGTTACCTGGGCACTCTGTCGGCATCAGCTCGGCAGATGGAGTGTGCGTGCAGAGTCTTCATGGCTTTTGTGAGTGGCGGGACACGATTTCCAAGTGGCAGCACCTGCGTGTCTCTGGCATCAGTGAGGGATGGCTGCGGGCTGGCTGTGGGCTAGTGCTGTGGCACTGGTGGCTATGGGCTGGCTGCTATGGGCAGGTACTGAGGTGCAGCAGGGTCATTGCTGTGGGCAACACGGGCAAAACAGCAAATGCAGTGGGTGCGTGCAGGCACAGTCTCCGCTCTGCTGGGGAAGTGGTGGAGCACCAGGCTGGGGAAGCAGTGGAGCACCAGGTCATCGCAGGAACGAGCTGCCTTGTAGAAGCAGCAAAGCATGGAAGAATGGGTGTGGACAGGGAAGAAGGACCACAGGGAGGAAAAGGCAATGGGGGGACGAGGGCCAAACTGAACCTAGGAGCGAGCCCCTGATTCCCCAAAGAAACCCAAAATAGAATGGCTCCTGTTGTGTCACAATTAACTGCTTGTATTTGCTAAGACTCCTCCCACAGCCCAATTTCCTGGGCATTTTTTCCCAGGCATTTTTCCCAGACATTTTTCCTGGGCATCCAGGCATCTGTCCCACTAACCACCTGCAGGTCGCTCACAGCCCGCTCATGGAAGCTTTCTCTCCCCTGATTGGCTGATACATGAAGCCTCCCCAGGACAAACCCAGGACAGAGTTCCCAGCACATGTACTGCCCCTGGAATAATTTTTCACTTCATGTATACCATATATTGAGACATAAATGAAAATCAGATTGGTTCCTCTCAACCCCCATGCTCCCAGTGGTGCTGCAATCCCCCTCCCAGTGCTCCCAGTACACTATGTGGCTTACCGCTGCCCATCCCAGTTCCAAGGGGGCAAAGGACCTGGATTCCTGCTCCTGGGACAAAAGTGCAGCTTTTTGGTTAAACTGGCAGAAATGATGTTTCTTTGTTCAGCTCTGTCAGGCTTTAGGAATGGGATTCTTCCATTTTGGGCTGCCAATATGTCTTGGTGTTGCAGTGCATGATTAAGCCTTTCAAAGTTCCATATGTAATGTTTATTTTGTACTTGGTATGTCCCTTCCCAAATCCTCTTACCCATCCCTTGATATCCTTGGTATCTCCCAGAGGGGAGCCCCTTGTCAATCACCCTGGAAACTTGAAGAGAAATCATCCCCCATTTGACCAGATGCTTAAGCACCTGCCCTCTTCAACTGTCCTGCTAAGTGACCTACTTTAGAACCTCCCAACCCCTTCCCATCCATTGGCCCGAATTCTCCTGTGGCCTCAGGCTATGTCCTGGGGTACATAAGGGAGAAGGACAGGCTGAGCCTTGCCTTTTGCACGTGGAGCTGCAACAATAAACACCTTTCAAACCCACGGCAGAAGTCCGCTCTTCATTCCAAAGCCTCACCCACGCTTCCAGCTAGCAGATCTGAGGGACCCACGAACTACTGCAGTTGGTCTGGGGTAAGCAGCCTGCTGGTAGTAGCCCCCCAGAAGGAAACCACTGCAGGTGATCCTGATGTTTCCCTTTCTGTTTCTTGCAGTGGCTGCAGGGGTTGGTGGGTCCCTCCTGTTCCTGGTCCTGCTCGTGGCTGTCATTGTGGCCTGGCACCAGTGGCACCACCTGGGTGGGTGACAATGAAAGGACAGAGGTCCCAGGGAGCTGTAGGAAGCCCTCCAGATTTTGGGGAGCAATAGGGCAGCAGCCTTAGCCCCAGAATTTAAACCTTGGCTGGGGATTCTGTAAGGTTTTGGGAGGTGCTGGAGGGTCCTGCAGGGATGTTGGGGGTTCTTTCAGAGGTCCTGGGGTGGTTTTGGGGAGTCTCTCGCTCTGCCAGGCTTTGGGTTCTTGAGGCTGAGTTGGCTGGGGGGCACTGGGTAGGTTCATGAATTCTGGGGGGCTTCAGGGATGCTTGGGGTTCCTGTAAGGAACTGAGGGTCCTGTGGGGGTTCAGGAATACTGAGAGGGGTCTGGGCTCCCTGGAGCCCACAGTCACCTCTCCCCTTTTTCCTCTGCAGCCAACAGGAAAGGTGAGTAAGGGGTCTCCAGCTGTGGGCCCCCTTTTACAC
>JANPWX010019948.1:0-51368 GCA_024734555.1 Trochalopteron elliotii
CCGGGGCGGCGGGGCCCGCAGGTCGCGGGGGCAGGCGATATGGGGAGGAGGACCCGCTGTGACACGGGGAGGGGGATGTGGGGACCCACGGTGACACAGGTGGATGTGGGAGGTGGGGGGGACCGGCTGTGACACGGCGAGGGGGCTACAGGGAACCCACCGTGACACGAGTGGAGAGCACGGGTGCACGGGCACCCACGGTGACATGGGTGGAGCGTGATGTGCGGGACCGTCTGGGACACGGAAGGGAGGTTGCTGTGGGGAGACACATTGTGCAGTGGGTGGAGGGGCTGTAGGGCTCACGCAGTGTCACGGGTGTACGGGCTGCAGGGGCACCACGCGGTGCCACCAGTGGAGGGGGATGCAGCAGGGTCCACCATGTCACCGGTGGAGGGACTGCAGAGGGACATGCAATGACATGGGGGTGGGGGGTACATGCTGTGGCTCGCGTTAGGGAGGTGTGAGGGGACGAGCCGTGCAAGGAACGGGTGGAGGGGACTGCGTGGGAAGCCACTGTGACACGGCTGGAGGATGATGCAAGGGGATCAGCCATGCCATGGGTGGAAGGGACTGTGGTGGGACCCATTGTGCAATGGGTGGAGCGGGCTGCAGTGGGGTTCCCCGTGTCACATGTGGAGGGGGCTCCTTGGGGACCCACCATGCAATGGGTGGGTGGAGAGAGCTGCATGGGGACCCACTGAGACACAGGTGTAGGAGCTGCATGGGGACCCACTCTGGTTTCCATGAGAGGCTCACTGTTCACACACCTGGCATAGAAGGATCACGGGAAAGAAGGGTCTGTGAGGGGACTCACTGGGTGCACCCAGATTGGAGGGGTCATGAGTGGAAGGGGTCTATGTGGGGACCCACCATGTGCCCCCCACTGTGGAGGGGTCGTGGGTGAAGGAGGGTATTTGTGGGGATCTATTGTTGCCCACTCATGAGGGGTGTTCAGGGTTGGGATCCATCCAGAGATCCACAGGGACAACAGGGATCCCTGGGAGGAGTGGTGGCTTCACAGGGACACCTCGGGGTGGAACTGCTTGGCTACAGGCTAGCAGGGCACCAGGGTCAGCAGGGCGAATGTTGGGACAATGGGGCAGGAACCCCCTCCCATGGACAAGGAGCACACTGCTTCGTCCTTGTGGAGGAGGACATGGCCTTCCAAAAGAGTTCCCCACAAACATGAGGACTTCAGTCTTGCAATGGGAAGACCCCTGACACAGCCACAAGCATTTGAGGGACGATACTGCATGTCCACCATTATGGAAATTACGGAAAACAAGAAGGGGAAGGCCCCCCAGCCCCCCGAGGCCTTGTAGTGGCTCCAGGCACAGCAAGGCTTGGTGAGGCTGCTGGGGCTCAGCTCCCCACCCTTGGCTCCATGCCCCAGCAAAGCCCCTTTCTGCAGACTGGGAATGCTGGGGGCGGGGGCGTGGGACAGCCCTGCTCCCTGGGCTGGCCTTTCTCATTGAAATGAGGAGGATTCAGCATGGAGGGAAGAAGCATTGACAAGAAGCATTGACAATGGCTCCCCAGCTCCCAGCCAGCCGGGCTGGGCGGTGAGTGTGTGAGCACGCGGTTCTCCCCTCGCCCCTTTCTTCCCTTTGAATCAAACCAGATGTCTCCCATGAAATGAGATTGCTGGAGCTCACACTGGAGTGGGACAATGTAGAGGGATGCGAGGCTCACACGGAGCCACATCGTGCTGCAGTTCTGGCAAAGGCAGCGATGAGGGCGGGGGGCTGGTGGCACTGGTGCCTTGCCACTGGGGCTGGACTTTTCTACCCCCCCCCT
Source organism: Trochalopteron elliotii (assembly GCA_024734555.1). Classification (NCBI taxonomy): domain Eukaryota; kingdom Metazoa; phylum Chordata; class Aves; order Passeriformes; family Leiothrichidae; genus Trochalopteron; species Trochalopteron elliotii. Next base: position 1,798 of record JANPWX010019948.1, read on the forward strand.
CCCACTGTATCCTTTATGATTTGCTCTCTCTGGCTCTGGGATCTTTACAGGAAGGTTTTTTCTTCCCCCCCCCTCCCCTTTCTGGGTCTACCAGCAGAAGATCTCAGCTGTGGCTAAACTCGGCAGATGGGGCACCCAGCACAAGGAGATGGCTCATCCACTGACTCAGCCGGTAAGGTGCTGCTGGAGCTTTCCCTGTGAGTTTACCCAGGCACTTTGGGAAGGGAAATTTTTGCTTTCAGTTTGGTTTTGGCATCCAGGTTTCGTGACGTGTAGTACAAACTCAGGGAGATGCTGGGACACCAGCTGAAGGGGCTGCTGCTGGCAGGTCCCCTCTCCAGCAGGACCTGGCATGGAACAGCTGTGGGTTAGAGCTTGTGGCAGTTGTGCACAAAAAAGAGGGGAAAAAAGTAAATCTAAGGGTAGGAGAACCCACCCACTGCTGTGTTTCATGCAGCTTATTTTGGTCGTGATTGTAGAACAGTGTCCTGAATTAGGCTTAATTTCTTTTTTCAACTTTGTGTGGTGATGGGACTCCTGAGAGTGGGAGTTTGGGATGTTTTCCTTTGTGGCAGTTTGGGATGTTCCTTCTTCTAAGAGGTGTCATCTGTTTGTATTGGGATATGATGGATGGTGGCTCCATAGGGCACATACACATCACACAGCAAGTTTTAACACAGGCACTTGGCTGGGTGTGCCCCGTTAAATGGCCAGAAATGTGCATTTATTGCTCATGGATGTTCACACACACACACACTGCTGGTCCCCTTGCACACACCTGCTGGTTGTGTCTCACTCCACACTTACAACCAGGTGAAATCCTTGTGTGTGTTCTGTGTAAGCATGTGCTTACAGGTGCAAACACATAGAATTATGTACATTGAAACATGTCCATAAACCACATGTGTTTGTGTACCAGGTGTTTGTATGCACACGTGTCTCCATGCAAGGATGTTCCCAGTATGGACGAGGATCATGTGTGCCCATGTGCTGGAACACACGTGGTGGTGGTGGGAAGTATCATGTTCTGCCCTGTAAATTATGGACTTTTCACGTGTCCAAGTTGGATCTCATGTGTGAGGCTGGTAGCAATGCCTGCTCTGGACGCAGCATGTCATTTTAGGGACGTGGTTTTGCTTCTACCTCCATTTTAATTTCTGTCATGGAGGGCTCAGGAGAAGAAAGTGCCCTTGGAAATAAGAAAGTGAAAGAAAAAAAAGGTAAAAACTATGAAGCTCCAGCTCTGAGCATTCCAGCAGAATGAGCCAGGCCCAGAAATCACCAAACTGACAAAAAAGTTTGTGTGACTCCAAAAAAAAAAAATTCGAAAATTGAGTTTCTTTTCATTTGCCTTCTCCTGAGGCTGTCAGATTTCACTCTGGTTGCATCACCTTGCTTTTCTGCACAGCCACAAGGCCTAGAAACTTACTTTAAAAAACAAAAATTCATACTCGCACAGATTCACATGACTCACAGAGTTGGGAATTTAAGGCAACCAGAAACGCTCGTTTAAAAATCACAGGAACTGGCAACATGGGCAGTGACTAATCCTGATGGATCCCTGATAGCAGCATCTCTCAGTTCATACAATATTTTGGGGGCGTAGCTGGTCTACAACCAAGACTTTGATCCTCTTCCCAGTGATAGCAGCTGCTTGGGAATGATCTTACCTCCTGTCTGGCATCGCTGCCTCTGGGGAAGCTGGATTTCAGGAGTAATTCAGGTTAAAGTTAGCTCTGCCAGGTGGCTTGAACCAGCTCCATGAGCTGGAGTAGGTCATAGGGGCTCATGGCACAGGGCTGTTGGGGGCTGGATCATTCCCAGCTCCCTGGATAGAGGGGTAAAAGGTTATTTTTAGGCGGCAGGTAGTGCTGTATTCAGAGTGAGAATTTCACCATGGGCGTAGCCTCCGCGCAGCCACATCCACTCAGCGAACACCCCTGCCGAGGTTTTGGCAGAAAACGCAGTGTTTCTAGTTAAAAGGCGGGTATTTCCAAATGCTTTAAAATCCACATCCCCGAATTACTGTCGGGGGGGGAGGAAAAAAAAAAAAAAAGTATTAATTAAAGCCAGGCACGGCGGCGGCGGAGTCCTCCGAGCAGAGAGGTCGGGATCAGGCAGCGGCATCACGTGCCCCTTCCTGAGGCAGGAGGCTGCAGAACGATCAAAGAAAAGGGAGAAATTGCGAACTGCAGCTGCTGCCGGTGCCAGAGCCGTCGGGGAGGGGTGGCCGGGCACCACTGCTGGTGACAGAAAGTTCTGTGGGAGGCAGGAATAAAGCTGACATTCACTGAGGAAGTGCCAGCAGCCTGTCCTTAGGCAAAACAGAGACTTAGAGTCACCAATCAAGAGCCAACGCAGAGAGAAACTTTCTGGATGAATTTGTGTCATCGATGTGAAGCCAAATTTGGCACTTCCCAGTGCTGCATCCCTCTGCCCACTGACATGACCCAAGTCTGGGGGAAATGTGGCAGCTGCTAGGAGAGGTTTAATGCTGTGGAAGCATTGCATGTCCCATAGACTGAGGTGATGAGTTGATGGTGGGGAGGACAGGGGGAGTAAACACCTGCTTGGAACCAGGACACCTTTTTTAGGCTTTTCTTCATTTTCATCTTGCATAGAATCATAGAATATCCCGAGTTAGAAAGCTCAGGCTGGGATACCATCACCCTGAGTGGTTTGAGACATCATATCCCTGTCCCTGGACAGCTCATTTCAAGAACTGCTCAGCTGTACATGAAACAGAAGTATCCCAAATGCTGGAAAACTGAAAGGGCTCCCTTCCACTCTGAGCCCGCAGCCCTGTGTGCTGGCTGATCCCTGAAGAACATGGTTTGGGGGGGACTCTGTGCTCTGTGGTGACTGATCCACCCAGGATGTCCCTCCAGCTCTGTCTGTGGCCACCATTGTCCATACAATTCATCTGCTGGCTGTTGATGTTAAACCTCTTTGCTTTGTCAATGGGACTGGAAGCAAGAGGAGTCTCACTGTCCGTGCAAGGATCCTAAAGTGCTTTGCAAACATTTGTTAATTAAGCTGTTCTACGAGATAAGTAAATTAGCACAAAGCCTGATCCAAAGCTCCTTGAAGTCCATTGGTTTTGGTGAGTCCAGGTCCATGGGATCAGGCCCAGGAGACCAGATTTTAAAACCCCTCAATTTTGTTAAGAGCTCAGCATATTGGCTGCAGATGGGTGCTAAGCTACAGGGACAATCTGGCACTGGGATCACCAGGGCCGCACCCTTGGCAGACTTGGTTGCGTTCGTAACGTGGAGGGTTTGGACTTCTAGTCACGAGGGTTTCTTTTTTTAAAAACTGCACTAAGGTTGCTGAAGAAACTTCTGCTGAAATCTGGATAATTTTAGGCCTGGCATCCTTCAATTTCAAGGTCACACTCTCCCTTTATTCCTGCTGCTTACGCATATAGCTCATTTCCCAAGGAGCACGTTTTCCTCCCGTTGGAATCCCCTCTTCTGCAAGAAGATAATTCCCGATTTCAATTTCTAGAAGATCAGAATTACCATGGGTTTCCTTGAGTATGTCCTCTTTTGAATTTTGTCCAGGGGCACGTTGGGGATTTGGCACTTGCCCGTGTCTGAATCTCCACCAGCCCAGAAATACCAGCACAGCCGCAGATCAGCCCCGTGAGCATCACCCCCACCTCCACCACGGTGCCAGTGGGGCTGGTTTCCTGCATGTGCTCCCACTGCCTGCCTGCTGCATCCACCATCAGTCAGATGCTTCCTGGACATGTCAAGCCCAAGGCCCATGTGTTGGCCAGATGGTCCATGTGTGCCCAGCAAATCCAACATGTCCAGGATGTGTTGTATTCGCTGCACATTCACTGTCAAGCTGTGCAGCGCATGTGCACGTATTTCTGTCCAGGAAATCTTCAAGGGAAACACAGCAGCTTCATCCAAGGAGACTTACCTGTCTCCTGTTATCCTGACAAATGAGCTCTGTCTGTAAGGGTCCACCTGAGAGAGGGAGATGAGCTGTATTCCGAGGACAAAGGGAAATGGTTTCAAACTGAAGAGGTTTAGATTAGATATTAGGAGGAAATTCTTCCCTGTGAGGGAGGTGAAGCACTGGCATGAGTTGCCCAGAGAAGCTGTGGATGCCCCATCCCTGGAAGTGTTCAAGGCCAGGTTGGATGGGGCTTGGAGCAACCAGGGATAGTGAAAAGTGTCCCCTGCTCATGACAAGGGGATGGAACTTGATGAGCTTTAAGGTCCTGTCCAACACTAAGCATCCCATGATTCTATGATTCTGTGATTCCTAGTTTCAAGACAAGAATGTGGGCCATGGAGTCAAACTGACTTGCACTAGGTGCAACAAAAGTGGCACTGGCATTTCTGTGAGCTACACACAAGCTCAGTCATATCTTCCCACTTGGAGGCTCAGTGCACCCACTTTTAATGCTCTTTCTGGTTATGAGTTATTTTAAATGAAAACAGGGGAAGTTTATAGGAGGGGCAATGCCCAATGAAATCCCATTCTTTCAGGAACATGGATGTGGGTGGTGTTAGCTATTTTTAGCCAAAGAAGGCCAACAAAGAGTTTTGAAGCATGGATTTGGTGCTGGAGAAGAGTGACACTGATTATTCACACTCACAACATATACAGTTAAATACATGTAAAACATATTTTTTACCTTTTATCTGGGTGTTTTCTTGCTGTTTATAAATCTCAGGTGAAGATGGCATGCGTGATCCTTAAGTCTTTTGTGTCTTTCTAAGCAATTTCATCAAAGTCATGCAGCAGGTCCAGAGAGCCAGCATCCTGTTTTTTCTCCTCTGGCCAAGTGCTATCATTCCAATTTTGTGCAGAAGCACCTTCCCCTGTATCACTGCCTCACTTTTCTCCATCATATTCCACAACAGTTGCTGCACATTTTGACAGAGATGAGGAAAGTCATTACGTTGCAGGTGATGCCTCCTTTCCAAGGAGGCTCTAATCACCCTGTCGTGCTCCAGAGCTCTTCCTGTCGGTGCTAATTTTAGTCTCATGGTGGAAGTTGCTGCTGGGTGCTCGGGATGGGATGGAGCCTGAGCCACACAGGTGTGTTTGCAATCCTAATGCTGCTCTGGCATCCTGCATGGCCTGGATGTCAGACCTTGTTGGGAAAAGTCTAAGAAACACATCTCAGCACTTTTTTAGCTGTTTTGCACTTGCCTATGCAAGTCCAGGGATGGCTGATGCCTCTCCAGGGCATGGCAGGGACAGTGGGGACCTGCTTTTCCAAATAGTTCAGTCTCATGCAGGCACCTAAACCAAGGCCAGGTTTTCCCAAGCATTCACCTCCTGGCTATGCCTGTTGGGCAGGCTCCTGTGGGAACACTGAGCAATTCTGAGAGAACAGGTCCTTGCTCTGCCATGCAGAGAAGACCTTGTCAGCACAGGGACTTTGGGCACAAACAAGCAGGTGACACTGTCAGGTCTTTGCATTCATTTTCTCTCTGCAATTCCAGATCCTTTTGGAAGCATCTTACAGCTTGAAAAGAGGGTATTTTATCATGGCTCTGGTGATAGCCTTGCACTGCTCTGCTCTGGACACTGCTTTTGGTGGTGTAGGTTGATGAGTGGGACACAAGGACCTGATGTGTGAGAGACAGAGCAGAGGGACCCAGAGAAGCTGTGGCTGCCCCATGCCCTTGGCTGAAACCAAGTTCCAAGGGAACTTAAAGCTCATCCAGTCCCAGCCCCTTCCATGGGCAGGGACACCTTCCACTAGACCAGGTTGCTCCAAGCCTTGTCCAGCCTGGCCTTGGACACTTCTGAAGATCCAGGGACAGTCACAGCTTCTCTGGGCAACCTATGCCAGGGCCTCACCTCCCTCACAGGGAAGAATTTCCTCCCAATATCCCATCTAACCCTGGCCTCTGGCAGTGGAAAGCCATTCCCCCTTGTCCTGTCCCTTCAGACCCTTGTCCAAAGTCCCTCTATAGCTCTGTTGGAGTCTCCTTTAGGTGCTGGAAGCAGCTCTAAGGTCTCCTTGGAGCCTTCTCTTCTCCAGGCTGAATTCGAGCACATTAAAAGTTTCTTAGAGTTCTCTTCACCTCTGCCTCCAGGGGTTAACAGTCCTGGAAGTACTCTGATTTTTAGGTTTAAAAACTGGGAGGAACAAGGTCTTTGTCTAGCCTGGTGTAGACTTCTGGTCTCAACCCACCTCAGTTTTGCCTGGGCACCACAGCGTGCTGCTGCGCCAAGCACATGGCGAGGCAGAATCAGGCCCTGAGCCAATTTACCCCTTCTTCTTATCAGTCTAGACATCCTCATTATCCAGATAAAAGTCTGATCCCTCGCTGAATCCCACTAAGCTCCTGCCTGTATGGTACTGAAGGCAGAGGGCACTCGCCCTCACCCAGGACTCCCCTGCAGATGGGAGATGCTGCCCCCGGCTCCAGTTCCTGCTCTGGGAGCAGGTCATGGGGTGAGCATATATTATTCCGAGTGCTTTACCAATTACAAGTCATTACTAATGCTTTTATTACCATTATTTAATAGATGGCGTTAATTATTATTATTAATTTGCTTTAAAAGCAGTGTTTCCATAGCAACAGGGAGATGTGTGGTGCTTTTCAGGCACTTCAAGTGGACACATTCCCATCTCTTCCCCAATGGGCTGGCAGCTCACTGCAGAGCTGGGTGATGGAGGGAGCTGTGCTTTGGTCCCTGAGGGAATGGTACCAGCAGGGCCATCCAGGAAAGATGAGAGTACCATCTCTGGCACTAGAGAGTCCCTTGTGCCATTAAAAAGTTCCTGTGGGATGCAGACTTGGTGCCTAAATGCTGCAGATGCCCCAAGAGAGCAGAGCAGGTGTGGTGATGTTTATACCTCTGTGTGACCCAGCAGTGAAGGCTCTACTGTTAATTCCCACATTGCTGATTCCCTGGACTCCAGTGCTCCCTCAGAAAGTGCCTTGTCTCCTTTTATGTTTTCCAGTCAGCTGCAGAAGGACCAGGAAGAAGTCCAGCAGACCTGGCTGCAGGATGCCAAATCCCAAAGAGGTCTGCAGTGAGTTGGGGGCTGCTGCTGCTGGCATGCAGGGAACCTCTGAGTCTTGGCAGGTGCCACAATGGTTCCAGGGGCAAAGGACCATCTGGGATGCTGAGATGCCACTTCCCAGTCTCAGGCTGTCTACAGGCTCTGGTACAGGTGTCCTGTGGTGAGAGGGAAATACAGGGATTGGTGCCAACACTTCTGGGGTGTGTTGAAGGCTTTGCCAAGGCAGGGGAGATAACACACGCACACTGCTTGGTAGATTTTCACACTAAAGAGGTTTAAACACTGAACCCACGTTTAAAGTTGGCCTCTGACCCATCCTGTCCCTCTGACACTGTGCCCAGCTGGCCTTTGCCCCACACTGCCACAGTCACTCCTCCCAGGAGGGATGTGCCTCTTACACAGCTTCTGGGGGGCTGAGGGGCTGGGGGTGTCATTTGCTGGAGTGTCATTACCCCGTTGGTGGTGGAGGTTCCTGCATGTTGGGCTGTGTCCTTGCCACAGAAATTTACAGCAGAGGAGATGCAAAAGGCCAAGGTCAAGCTCAGCCACGAGTGGTCTGTCAGAGCATGTTCTGAGCCCCAGCACTGCTCAGGGAGACCCTGTACCCAGTGATTGCTCCAAAACAAGCTGCAACACTAATTGCTGGCAGCCAGAACACAGGGCCCAGCACTGGAGAGCCCATGGGGACCACGGCTCCATCTGCCCAACCTAAAGGAGTCCCTGGAGGGCTGGAGCCAGACATGCTGTCACCTTATCCCTGCTGGTCCAGGTGGCCCCAGGGGTTGCACCAGGAGCAGACACACATCCTCACACCGGCTGGGTGCCCAGCCTCTGCCTCCTGCTGGCAGGTCATCACCAATTCATTTGCCCACTGCTTTCTGTGTTGTCAGAGCAGTGGAAATCCATTTTCTTTCATGAAGGTTCCAGCCAAAGCCTCGATCCAGCAGCTCCTCAACAGGAGTTTGGAAGCTGCAGCCTCAAGGAACACCAGCAGTGACACCCGGGCAAGCAGCAGCACTCAAGGTCCTTGCTGTAAAGCTAGAAACACTTGCTCCACAGTGGCACACCCCACATCATTCCAGTCCACCCTGCTCTCCTGGGGTGGTGGGTTCTGTGGGGCTGGGAGAGGGGATTACCCTGCTCAGCCCTGCACGTCCCTGGGGAGAGCAACTCCCGGCAGCTTGGGGTCAAAAATGGGGGTGGGCAGGTGGCTGGGACAAAGCCTCATGTCGCTGTCACCCCCTCCCCGTGCCAGCTGTGGCATTCCCAAGGTTCGGGGGTTCTGGCTGTGGGTAGGTGGGGTGCAGGTATGTCCAGATGGGACCCGCCAGAAGCACAGTGGCACTGCAGTCCTGCGGGGACACCCGTGCAGCCACCTCGGCGCTGCAACTGAAGCTGCCGGGCCCGCCCGCGCCTCCCCCTGATCCTCGAGAAGTGGAGAAACAATTAGAGAGGCAGGAGGGCTGGGAGCGGTGGGAGAGAGGGAGGGAGGGAGAATCCCCCATGCCCGGAGCTAATCCCAGCTCCTCTAGGAGAGGGATCTCGAATAACAACCGTCCGTGGTCGAGGCCAGATGGATTTGATTTAATAACAAAGCAGGGGAGCTCGGGATCGTTTCGGAGCCTGCCAAAGGGCCCGATCCTCGGCGAGCAGCAAAGGGCCATCCAAACGGTGTTAAATCCAAGCGTGAGCTGCAGATTGCTTGCATGCTTCCCAAAATGCAGGGGGAACATCAGGCTTGTGGGAACATCATCTGCTTCTGGGGAACTCCCTGAGTCCCGGCCACCCGGGGGGCACAGGGCAGGCACAGGCACACGGAGCCAAATGCACGTGGTCACAGCCAGGAGGAAAAGGGGAAGGGGATTGGGGGGCAATTCCTGAGCCTTCCACAGGCCCAGCTGTGGTGTCTCACCACTCAGCACTGCTGTGGGCTCAGACCCCTTTACGGAGCACAGATGTTGATCCTGCTTTTGCAAATCCAGGAGACTCCCACTGCACCCCACAGTGGCTGAAGCCTCCCACTCCTTAGTTTCAGCATCTCGGAGGCAGGGAGGTGGCTCAGGACAGTGTCACCCTGTCCCTGTGCCATGCCAAAGGAGGAGGCTGTGGGTTAGGAGAGGGGGTAGCACGCAGGGCACCAATGCTGATCCCAGGTTTTACCGTGCTCCTGCCTCAAATTCCATTTTGGATTTGCCTTGGAGAGGGTGAGTGAGTGCAGGGAGGAGTTTCCTGCACATGGCAAGAATTCAGCATTTGGGCAAAGACCCCCCCGCAGCTGTCTGAGGCCCCTCCCACTCTTCCAGGACACATGGGGGCCTGTTCCTGACCCCATCGTCAGGAGATGCAGTGGGCACCTTGGGCTATGCCTGGCCTGTTCCCTTCCTCGGAGCAGCCACAGAGCCAGTACCAGCAGGCAGATGCTGGGGACCAGCTGGCTGAAGCAACACCAAAATCCCCGTATTCATTCCTGTCCCCCGTGGTCCTTTGGGATGCTCAGAAGGCAACGGTCCTGTGGCAGGCAGGTCACGGTGCAGCAGAGCAGCACCTTGCTGCCAGGCCGTCCCCACCGCCCTGCTTGCCACGTCTGCCAGTTGGTGCTTGGGCCAGCAGCCTCCCTGGAGATCCTGTTTCTGGAAACCGGAGCAGCCTTGGCGCTGCCCCGCCAGCTCCCCAAGCAGTGGGAGGTGCTGCCGTCAGCCCAACACCTGCAGCTCAGCCTGCGACTGTTCCCATCCGGACCGCTTGGCGCTCTGCCTTGAGAGCAATGAAATCCCGGCGCCAGTGATGTGCCGGCAAGAGCAAGAGGGGTGTTTTCTGCTCGGGGGAGGATGCCAGGGCTGTGCAGCTGGGCTGGAAGGGCACCGGGAGGCAGGAAGAGCTGTGGGTCCATCCCAGAAGCAGAGAGCCAGGAGCCTGGCTGTGTGTCCAGCGTGTTCTGTACAGAGAGGCTGGGGTGCAGGAGCTATCGCTTGCATCCCATATCTCCAATGGACCGTGTGTCCTGCTCCAGTGGCCTCCTTCTGAGGGACCTGTGCTCATCTCCATCCCTGTCTCACCTGCCCTTTGATGGCACCACGTTCGCTGGCTCGGGCGGGAGCTGCAGCTGGATTCTGATTCCTGCTTCCGCCCGCCAGTGGCAGCATGTCCCGTCTCCTGGCTGGCTCACCGGGACTATCTGCTGTCCGGGAACCTTTTCCCCCTCTCTCTGTTGTCAAAAATCCTGGAGAGAGAACCGGGTCGGCGTGGGCTGGCTGGGGGAGGCATAGGCTGTGCTGCCACTGCTGGGCTTGGACGTAGTTTTTCCTCCCCACCCCAGTCTCAGGGGAGTAGTTCCCACTCCACTGAGTGTTCGGTGCCTCAGGGACAAGTGCTGCCGGCAGTGTAGACCCCGGCAAGGGATGGCTTCTCTCCTCGTCCCACTTGGGAAGACGCCAGCCCGGTATGGGAGCTCGGGACCATTTACTCCCAGCTCTGCTTCCTTAATGAGAAGGAGTCTCTAAGCCTTGGCCCCGTGCCTGTAAAAATGAACCTGTGCTTGTGCTCTCGGTGCCATGTGCTCTGCGGCCAGAGTCTGTGGAGAGGGGTGGCACGGGAACAGCGAGGGACGGCATCCCCGCGGACGATGGGAGCCGGAGGGCTCTGGATGGCAGCCGGACAATCCCCACGCCGCTCTGAATCTCCAGGCTGGGACGTCGCAGAGCTTAGTGACACCTCCGTCCCGAACAGGGTGAGGCCGGCCGTGGGTTCGGGCAGCCCCCCGAGCCCACCCGCCGGGACGCGGGGCAAGGAGCCGCCGTGTCCAGCGCTGTCCCCGGGCTGGGCTTCCCGCTCTGTACTGCGGGTGTCAGACACGAGGTGGAGCTGCCGATCCCTCCTGTGCCCTGCCAGGACTCGGGCTGTTGTGCTCAGCTGAGCCTTGGCCCCCGGCCGGCCGGGCCACCCAACTGCAGAGCACAGGCGGAATGACCTTGGTGTCACCTCCGGGGGCTGGAAGCTCCCCTTGGCCGCGGGAAGGCGGGGGGAGGGTTTTGGGGGTGCGGATCCGAGGGTCGGAGAGGGTTTGGTGCCGTGTCTTTGCTGATACAGTCCCATGGGGACTGCCCGTGGGCTGGCCTCTCACTGGCCGGGGCAGGGGGGAAGCAGGATGGTGTGTGTCACAGCAAAACCACACGACTGGTCAGGGGTTACAGAACCACGGAGTGGTTGGGGCTGGAAGAGACTTTAAAGCCCATCTTCCACCATGCTGCCATGGGGAGGGACACCTTCCACTATCCCAGGTCACTCCAAGCCCTATCCAACCTGGCCTGGAACAGGGATGAGCCATCTGCAGTTTCTCTCAGCAGCCTGTGCCAGGGCCTCACCACCCTTCTCTTTTATCCTTTGACAGAGCAGAGGATTGTGCAGAGCCTGCAAGTGGGGATGATGCTGTATAATCATTAATAACACATGACTTTATTTGCATTATGGTAATTTCCAGCATCCTCATACGAGAGCAGGGCTTGGCTTTGCAAGGGACCATGTATGGAAATCCTACCAGAGAGGATATATCATGGGACCTGTTGATCACCAAGGCAAGTGAGCAGCATCAAGATTGGAGGCAGCCTGGACTGCAGTGACCATGCACCAGTGGAGTTCACAGCCCTGAGAGATGTGGGACAGGCAAAGATTCAAGTTAGGACTGGACCCTGAATTTTAGGAAAGCCAAATGCAAGCTGTTCAAGGAGTTGGTCAATGGGACCCCTAAGAAACTGCCCTTAGGGACAAGGGGACACAACAGAGTTAGCAGGGATTCTTTCCATAGAGTGCAAGACCTCTCAATCCACATGAGTAAGAAATCAGGAGAGGAAGACAAGAGACTGGCATGGTTGAGTGGACACCTGCTGGTGAACTGGAAGGGCAAGAAGGAAAGGCACAGGCAGTAGGAGCAGGGATCATGGAAAGAGGACAAATGGCAATGGCTTTAAACTTCAAAGGAGTAGGTTTAGATTAGATATTAGGAAGAAATTCTTCCTCATGAGGGTGGTGAGGCACCAGCATGGGTTGCCCAGACAAGCTGTGGCTGCCCCATCCCTGGAAGGGTTCAAGCTTGGACAGGGCTTGGAGCAACCTGGTCCAGTGGAAGGTGTTGCTGCCCATGGCAAGGGGGTGGAAGGAGATGGACTTTAAGGTTCCTGCTACCCCAGTCAGTCTGTGATTCTGAGATTCTGTGTGATGGAAGAGACCATCTCTGTGCAGACAAACCCCCAGTGTCTTACTGTAAAGGAAGAATGGAAGAATGTGCTGAACCCAGCCTGGCACATGGAGAAACTGAGGCATGAACCTCTGCATCATTGACAGATGAGCTCTGGAGACCCCAAACCTCACGGGATGGTGGAGGGGATGTTTTAGCACTTGGGCTGAGCACTGCAGACCAGGCAGATCTAAACATCCAGTGAGTAGGGCCAGGCTTTGCACAGAGAAGGGCAAAAGGTAGAAGTGGAGGCAGTGGAAAGAACTTACCTCCAGCATGGAACAGGAGGGCAGTTTGGTGCTCTCTGTCTTTGTCGTTGGAGCCAAGGGTGTTTTCTGATTGTCCCTGAGTCATTCCCAGTAGGATCTGTCCTCCAGCCCCCACTGTATAATTGTTCCTGGGGCTGGTGTGTCACAGCACCCTCTGCTTCTGCCACTGGCCCCCACAGCCTCCATCCTACTGTTCTCTGCAGCAACTGGGGTCTCCAGCCAGCACAGTCCCCTCTCCTGGTACCACAGCTCCATCCTGCCCAGTCCAACCCCACCCTGTGGTCTCAGCTCTGCCCTCAGATCACAGAAGGGATCCCGCAGCTTCCCCATCCCAAACCCTCTTGAAAGAGTGGCTGAACCACAGGACTCACAGATCCCAAGCAGCAGCCACAGGGTCCTTGGCAACAGGCAAACAAACAGCCCGTGGCTGCCTTGCTCACCAGTGTGATTCATGGTGAGGCCAGGAGTGCCTGTTTGGCCACTTGGCCTCTCCTGCCTGGGACAAGCTGGGATGAAGCACTTTTTTATCACATTTTCCCTTTGATGTTAATCTGCTTATCTCCAGCCTCTACTGCCAAACCCCATTAAGAAAACTCACGTTGCTCCTCCACCCACTAGGCTGGGGATGCTGCAGAGCAGCTCCAATGGGCAGCACAGGTGAGCCTCAGCCATGGAGCTGCTCTGGCTTTGTCCTGTGCTGCCAGCCCTGGATTCCCCCTGCAAACCACAACTCAGGGTCTCCCTGAGGATATTTTGGCCCTTCCCTGGCACCAACACCCCACAGGGTAGATTTGTTCACCCTGCTTTGGGAAAAGCCTCCTACCTCCCAGCTTGGATGAGAGCAGCCTCAGGGCTGTTCTACCTGTGCAGGGGTGATAATGAGTCCCACACCCCCCTGTGCACCATGCTCTGACTCCAGCTTTGTGCAATGTCCTACTCTAATTTCTACAACTGAACCCGTTTTTGTTTTCTCCTTTAATCTGAGGGACTCTCCCAGTGCTTGGGTTTTGTACTATTTTGAGTGCAAATTTTTTTTTTTTTTTTAAATTTGGCTTTTTGGATCACTTAAATGTGGTAAAGCCAACCAGCTGCACCACGCTGCCCTCCACCCCTGTGGCAACACTGAGGGGGCCAGGAGGGAAAAGTGTAGTGAATAGCAGGGAAACAGCCCTGTTGCAGAAAGCACTGTGGATGGAAATGAATGGAAATGGCTGTGGACACACCTGGCAGGGCTGGCAAGGTTTGCCCCCTGCAGCTCTTCCTGCTGATGGAATCCAGGCAGTGATGGTTCATCCCCAGGAAATACAGAGTGTGGAGATGGGGAAAGGTGCTCAGCAGCCCCCATGGCCCATGGTCTGGTGTCCATCAGTGCCTGGCAGTGCAGGTTCCCTCCCCAGAGGCTCTTCTGCTGCAGAGGAGCCAGGGGATGCTCGACATGCTGAGTGCACAGGGAGCATGAGCCTTGGGACAGGGAGAGAATTCCCTGAGGGAATGGCTGGAACTGTGCCAGGGGAGGGTGAGGCTGGGTATCAGGAAAAGGCTCTTCTCCCAGAGGGTGGTCAGGCACTGCCCAGGCTCCCCAGGGAATGGGCACAGCCCCAAGGCTGCCAGAGCACCAGGAGTGTTTGGACAATGCTCCCAGGCACAGGGTGGGATTGTTGGGGTGTCTGTGCAGCTGAGCCAGGTGTTGGACTCATGATCCTTGTGGGTCCCTTCCAAATCAGGATATTCCATAATTCTATGGTTTTTTTCCCATGGAATCCTGCTCTCTGAGCTTGTTAATATTGCTCGAAGTTGCCTCTGCAGCAGCAAAGGAGGGAGATTTGGAAGGAAAGAATGGAAGAATGGAGACTTCCATGTCCCTTACATTCTGAGCTGAAATAAGCTAATGCCATATTTTATATGAAAAAATGTCTGGGATGTTTTTGGCAGGATGTGCTGACACTGAGGTGCTCATTGCTGTTGGATCTAGGGTGGCCAAAGGACAGACAGGGATAAGATGCTGGCTTTGGAGGAGTTTATAAAACATCTCTGGGCATAAGAAGACCTCAAGATGCTGATAGCTGGATTTGCTGGGACTTGATTTTGCCAGTGTGGAATGATCCATCTGCTTTGCTCCCAGCTGGTCACAGACAAGTGCCCCTTCCCCAAGGAGCTGCCAAGGATGGAGGAGGTGGCACCACCTGAGGAGCTGGAACACCATGAAGACTGCTGGGGAGATGGGATGCTGTTTGGAAACATGGAGTGTGTCTGCTCTGTCCCCTCTGCACCAAGGACCCCAGGAGGAATATGCCAAGGCCTCTCCCCCTTTCTGCCTTTTAAAGGCAGTGAAAAGGGATGTGAGTATCTGCACAGCCAGTGTGGGCATCCAGGTGTTTGTCCCAGCTCATGTGCCTTGTCCCTGTCCCCATCCCTTCCCCAGGGCAGCAGGAATGAGGGAGCCAGGCCTGGGGGTTACTCTCTACTACAGCCCCCAGTGAAAGGTGGGCTTTAATCCCTGCAGCTGGAGCAGAGAGGCAGAGCTGGGCATTGTGCACATGGGCAAAGTGTAGAAGAGGAAGATGTCACCACTCTAGAGATGGGAATAGAACATCCTGAAGCTGTTCCTTGAGGTTATTTTTCTTGTGGGATCCTTAAAGCCCCAAGCAGTGAAGACCTTTGAGCACAAGGATGTTTTACTGCAGGAGCAGCAGCAGCTGCAGGCTGCAATTTCTTACATCAGAAGACACCCATTCTGGGGCTTCCCCCGGGATAGAGTAAAGGTGCTGGGAGCCCTGCCAACCCAGGCACTTGGGCCCTCAGGCCAGATTTGGAGCTGGGCTGGCATCCTGAAGGATGCTGGGCAAATTCAGCAGGGCTGTGGTGAGCCCTGGAGGCAGGACAGCTTTTATCCACCTTCAGTGTAGCAATGGGGAGGGAGGGCTAAGCCCTTCCAGTGGCCTGGATCCTCTCCAGCTCTCTTCTGCACAAACATCCCCTTGGCACCTCCACTGCCCTGTAAGGAAACCAGTGAACTGCCACCCCTCTGACAGCCAGGGATTCCTCTGGCCCGGGATGAGGGCAGGCAGGTCCTCATCCTGTCCATGGTGCTGCTGCGTGCCAGGGTGAGCTGGCACAGACTGCAGAAGGAAAATCTCCACAGCCCTGCAAACCACGTCCCTGTCCTGGCATCCCTGGCCATGCCACAGGACTGGCTGGGGGGCTCCAGAGGTGTTCCCAGCCCCTGCATTGACCAGCTCATCCCCAGGTGGGGATATCTCATCCCTGCCTGGCAATCTCCTAAGGGACGTCCCTGCTTTACAGCTTTTCTAGCACAAATGGTGAGAGTGGGCAGGAATTACCTCAGGCAGCTCTGCTGGTTTATTTATGAAGCCTCTGGTCCCTGCTCTGCCTCGAGGGACCATGTGCCCCACAGACAGCACCAACTACTGCAGATCCCCTGCTCTCTCCACGGCTGAGATGACTCTGCTGCTGCAGTCTGGGAAGCAAAGACTAATTTCCAGCTGTGCTGAGGTTCCCCTAATTTGCCCCAAATGTCTGGATTTTTTAAATCCTTTGAGTCACCCCTCAGGATTGATGGGGGCTGAGCCAGGGTCCCACCAGTCCCTGCGGGTTTAGGGGCTGTTCCAAGGTGGCATTTAATGGGGCACATCCAGGGCTGGTGTCTGTGTGTGTGTGAGCCCCTATCCCTCTGCCCCACGCTGGCCTGGTCTCGTGCCAGCCCATTGTCTTTTGGCTTTTCCTGCAGGGGCCAAGCTCCCTGCTTTGGGAAAACTGGTCACGAGGATGGGAGTGTGACCCCAACCCTGCAGCACTGGGGGCTGTGGGGAGCAGGAAACTGGCTTGTTTGGGATCTGATATTCAGAAAGGCTTCTTTCAGTGAAATGGGGTATTTTGAGCAGATGTTTGTGTGGTCTACTGACTTCATGAAAAAATAGGCCGAGCCTGCTCGACAGAAGGATCAGCAAGGCTGAAAAAGGGGTAGGAGGGTTCAGCATGTCATCCCTCATCCCCCATGTACTTAACCCATGAACTGAATAACGGAGCCACAAAGCAACACGGCACCAGAACAGCTTTTCCTTTAAAGCCCTCCTCTTGGGAGGGCTCATGGGAAGCCATGAAACATTTTCCATTGGGTCACCACTTGCCACTTGGCAGTCTGACCACAGCAACCCGTGCTTGGGGTTTGGGAGGGTCTGGGAGAGCTTGGAGCAAGCTGCACACCACAGAGTACATTGCCCTCTGCCTGGCAGTGTGGGTGGGCTTCCATCTCTGCTACTGTACCCACAGGTCCCTGCTGTCTTCTAAAGAGAGATTCAGACACTGGATTATGAGGATGGTTTTTTCTCCTGAAAGTGAACCATGGGAATGTGGAGGGACACAGGCATCTCCATAGCCACTGCTGTGGGCAGACATCTGCCCCAGCACATGCAGACAGAGCTATTCCCAATCTCAGAATCTCCAGCACAGCAGAGGTGACTTGTTCCAGTGTCCCCAAGGGACCTGTCAGGGGCACCGTGAGCCTGAGCCTGCACCTACAGGGCCTCATATTCCCATTTGGCCTGTCTGTCCATCTGCTCTGCTTGGCTGCTGGTTGTGGGGCAGTCTGCTGGTGCTGATGGTTCTTGGATTGTCCTGGGTGGAGGGGCAGATTCCATGCCAGAGAGGCTTGGTGGTTGCTCTCCTTCCCACTGTTGCACATCAGAGCAGAGCCACCAGTGCTGCCCTGGCTGCTGCACGCTGCCAGTCACAGCTCTTCAATAAATACAACTGGTAAATCTATTAATTTTACAGCTCTAATTGATGTATTGCTGTAATTACCTTTTATAACAAGGCAATTAAACCCTATTAAAGATTATTAGCTAATTAAAACTCCTCTGTGCACACACCCCAATCCCCTGATGTGCACAGATTGTTGGATGGAGGAACTGGAAGCCCATTGCAGCTGGGTCTTGAGGTCAGCATGATGCATGGCATGATGTGATGGGTCAGGATGCTGGATGGGGAGATCATGGAATCACAGGCTCCTTTGGATTGAAAGAAACCTTAAAACCCATCTCGTTCCACCCCCTGGCATGGGCAGGGACACCTTCCACTATCTCAGGTTGTTCCAAGCCCTGTCCAACCTGGTCTTGAACACTTCCAGGGATGGGGCAGCCACAGCTCCTCTGGGTGGCCTCTGCTGATGCCTCACCACACTCACAGGGAACAATTTCTTCCCAACATCTCCTCTAAACTGTCTCTTTTCCAGTTTAAAGCCATTCACCCTTCTGTGTGTCCCATTCCTGCCTGTAGCACCATCTGTCTCTTCATACTTGGGAGTGTCACTTAGCCAGCTCTATAAGGGATCTGGACTGCTGCATGCATCCAACCCAGCAATTTTCAGCTTCCTGGGATCAGATAGGAAAAAAAAATTGAGGCTGGGATCTTCTCCTCCTGGTAGTGAGGTGGATGGAAGTGTAGGGCTAAAAATGGGCCCTTGGCCAGAAGAATGGTTTTAAAGGGGAAAAGCCCCACTTGGAGATGGGGTGTGTACGCCCTGGAAGAGAGAAATGGCCCTGTACTGGAAGCAGGATTGAGGGGAGTACATTGGCTGGGGAGAGAACTTGGAAGGTGTCTGGGAGATGAGGGTGGCTCAGCCCTGGGTTGCTCTGCACCTGTGAAAGCAGGTGGCAAAAGCTGTGCAGGCTAGGAAGTGAACCCCAGGGGCCTTGTGAAGTGCCTAAAAGACCTGAAAAGCCATCAAAAAGCAGCCCACAGGAGTCCCCACAGGGACACTGCCTGACTGCATGGCTCATCCCCTTCCTGTGCCCCTCCACGTGGAGCAGCCAGGGAGTGGGGGTCCCTGGAGTTGCAGGTTCCTCTTGTCACTCCCAAACTGAGCTTCATCACTGCCTGCATGTCATTTGTATCACGAAATTGTATCAATGACAGGCCCCAAAACCGGGCTTTTTTTGGAGGCTAAAGAGCTGGAAGTGCATTGAAATTCCAGGGATGTGGCTGCTTTCTGCCTTCTGAGTCACGCCAGTAAGATGCAGCCTCTGCTGAGACCCCCTCCTCAAGGCCCAGCCTCCTGTCCTTGCCTTGTCCCTCGCCTGTCCATCACTCTGCTCCAGCATCCTGCACCTCGAGTTCCCTCAGTGCCCACAGAAGCTGGAGAAATCCATGTTAGCACAGTGCTGTGCCTGTGCCAGAGCTGTGGAGCACAGCCAGCCCTCCTGGCTCATCTGGTTTGAGTTAAGCCTCCTGCCTTGCACAAGTGCCAAGTGTCTCTTTGCCAGAGCCAGTGACCAGCTCAAGGCTGTGCTAGCAGCGTCCCCATTTTGGGTTGGGATGTTCCTACCCCCGGGGGTTGGTGGGGAAGTGGAGCAGCACGGACCTATCCGTGTCCAGGAGATGGGGGTTTGCAGAGGAGCAGCGTGGGGTCAGCACTGTCCACCCCGTTCCGGGGGGGGGGAGCTGTGTGTGGAGCAAGTACTGCAAAGGAGCTGAAGTCTGATCCTCCCTGGGGGCTTTTCACACCAGGCTGCCAACAACTCCTGCAGGCTCCAGAGCAAGCTGGGTCCCCCGTGTCCCCTGTCTTGTCCTGCTTGCCCAGCCCAAGGGAAGGCCTCAGGTTTGTCCCGCGGGCAGTGAAGGGTGGGACACCGAGCCGAGGTCCCGTTCACAGCAGGAGCATGAGGAGCCAGGAGGTGCCGGGAGCGCCAGATCCACGACAGGGCTGTGCCAGTGAACCTTAGCTGTGATTTCCAGCTGTTGCCCAAGCTGGTCCCTCCCTGCCTTTACCCTGGATGCCGTTTCCCATATTAAGGCAAGGAAGCTTTAGCCCCGCCGTTCGTGACCCTAGAAATGCTCTAAAACCTGTGACCTCCTGGACCCTGGCAGGCACCTCCTGCTGAGAGGGAGCACCTTCGGGCGAAACGGCCTTTCCCTTTCCCTCCCACCCGGGGGTTACTGTTTGAAACAAAACAAACCAAACCAAACCAGAGGCGCGCAGGGGCGGGCGGCTCCGCGCGTCCCACAGTGCTGCGCGCCTTGGCAGCCGCCGAGCCCCGCCACGCCCGCGCTCTGCCGGGCGGCCTTCGGGGGGTTGTGGCCGCCATCCCTGAGCGCTCCCTGCCCCGTGTCCTACCCCATGTCCTGCCCCATGTCCTGCCGGCTCTGCCTGCCTTGGTGTGTGACACGCACGGGGCTTCCCAGGACCGCGGTGTCCCCCGCCGGGGAAGGGGCTGTGGGTAGGGGAGGAGGAAGGAAGGACAGCCCGGGACAGGCAAGGAGGCAGGGAGGGAGCAATTTGTGTGGAACTGAACAAAGGAGTGGGATGAAGAAGCGCAGCAGCCCCCCCGCCACCCCCCCCCCCCCCGCCGGAGACGCAGGGAGAGCAGTGGTGGGTGGGTGGTGGCACAGTAACCCCCTGCCCACAGCACTTATGGGCACCTCTCCATGCAGAGAGCGTTACCCTCTGCGAGCCGGGGCGGAGAAGGGGGTATAGCGAGGCAGGGGCGGGTTGGGAGAGAAGGAGGGGGAATCCCAACCCCTCGGCCTGGCAGTGCCAAGAGGGCTGCGCCCAGCTGGCACCCTCTTCACCACACCCCCCCCCGCCCCTTCCCCCCAACTTTTTACCCCTTTCCATTCCCGTCTTTGACGTGGCGCTGGGGCAGATTCCCCAGCGAATTAAACTGTTGCTTTTTGAAAGTTCGACCCTAGATTGTTGCCCTTGCCTAGCCTGCTACACCATGCCCCGGCAGCCGGGCGTGAGCAGCTGCCAGCGGGTTAATCATTCCCGGAGAGGGCGCACACACGTGTGTCCTGTGTGTGCTCTTCGTGTTTGCGTGTGTTGCTCCGTTGCTGTGTGAGTCATTCTCAGCCTGCCCGGGGCTCTGCTGCGCTCCCCCAGCTGACAAGCAAAGTGAGTCTGGATTTACAGCACGGACAGGGGGGAGCCGGGCGGCCGTGGCTCGGGAGGCGGCTCGGGTTAGCGGTGCCCTTGACCTTGGACCCCTCTGTTTGCAGGGAATGGTTGGGGGAGGTTGTGCTTTAGGGTGCTCCGGCTCTCGCCAGTGTCCTCAGCTGCGAGGTGCAGCTGCCTTCCCAGTTTTCCTTGCTGCAGAGCCCAACTTTCCAAACAAAACTTCACAAAGGAGGAAGCTGGATCCCCCCCGGACCCCGCCCACTCCTCATTTCTAGGGTGTAAAAGGGTTGCTTTTCGTTCCCGTTGTAATTTTATTCCCATTTCTCACACACAGGAGGGTTTGGCTCCACAGCACAACCCAGGGAGGGGGAAGAAGTCCAAGGAGGGGACACCCTCTCTGTGGTAGCACTGGGAGTCCCTGGAAGCATTTGGCAGATCTGGAAATCACGAGCTGCCCGAGTGTCGGCAGCACTTGGAGGGAGACAGAGCACCCCGCACCTGCTGGGAGGACTGGGAATCACCCCCGCTGGGAGCTGTCAATTCGGGAAAGGTGGTTGAGTGGGACCTGGAGAGGGCTGGGAGGCAGGAGAACAGGAAACAGTGCAGGGAATTGGGGTGGGGGGCTCAACTGGTGCTCAGAAATTGGGGAGTTACAGACTGGCACAGCTGGCACTGAGGAGAGCTGGGAAATGAGGCCAACCAGTGCTGAGAGAACTGGGCAAAACCAGTGCAGGGAAGTGGGTAGGTGGGTGGGGGGATTTTTGGGTTCCCCAGAGCTCTTTGTGTGGGATGCCTCAGGATTCAGCGGAACCCAAACCAGGGTGTTTTAGGTGACCTGGGACTGTATTTGGGTCCCTGGACCCCAGAGTTTCAGGTACCCCAGGGTCCTGTGCAACCTGTGGCTCCTGCATTCACGGTGTGCCAGGACCCCCACACACACACCCGGGTGTCAGCTGCTGAGATGCTGCCTGCCCTGCCCTGTGGAACAGCAATGTCCTGGAGGTGCTCAGCCCAAGGGTCCTGCGGGTGCCTGGCTGCACCCCCTCATTACAGCCCCTCTCAGGGTGCCCTTTTCCCTGGCCAAGTCCCCCCAGTCTGCAATCCAGTCTCTGTCGGGGGAATCGCTCTAGAAAAGGATGCGGAAAGGGGTTACCCCAGACTGCATCCCCAGAGACGCTCTCCCAAGGCCCCTTTACCCAGAGATATTTTTCCCAGCCTTTCCTAAGGAAGGGCTGGGAACTGATGCGAGTTGTCTCCACCCAGGTTTTGGCTAACTCCACCCGCCGCCGCCTCCTCGCAGCTCCTCCTCCCAGTGAACAGCCCAGCTGGGATATAAGCAAGTCACTCAGACAACCAGGAGCTGCCGCGACAGCTGGGTGGGTGGCGTGGGGACATCGCGCCGTGACCTGAGCCGTGCCCTTCGCCTCGACCGCCGGACCCCCATGGCGACACCTTCGCAGAAAAGAAGCACCCGCAGCGGGGCTTCGGGGACCCCCTTGTCGCCTACACGCATCACCCGCCTGCAGGAGAAGGAGGACCTGCAGGAGCTCAATGACCGCTTGGCCGTCTACATCGACAAGGTGCGCTCGCTGGAGCTGGAGAACGCCGGCCTGCGGCTCCGCATCACGGAGTCCGAGGAGGTGGTGAGCCGCGAGGTCTCAGGCATCAAGGCTGCCTACGAGTCGGAGCTGGCGGATGCCCGCAAGACCTTGGATTCGGTGGCCAAGGAGAGGGCTCGGCTGCAGCTGGAGCTCAGTAAAGTCCGGGAGGAGCACAAGGAGCTGAAAGCGCGGTGAGTGCCCTGGGGATGATGGGGGGGGGACTGCAGCGGGATGGGTGCTGTCGTCATGCTTGGCAGGGAGCCGGGAGGGAGGAAGGAGCGACCTGGAGGAGGCAGGGAGAGAGAGGAAAAATCCCTGGTCTGGCCGGGGCTGGAGTGTCTGTGGTAGGGACCGAAAGAAGAGAGAAGCTCTCTCGTCATTCCTACTCTCCTTCCAAGCGCCATCTTTGGCTGGGATGCCCTTGGAACGGGGATTTGGGAGCAGAGCTGGGGACGCTTGGGGCTGGGGCTGAGCAGACATGCCCTGGGCCCCCGGCAGGGTCTGTGCTATGCGGGCTGCAAGCGCCGGGCTGGCTGCCCCTCTACCTTCGTCATGCTGAAGCTATTCCTAAACACGCTCTGGCACGGCCCGGGAAGCAGTGCCAGCCAGCTGGCTCTGTCCTGCCTACAGATTTCGCCTGCTCGTCCTATTTTCCTTTGCTGTCTTTGGCACCGGTTAAAGAACCTGCTCCAGGTTTTGTGTGGCTTAACCCTCCCTGTGCCAAGCTGCTCCCACTCTGTGGGGTTCCTGGCTTTGGGGGAAGCAGTGTGCAGGCAGCACTCATTCCCCCTCCAACCAGCTGTCCCAGTCCGCACTGAGGCACGAATTCCTCTGGCCACTTCTCATAGGGTTCGTTTCTTTTCCTCCCTGCCTTCAGAAATGCCCTCCTCATGGACTCCTCCCTGCTGCCACGGGGTACCTCTGCCCTCCTCAGGGCTGTCACCGGTTACCGGCACAGATCCCCTGAGGACACGGGGCTCCTTGGCCAATGTCACTGCTGGCCAAGCAGGGGCTGGCACTGGGCTTCCCCCGGGCTCTGCCAGCCCGTGCAGGGTCGGGACGTGTGCCTGTAGCGCTCAGTTCCCTGAATCCTGTTCCATGGAAGAAGCCAGCGGATCCTTTTCCGTCATCATCTTTGGCTCACGGCCGGATCCGGGCTGGGCAGTGTCGGGACAGCCCCCTCTTACTCCATTTGATCTTTTGCCTCTTATTCTGGACGCCTCGTTTTGAGCCTGTACCAAATGAGGCTAAAATTAACCTCCTTAGTTGATGCCATAAATATTCTACCTGAGAGGGAGGGACTGCGCTGCCTGTTACAGCCGTCTCCGAAAGCCATGTGGGGTTATATTTAGCTTTGTATTTCCCGTACACTGCTGCAGCTTCGTCCTCGGATAAGGCGGTCTGCTGCTCGCCAGATCCCTGCTCCCGGATCCGAAGGATCCACATGCTGGTGAGAGGAGGAGCTGAGCTGTCTAAAGGCTTTTTCTGCCCTATGCAAACCCAGAACTATCTTGGCCACGATCTTTCGAGGGCTGGCAAAAATGCCCGGCCCGCAGCAGTGGCTGGAGGGGAGTTGGCTGCGCTGTGGAGCCGGCCGTGTGGAAAACGGATGTGGAATTTTTCCCTGCCGTGGGCTGCCACTCCGGGAGCTTCTGTGCTTGTTCCCGGGCGCTAACAAATCTCCTGAAAAAGTGCTGTGACTCGCGGGGGTTCCCAAAGAGCAGCCTGTGCTTCAGAGATGGGTTTCGGTGGGTTTTGGAGAGCAGCCGGTGCGCGGGGCTCTGGGGGACAGGGGCGTTTCTGTGTTGAGTCATCTCTGAGTCACAGTCGGTGAGATGGAAGAGCGGAGATGCGGGGGAAGTCGTTGCTGTTCATTCCTGCCTCTGGCTTGTCCCCTCTTCCTAGGGTGCGGTATGAGGACTGCTCTCAAACCCCCAAAACCCTCGCAAGGAGGCTGCAGCTCACCTTTGTTTCCCTGGGGACCTGCTCGATGTGGCCGGGCTGCTCAGCCCTAATCGGCTGTCGAGCTGCGGTTCTGCTCCTTGGGCTTGGCTGAGGTGTCCCGAATCTTTGGGGCATGAGGGAATGGGGGCAGCCACGAGCCCAGCCCTGCGGAGGGGTCAGAACTGTTGGTGGGATTAGGAGTGTTCAGTCGCTGTTCTGCTCGCTGCCAGCCAGTCGGGCATGATGTGCCTGCTCTGCCGGCTCTCCCCGCCCACCCTGAGCCCTTGGGTCAGCACCTGGTCTGGGGTCACTTCACTGTCCTTGGCACAGCGAGGCTTTGGCTGATACGTAGCCAGCAGCCCTCTGCAGCCCTGGCTGTGCCTGTCAGCCCTAGGGAAGTGCCGGGTATCTCCCGCAGGGCAGGCGCCCGGGGCCGCGTTATCAGCACCCACAGCATCGCCACTGCCCCGTGCAGGGGTTGTCTCGCCAGCACAGAGGGAGGGTGGGGGGCTGGGATGCCAGGGCATGATGTGTCTGGATGTGACACGGGTGCTGGGTGCTCTGCCTGGGGTGAGGAAAGAGGTGCTGACTGGAGGGGGACAAAGTGTCCAAACAGGAGACCAGTCTAACCAGTACCAACGCATGGATGCAAGAGCTGCATGGGTGGAGGAGGGGCTGAGCTGCCTGTCCTCTGCCTCATGCCAGCCCTCTGTTCCTGGCCAGCTTCTCTTCTCTTAGGGAGGCTCCCAGTGGGATCTTCCCACTGCCTGTCTGGCTGCTTCCAGTGGTGATCCAGGAGGGGTTTCCCAAAGTGCCCACCTGGCTCCTTGCACAGGGATCCTCAGCCCTGGGCAGCCTGATACTGGTTGTGCCCCTTGGGGAATCCTTCCTGTCCTGGTGCCACATGTGTCCCCAGCTCTGGATGGCCTCTGGCTATGGCATAGCCACACTTCAGGCAAAGCAGAGGGTGTGGTGAGGGTGGCTGGTGACTCAGAGGTGCTGGCAACACCAGCATCATCCCCTGCTGGGCCATGGGTAGAGACAGGACTAGTCTGAAACGCCCCTGTCCCTAGTATCCTCAAGCTTCTGTCCCCCTCCTTGGAGGACACCTGGATTTCAGAGGTTGGAGAGATGATCTATGCTTAGTCCTGCCACTTGTCCCCTCTCCTTAAGCTGGCTTCTGACTCACAGGGTGAGCAGAGCCACGGCCCTTGCCTTGCTCCATGAGAGTTCATCCCATCCCACAAGTGGGAGACATTTGTCAGTGCAAGCAAGCCCCAGTCTGGGGATGCAGAATACAGCCCTTGGGCACCTTCAGGTGCCCAAAAAATCCCCTGAGGAATTCAGTGCCTGCTCCATGGGCAAGGAGTGGCCATGTGGTGGCCATACAGTGACCAGCTCCCTTCTCCAAGGCCGGAACCAGTCCTTGTTAGTACTGTAGCTGATGAGTGATGCCTTCCTGAATTGCAGCCCCTAACCTGATTAAGCCAGTGCCTTGGCAGTGCCTCTTCCTCCCAGGGCCCAGATCTCATCCCTGGCCCTAATGAGGACAAATCTTCTATTTCCCAAATGTTGTTGTGGAGGGAGGAAGCTCATCCAAGGGCAGAGCAAGGGAGGCAGGGGGTGAACTCCACAACCTTTCCCCAGCCCTAGGGGGTTTTGCCCTATGCTTTGTTCAGCAGTGACCCTCCAGGCAGGAGCAGGTAAATGAAACCTGTTTAATTGGAAAAAAAGGGAGGAAAAAATTAGGGCTCTGCTGCTGGCAGGGGCGGAGGGGCCACGTACTTCCTTCAGCAGCAATGAGCTTGTGCTGGAACATTTTGCGTGGGGTGAAACCTCAGGCTCCTGGGTTTCTCCCCCATCTGCCTCATGGAATCCCTGCCAGGGAGGGAATGCTTTGGCTGGGAGGAGGCTTTGCCCTTTCAGAGCAAACAAAGAGCAGCTTGTGCAGCTGGAGATACTTGGGGGGAGTCATGAACACAGAGCTGGGCTGATCCAGACCTTCGTGGCCCTCTGGGACCCTCTTAAACATGCCACCCTGAATCTCCAGCCCTGTGGACACATTGGTTGTCCCTTGGCATCTGCAGCCAGCAGCTTGGGATGGCTGGGCATGCCATCCCTCCTGGCATGCTGCAAGGCTGGAGGGCTCTGTGGCAAAACATTTCTTCGAGATCAAGGTTTTCATTAGCTGTTCCCAGTGGAGAGGAATTCTCGCCTGTGCAAACATCCAGCCCCTCTTTTTTCAAGAAAAATTGTGGCAGTGAAACGTGTTCCAGCACTTTTGGTTTGTGACCTTGCCCCAATTGCTGTGTTTGCCAGTGTCTTCCAGCCACGGCTCATCCCCTCACTTTTCCCAGGGATGAGGGGAGTGATGAAAAAAACCTGTTGTCTTATATATATTTAGGATGATAGGATCCACTCTGGCAAAATAAGGACTTTGTCCTTGGAGCTGGGGATTAAGGAGAAGTGATTGCAAAGAGAATCAGGGCTGCATTTGGTGTGGGAGGGGATCCATCCCTGACAGCCCGTTCCAGCCTGCCCCGATGCCACATGCTGCCACAAGTGTTTCTCAGCCTTGCACATGTCACTTCACTTGTCTGAGTCCCATCAACACTCAAACTCTGGAGCCCAGAGGACAGGGAGTTGTTCCCAGTGTGGTGCTCAGGGATGCAGACAGAGAGGATGGCACAGCCAGGGTGGGACATATAGGGTGGTTGCCAGCTCCATGTTCTGCTGGATTTGTGCCCTTTGGGAGGTGTAGTTTCCTTTTGTGCTGCTGACAACCAGGCAAGGAGGAAGTCACCAGAGTTCTCTCTGCTCCTGGACAAAATTAGGGCTGTCATGGAGGATTCCCCATGACGTGTCAGCCCAGTAGGCTCAGGATGAGCTGGGAATCACCTTCCACTGTCCCACCACTGGCTGCACTACTTGTTTTGCCATCCTGCTCTTTGTGAGGTTGTTTGCTGAGCCTGTTCCTTCGTGACCAGCTCAACATGTTCCCAAACAGCTGAGGTTGGTGCCATGTAAAACCTTTCTCTGTCGACAACTGCCATCAGACAGCCTGGTGTCAGGGCTGGGTGCCCACCTGCCTCTGCTCCCTTCCCCTCCTTGCCCAGGGCTGAATATCCCCAGTGTGAAGCTGAACAACTGTGGGGGCTGACATAGTCCCCCAGCCCCACCTGGTGCAGTGGCAGCTGCAGCCCTGACTGCAGAGACATCTGTGTGACAGCCAGGCTCTCAGCTACCCAGCTATCCTTCCAGGGATAGGGCAGCCACAGCTTCTCTGAGCAAGCTATGCCAGGGCCACCACCCTCACAGGGAAGGGTTTCTTCCTAATACCTCATCTAAATCTGCCATCTCACTTTAAAGCCATTCTGCTTTGCCCAGTCATTCCATGTCCTTGATAAGGGCATAATAAAATACAAGCATTTTTTCCTTGTTCCTGTATATGCAGGATGTCACAGCACGTCCATGAACCACGGTGTGATCCAGGGTTGTGGGTGTTGGGGAAAGCCAAAGGGTGTGGAAGTTGGTTAATTAAAGTGCATTGAACTCAGCCCACAGAAGTACCACAAAACCCAGCTGGGGTTGGGAGGCTGAGTCAACATCTCAGGGTTTCTGTCATAAACCAATTACCTTTTCCCAGTGAAGGGGAAGGTGCCCTTGGCTTGGGGTGTCCTCCAAGCTGCAGCCAATGCTGTATTTCTGCCTTCCATGGTTAGTAGAGCTAGGAATTGCAACAGCAGCAGGGACAAAGTTCCCCAGCACACAGGGTGCAAGGTGGGTGCTGCTCTGTTTGTATTGGACCTTTCTTAATTATGGGCTTGCACCATTGCAGGCGTTGGCACCATGTCCCTGTGGAGACATGGTGGAGCCAGGGTAGGAACAAACATGGGCTCTCCTGAAGCTGTTGAATTTTTGTGTCGGGCCTGTGAGTGGCTCAGAAGCACCTCTGTAGGAGCAAGGTTCTGATAGCAGAGGCCTCCCCCTCCCTCTTGCACAAAATCTATCTCCAGCCACTTGTTCTGGCTGCTGCTTTCCACACACATGTCCCTTCCTGCCATCCAGTCCAGTGCCACCATCCTGGTGGGGCAGAGCTTGGCGTTTCCACTCTGCAGTGCTCAACTGGAACTCAGAACTTTCAGTTTGTTGGTGTTTTTTATTTATTAACAGCTTGAGGACACAGTTGCTCCTTAAAACCCCATCTGAGTCACATGAGCCCAAAGAAACATCCAAGCTCTTGGTGTGGATGTGTAATGGTCCATATTCTGCTGGATTTGTGCCCTTTGGGAGGTGTAGTTTCCTTTTGTGCTGCTGACAACCAGGCAAGGAGGAAGTCACCAGAGTTCTCTCTGCTCCTGGACAAAATTAGGGCTGTCATGGAGGATTCCCCATGATTCAAAAGGGGTGGTAGCCCAAAGGAAACTTGGTCCCAGCGCCCAATTGCCACTGAGGGGTGGCCAGCTGTCCCACTGCAGCTCCCAGTCCCCACTGTGAAGAGCCCCTTCTCCTTGCAGTGCAGTGGGCTTGCCATGGCTGTGGAAGGGCTCTGGATCAGCCCTGGCAGAGCAGGGAGATGAGTCATGCTCAGCCATGTGTCTCTGGGCTGGAGCAGGGTGCGGCACCACAGGGCTGTGCTTTGGGGGGCCCCCTCCAGTCTGGCAGTCACGTTCTGTCCCTTCCTTCCTTCCCTCCTGGCACGATGGCAGATGACCTGGCAGCATCTGTGGGGTGTGAGGATGCTCCCCCACGGGGCACCAGGCTACACTGGGAGAAACTGGGGGAGTTTTCCAAGTTGATCCTCCATGCCGTGGGCTTTAGTGGGGATGGGGAGCACTGAGGAGAGCAGCCTCACCCCTGGGCATTGTGCTTTGCTGTTTGGGTGGCTGCCAGGCCCCCCTTTCAGGGCAGAGACACTGCTTTGTGCCACCCAGCCTCAGCTCTGCAGTTCCAGTGCAAAAAGCCACCGGACTGGGGTTTGCCTGGTCGTCAGTGTGGTGTGGGCATGTGAAGCTGGGCAGGAGGGAGGTGGAGGGGAGGCTGGACCATCTCACGGTGGTCCTGTTCACCAGCAGTTCTGTGCAAACAGCAACCGGGGCTAAATTGTGCTTTCTAGGGATGCCACATCTGCAGCCTTCGCTCTGGGGAAGTGCTTATTTCCTGCCCACGTGCCAAGCAGGTCTGGGCTCCATCCCGGCACGGTGCAGGCTGGCAGGGAAAGCGGGCAGAGGTGTGCTGGCAGCTCTGCACATGGCACAGCGCAGCAAAACGCAGGTATTCACCTTGATTGCTGCTCATCCCTGTGCTGAGCTGCATTTTCCCTATCCGTACCCATTCCCACAGCCACCCCAGCTGCAGCTGGAGCTCCCGGTGCCGGCGGTGACTCAACACCGGCGGCCCCAGCGCAGCCCGCAGCAGCCCCGCCGCCACCGCCACACGCAAACAGACCTTGTGGCAATGTAAACACCTTGCCTGCCTTTATCTGCGCTGCTGGAGCCGGGATAGCAAACCCTTTTGTTTCCAGGAATACGTGTGGCATCTGGATCCAACAATCCCCTGCTTTGTTTCTTAAGCAAATGTTGCTTTGCGTACCCAATTTATGAAAAACGGCGTGAGCTACTGCTGCTTCTGAAGAGAAAAAGGAGGCCTTGAACTGTCCCCTGTTCTGCCTCTTTTGGCTCCTTTCTGCCTTGTCCTGCCTTGCACAGGGACCTGGTTTCCATTGTGGATCAGGATGCAGAAGTTACAGATCGACCTCCTTATCCCTTTCCATCACCCCTTTGGGCTCAGGAACTGCGTGTGAGCAGAGGAAGGGGGAGTTACAGCCACATCTGCACAGTGGCAGCTTCTTTCCTTGCTCCTAGGGGTGGGATTGCATCCCTGCTCCATATCCTGGCTGTGTTATGAGTTCCTAGCAAAGCACGAGCTTACAGCCTTTTCCCCCGGTGCTCCTGGTCCTGAAGACATGACTAATCCAAGTGACTCAGCTCCCTGTTTTTAACTCCCTTTGTAAGTCTCCTGCCATGCCCAATCTCCCAGGGAAACACCGGGAATCTCTGCTTTGTCTTCATCCTTTTGAGATGGTGGTTTATGGGCTCAGCATTTCTTGTTCATCCGGAGAAGGATGTATTGAAGTGGAATGTTCTGGGGTTTCCATGGAGGGGCAACACTCAGAGCTGTTCTAGGTGGAAAAAAAAAACAAAACAACACAACTTTCCCATTAAGTTTTAGCCCAGTTATTCAAAAACTGGCTTTTGCTGTGTTGGAGTAAGATAGTCAAGGCTGGGCAAAACTCCTTAAATTTCATCCAGTCCAAAGCGTCGTTTTTAATTTGTCATTAATTTACATATAATGTAACTATATTAATGACACAAGACTGACTTGTTAAAATGGTGAGTGTTCAGAGTAGTGCCATGAAGACTTGGAATTTCCTTCTTCCTTCATCTTCCCAAAGGGTTTGGCTTTAGTCAGCAATAGACAACATTGCAAACTGTTAGCAAATTCTGGATTGGGAAAACAAGCTGACAGTGCCCTCAAGCACATGGTGGGATTTTTGGGGCTGTCCTGTGCAGGAGGTGAAATCAATGATCCTTGTGGGTCCCTTCCAATTCAGGATATTCCATGATCTCAAAACTTTTTTCTTGTGTCTCTCTCTTACCAAAGTCTTGCCCTCAGGAGATGGAATTGAGTGGAGTGGAAAGTAGTGTATTGACTCATTTGAGTCGTGTCTAGAAAAATTCTCTTTCCAGCTCAAATCCAAGCTTTCTTTAGCAAGTTTCTTTTTCTTAGGGTATTATTGCTTTAACCTATACTTAGGATAGTTCAATTCCTGGCCATCAAGTGTCTTCTAGATAAGCCAATTCAAGATTTCATGGGAAGCCAGGAAAAGGCAGGCTGGCATGTTCAAAATGGATGAGTTTGGGTTGTGCTGAGCCTGGGCTGCATGTGGGGTTGAGCAGTGTTTCATTGTGGTGTTCTGAGCCGTTGAGATGTTCAGGTTTATAAAGAGATAGAATCACAAAACAGTTTAGGTTGGAAAAGCCCTCCAAGATCATCGAGTTCCCCCAGCCTTGCCAAGGTCACCACTAAACCGTGTCCCCAAATGCCACATCTACACATCCAGGAAGTGGGCAACTCCACCACTGCCCTGGGCAGCCTGCTCAAGTGTTTGATGACTTTTTTTCAGTGGAAAATGCTGTTTTTTCATGCAAGGAGCTGGCCTCCCTCTGGAAACACCGGGCTCAGCCCATCCCCTCAGGACCTGCACAAAAACACTGGCCAGGTTTTCCCAGTGCCATGCAGACAATTCCAAAGCTCTTCAGGACCAGCCCTGGTAACAGGCCTGGGACTGGGCCAGGTTTGCTAAATCAAGTTTCAACTGGTAGCACTTTGCATGTCACCCCAGCCTGGAGGCTTGTTCCAGGTAACCCAGGGTTTGGTGGTAGACATTCCCCATAGGGAAATCCTGCCCTCATTTTGCTGGGCTCCCTGTCCTCCCAGCACTGGGGACTTCAGTGGCTGATCCTCCTTGTACTTTGCATCCTCTTTTGCATCTGTCTCCTGGGGTTTGCTGTGCCCTGGAAAAGCTTTTCCCAGGCAGCTGGGAAAAGGAATTCCGTGGGTAACAGGGGGTCCTACAGGCAGCAAATGGGGTCCCACAGGTAGCAGGGGGTCTCCCAGGCAGCCAGGCACTGGCAGACCTGCTGGAGTGTTGTGATGCATACTCGAAGCTGGGACACTTATCCATGAAGGGTAAGTCCTGCCCTTTGTCTGTGCAGACACACAGGTTTATGCCTGACACAAACCTCCCCCAAAAATACAATGTGGGGGGCTGTGAAAAACCAAGTCCTTCCCATTCCCCTGATGACTGCCACATGACAAAAGGGCAAAACCCCCTTTTCCAGCTCTGAAACCCCTCTGGTAATGCCATCCACCCTCCAAAACCACAGACTATTCTGTTACTAGGGGGGACTCAGCCCAAACACCAACGTCAGTTGGTGACTTGGGATTTCCATTCCAAGCTGCTGGTGGAGGCTGGGATGAGTCACCAGCTGGCGTGACAGCCCGGACAGGGAGTGAGCAACACTGGGGCTCCCCAGCCAGCCCTGAGCTGCAGCATTGTTAATTCTAAACAATTAATAAGCTATCTATTCTCAGAAATGTGCTTTTTTTAAAATAAGCTCTTAAGCAGCACGTGGCTGTTGGTTGTGATGCTGCTGAAGTGTGTCTC
The DNA here is from genome assembly GCA_024734555.1 of Trochalopteron elliotii. NCBI lineage: Eukaryota > Metazoa > Chordata > Aves > Passeriformes > Leiothrichidae > Trochalopteron > Trochalopteron elliotii. The sequence continues at coordinate 33,993 of JANPWX010019948.1, forward strand.
CCGTGGTGAGAGGGGAGGCTGAATGGTGTCAGGTCTTTGCTGTGGTGCATCCAGGAGAAGAAAAGCTCCTTCAGACCTTCAGAGGGAATGTGTGTGGCTGATTCCTGGCAGTGTCAGGATCAGTATGGTCAGATTCCATCACACTCGAGTTTGTGTGCACCCACAGCTCCCAGCCGTGTTCCTGGTGATGGGAGATGTGCAGGGATAGGAACATCTTGGATTTGGGGAATCCTAGGCAGGGGGATCCCTTTGCCTCCCCATGAAAGGCTTTTTCCTGGTTCCCAATGAAGCAGCAGTTTTGGTTTGTTTTAAGGGTGCAAGGAAAGGCCAGATCCCAGTTCCAGGAGGGGAAGCCCAGCTCTTGGGAGATGCCAGTAAACTGGTTTTGCTCCACTGGGGCCACGTGGATCTGGACAAGCCCCTCAACCCCATGGATGAGCATATCATGTGAATGTACCAGGAGCATGTGGCAGGGCCAGCACTGGTCCTGGCACCAGGAAGGCTTTTTGGCACCACTGATGCCAGAGGTGGAAGCTGTTTCCATGCATCTGTGAACACAGCTGGTGCTGGCATCCCCAGCTGCCTCTGGCAGGGATCTGGTGCCCAACAGGATGCCTGCTCCCTGCAGACGTTGTCCTCACTATACATCATGCTGGCTATTTCCAGCTCCCCTGCTAGGAGACCAGCCTGTGTTTATCCTGGTGATTTGGCAGAGGTGCTGTGGCAGGGATGAGTCAGAAGCTGGGAGAAGCTGCTTTGCCACATTCCCATCGCCCCAATCACAGAGGTTTTCTCCTCAAGCTGTCCTTGCTGCTTGTCCTGTGGGGCCCTGGTCCCTGGCATGGGGGAACAATCCTTGATGGGGAAACAGTCCCTGGCACTGGGAAACAATCCCTGCAATGGGGTGATGATCCCTGGGATAGGGGAGTGATCCCTGGCATACATGTGGTGATCCTGGGGCTCCACTGGAGGCAGTGCCATGGAGAGCACCCTGCCCAAGGTGGGGCAAAGCAGATTTCCTGGGTCCTCCAAGTAATCAGAGACTTCCATGGGCACACACTGACACTCCTGTCTCAGGTTCCCAAGCTGTAAACACGTCAAAGCCTCTTCTGGGATAGCATTCTCAGCCTGTGTGGCCAGGAGCAGGCAGCTCCTGGCAGCCAGGTGGGACTGAGACCTGCAGTCTTGGAAGATTTGCAGATGTCCATAAAGATTTATGGATGGGGCAGGAGCCAGAAGTTCCCTGAGTTGGCACCTTTTCCAGGGTGGGGCAACTGCAATTTAGAGGCAGGGAAGGAGGGGAACGCCTGCAGCTCTACGAGCCCCATCCCACTCATTGGTGCTCTTCCAGTGTATGAAGTGCTCCCCAAGCTTCAGGAGCACTTGTGGGGATTAATAGTGCAGAAGGAAACCAAAGAGTGTTTTCTAAAAATGCATTGAGTGGGCTCTGGCATCTAAGAGAGGGTTGGCATCTTTCCACCAGCATGAGCTGGTGGGCTCATGCCTGGAGCTGTTCCAACCAGCTCTGATGACTTTGTCCTGTCTTGACTTCTCCAGAGTGAGAGCCCAGACCTGCCAGGTTTCCTGGCTGGGATTTTGGAGCAGAGTGGGGGGAGCAGTAGCAGATGCTGCTCTGCAGGGCTGTCCCTGAGCCCTCTCTGAATCCATCATGTCGACTTTGCAGCCTCGTGTCTGTCTGTGTTGAGCACAGCCAGAGCAGATCCAACTTTCCATCAACATTTGGATTTTCTGGCAGCTCAGCTGCAATATTCAATCTTTTTTTTTTTTTCCCTTCTTCCTGCTTTTAAAAGCTAAAAATAAAATGTCTTGAGGCCCCTTTTCCCTCCATCTTTTCTCTTGAGACATTTGTTTCTTGAGGATTTGATGCCTCTGTTGTTTTTTCTCCTCTTGGATTGTTTTTCCCCATGGCTCTCACAGCACAGGGGATCAAATCCTGTGGGATTTGGAGGCACCCAGCCCTCCAGAATGAGTCTCTGCTTCCCATTTCACTGGGGAATTTGGGATCTTGGAGGCTCTAGCAGGCAGGACGGAGAGGCCACTAAAACCCTCTGGGGTGGAGGAGGAAGGTCTGTCTCTGTCCTCCTCTCCAGGGAAGTGGGAGTGACACAGCTGCCATGGAAGTTTTTATTTTTAGCCCAGCGCCAGCTGGAGCCTGTGAGGCTTCCTGGGAATAAAAGCAGGACCTGAGGGCAGGAGAAGGGAAAACTCAAACCTTGACTGAGCTGGAGTGGGGATCAACAGGGCTGGAGTGAAGTGGTGAGCTGGGGTTCCTCAGGGCTGGAGAGGACTCACCTGTGTGCTGATACCTTATCCAGAGGCTGCTGCCATGTTTGGGGTCTGGGTGTGTTTGGCAGGAATATGGGGGGAGGTGCTCAGGTCCCAGGGAGCTGAATTTTGCTGACCACTGGACCTCCCAGAGCAGAGGACAGGAGAGGATTTGTCTCACCCCTCTCCATCTGGCAGAACTACTCCTAACTCAGCCCCATGTCTGGTAAGCTCCAGGCTTCTGGCTCTGCTCCTCTCAGTGGAATCCAGAGTTGAGCATAGGAGGCTTCTAAGGAAAAAGGATTTGTCCTTGAGTCATCTGGGATTTACTATGGGGCTTTCCAGGCACTGATGCCCAGAACCCTGGATACTTCTGGTCCCTGGAGTGGGCAAATCTGCTGTAGACACAAGTGTAACCAGCAGTTTTCCTTGATTTCTCACTTATCAGTGGAACTGCTCATAGGATCCAGGTTGTGCTGGAACTCCATCCCAAAGAGCTGGTGTCCTACAGCTGTACCCAAACCTCCACAGGCAACACAGCAAAGAGCAGCAGCAACACACCAAGGAGGGAGGAGCTCTTTTCTGGAATCACATGGCAGTTCACTCCATCAGGAACGACAGATCAGGACCCCGCTGGCAGTGCTGGGGTGGCCACGCTGGCTGCGGGTCTGAGCCAGGGCCAGATGGGAAAACTCAGCCTCAAACGCTGGTTGCAGTAAGCCCTGGAGCCTCGGATCCGCTCCCAGTTGGCATTCTTGTCCTATGAGTCACTGGCACGAAAGGAGTGGGTTGAACAGGAAGGACCCAGCACGGAGCTCCAGCGGCAGTTCCAGCAAGCGAGGCTGTGGTTCCCTGGAAAAGGGGGGCCAGCAGCATTTCTTGGTCAGTTATTCCACTGTGGGCTAAATTCCAAATTCTTTGGACTGCTTAAATGCTATTTAGACATAAAAGAGGCTATTTTATGGAATTTATGGACTATGAAATCATACTCTATGCATATCATTGAGACCCTCTTACCTGAGAGCCCCAAACATTAAATTATGAAAACCCAACCACGGAAACATTATAAAATTCATTACAGATCCAGCATGTTGTACTGAGCCCTTTACACCACAATAAAGAGTGTTCTGGGCTGGGACAGGAGGTTTCAGAAACTGAAAGAAAGGCAGAAGATAGATCTTCACTCACTTCCAAGAAAAAGTCTGCAAGCTGCTCCTGGATTCCCAGAGGCTCTTGGGCTCTGCTCTTCCTGACAGCAGCACTTTAAGTGATTCTGAATTTCGTTACTGTACACGTAGGAATTGTTATTTTTAAACTGTCTTTAAGTGGAATTCCTGCTCTTTTAACATGGAATATCCTGGGATTTGAAGTGAGGTTTGCACTTAAAAACAGTAGCCTGGGATTTTGAAATCTTTGCTTTAGTCTGCAAAACAGCAGAATAACTTCTCCATGCTGGCTAGGGTCAGGAAACAGAAAGAAACGCAGAAAAATCTGCTGCTGGCCAATCCAGGAGCTTTCGACATGCCGCATCTGCAAGTCTGGGAACGTGGTCCCTGCTGCTCCTGAGTCTCATTCCTGGTGGTCTGGATCCTCCTGTGGGATGGGCCGAGTGCCGGCGGTGCCGCACCCGCTCCCTGGTATTTGTGAGCCGCGATGTCCCGGCGCGGGTGCGCCCTCCTCTGTGGTAGTTTCAGGGTACCCGAGGAACGAGGCAGACGCAGCAGGTCAAGGGAAAGCTTCTCTTCTTTTATTCTGTTTTAATTATCTGACTCCATTACTTATACACATTTTTACAGAGGTCAAGAGATTGGCTCCACAGGTTGCCACCTCTTCGACCTGGCTGACGAGCATCACCGTCCATCACATTTCTCCTCCCAGAGGATAAAAATGTAAACAATATCGATAATTCCTAAAAATATACATTGTTTTCTTGAAGCTGCGTGAGGAGCAGCGCTGCAAGATTTCAAACGCTTGCGTTTTTAAGAGAAACTGAGGGCAACACTCCTCGGCCCGGGAATGCGCCGCGCTGCCGGCGTGCAGCCGCTCCTCGCCCACGGCCCGGGGGCTCCGCAGCCTCTCCTCGGGCGCCTTCCACCCCCGCCAGCCCCACGCCCCATTTTGAGGGAGGTGGGGTGACAGTCCCACCCCGGGGTTGGCGGCTGCTGCTGGGGGGCCGTTGGGTCTTTTCTTTTTATAGGACTTACCAAAATAGCTCCAGGCTGTGTTTTGGTGGTGCAGTCAGATCAGATTCCCTGGTCACACGGTGGCTCTGCAAGGAGTGGCTTTGACCTGCTTGTCAGAGGGCTGGAAAAGAGAGGGGGGGCAGTGGGGGCCGGGATGGTGCAGGAGTGTGGATGGTGATGCCAGAGGTCGGACTGGGGGGGGCTGAGGCACCACAGCTCTGCATCCACTGAGAAACAGCTGAGCTCACAACAAGGCACAGCCACAGGCAGCCTCTAGCCCCCACTTACCACCTGGTGCTCCGTGTTCACTCCAGGAGAGGCATCTTACTCTTGGCACTAGCAGGGTGCCACTGGCTCCTCTGCCTGGCCACCTCAGGTGGGCAACACTGGCTGTGGGGCAGTTTCAACTCCTCCCCCAGCTGCTGTTCCACCATCCAGCCCCATGTCCCACGATGCCAGGCCGTGCTGGGCCACACTACAGCACCTCTGACTGTGTCATGGACTGTGCCACACCTTGTAGTGCTGTGCCACACCACAACGTGCTCCAGGTGCCCCACCGTACTGCCCTGCGTCCCGCCGTGCCACACGGTGCCACCCCGGCCCCAGACTCATCAACACTGGGCTCTTGCCATGCAACCATGGGTGTGCACATTGCACACTGCACCCTGAGACTCCTCCTGCTCTGCCAGTCTTTCCCAGCCCTTCCTGCTTCCCAAACTAGGGCTGGGTGTGTCAGGGGGCTGGGACGTGCTGGTTCCCTTGGTGGGTGGTTGTAAGGGACAGTGGTGCAGCTCTTCTGGGAGTGATCACAGGGGGCAGGTGTGACACTCTTTGTGCTTGGGGTACAGTGCACAACCTTTTCTGAAAACTGCCCTGAGGAGAAGAACTTGGAGGTTTTGGTGGATGAGGAGATTGACAAGACCTTAGAGTCACTTCCAGTACTTAGAAGGACTCCAGAATTTTGAGAGGGACTTTGGACAAGGATCTGGAGTGACAGGACAAGGGGGAATGTCTTCCCCCTGCCAGAGGCCAGGGTTAGATGGGATATTGGGAAGAAATTCTTCCCCGAGAGGGTGGTGAGGCCCTGGCACAGGTTGCCCAGAGAAGCTGTGACTGCCCCTGGATCCCTGGAAGTGTTCAAGGCCAGGTTGAACAGGGCTTGGAGCAACCTGGTCTAGTGGAAGGTGTCCCTGCCCATAGCAGGGGGTGGAACTAGATTTGCTTTAAGGTGCCTTTGAACCAAACAATTCCACCATGTCTTGAAGACTGTGATTATTCTTGCTGTGCCACTCACCTGTGCCACCCTTTGCCCGGCAGGAATGCCAAGAAGGAAGGGGACCTGCTGACTGCCCAGGCACGCCTTAAGGATGTGGAAGCTTTGCTTAATTCCAAGGAGGCTGCGCTCTCCACAGCCCTGGGTGAGAAGAGGAATCTGGAAACTGAAGTGCGGGACCTGAGGGGACAGGTGGCCAAGGTGAGCAGTGGCAGCTCTGTCTCCAACTAACCCAGGGATCCCTTTTTACCCCCCTACTTGGGGGCTGCCAGGTCCCCACTATGCCAGGGGCTGTGGGGCAGGATGCAGTTGGGTTGTGGGTCCTCAGCCATGCCAGGTGCAGTGCCCAGAGCCCTCTGTAATGGTCCTTCTCAATTCCCTGCCAGCTGGAAAGTGCCTTGAGCGAAGCCAAGAAGCAGCTGCAGGATGAGATGCTGCGCCGCGTGGATGCCGAGAACCGGCTGCAGACCCTGAAGGAAGAGCTTGAATTCCAGAAGAACATTTACAGCGAGGTGAGCTGTGATGCACTGCACTGGGGCTGGGATCACCCCCACGACGTGTGTCGTGTCCCCTCCCTGGGGTGACACGGCGTCCCCTGACTCGTCCCCAGGAGCTGCGGGAGACCAAGCGGCGCCACGAAACGCGGCTGGTGGAGATCGACAACGGGCGGCAGCGGGAGTTTGAGAGCAAGCTCTCGGAGGCCCTGCAGGAGCTGCGGAGCCAGCACGAAGCCCAGATCAGGCTTTACAAGGAGGAGCTGGAGAAAACCTACGGGGCGAAGGTGAGCGGCCTCCCCACGCTCTCGGGTTTGGTTTTCTCACCTGAGATTCGGGTTGTTAAAAGTCCTTGGCCCTCTAAAAGCCCTGAGCTGCATCACGTGAAAAAAGCAGAGTCTTCAAGGCTTTGTTTTCAGGTTTCTCGTGTTGTTTATTATTTGATATCTCAGAAGGAGTCTCCAAGGTCTTGTTTTCAGGTTTCTCGTGTTGTTTATTATTTGATATCTCAGAATTCTCTCCGCACCCAGCCGAGGTCCAAACAGCAGCTGGGACACGAGGCCACTGCCCACCCATGGGGCCTTGCTTTGCTCTTATACAGATAACTACGTGTCCATTATTTACTGTTTTGTGCCAATGTCTAGTGCCTGTACTAGAAAGGTCACTTCTACCTTAACCCAATCCCTTTTCACTATTTTGTGTCATCACCACCTCAGAAGATGGAGGATGAGGAAAAAGGAGAGGAACTTAGGACAACACCCTAAATCCTCCATCTTGTCCCCCATTTACCTCTATGCTAAGAATCCTAAAACTACAAAACTTTTCACCCCGTGCTGTGCTAAGCTACTATTTTCACACCTTTGAGGTTTGTAATTCCTCTCTCAGTGTTGAAAGCCTCTCCCATGGACTAAAATCAAACTCGGTGCCTTTCTGGGTTGTGTGCCAAGGTCTCCAACCCCCCTGGACCGGCTTCACACTCCCCTGTCCAGGGTTCAAACTCTCCTCCTCAGGTCCCAGGTCATCCAAAGGGGTGCCCTGAACTCCGACACACACCACTCTCATCTCCCTCCAGCCCCACAGAGCAAGGGTGGGCTGTGGGTGCTGAGGTGTTGATCCCCCTGTCCTGTCCCCCAGCTGGAGAATGCCAAGCAGTCGGCTGAGAGGAACAGCAACATGGTGGGTGCTGCCCATGAGGAGCTGCAGCAGACCCGTATCCGCATTGACAACCTCTCCTCAGAAGTCAGCCAGCTGCAGAAGCAGGTGAGTTGAGACCAAAGGGTTCCTTGGGATGTCTGCCCTGGGGATGGTCCCCTCCTGGGAATGGTCCCTTTCTGGACATGGTCCCTCATCTTTCCTCCCCACAGTTGGCTGCCAAGGAAGCGAAGCTGCACGATCTGGAGGATATTCTGGCCAGGGAACGCGAGACCAACCGGCGCCTGCTCTCCGACAAGGAGCGGGAGATGGCCGAGATGCGGGCCCGCATGCAGCAGCAGCTGGACGAGTACCAGGAGCTGCTGGACATCAAGCTGGCTCTGGATATGGAGATCAACGCCTACCGCAAGCTGCTGGAGGGCGAGGAGGAGCGGTGAGCACAGGATGCTGTGCCCAGCTCTGGGCTAAATGTGTCCCAGCCTTTGTGTCCTCTCACTGGCTTCATCTTCTCTTCTCCTCCTGCCAGGCTGAGGCTGTCCCCCAGCCCTTCATCCCACAAAGGTGCATCCCGAAGCCACCTGTCCACCCCAGGCTCCTCCAAGAAGCGGAAGCTGGAGGACAGTGAGAGCCGGACCAGCTTCTCCCACCATGCCCGGACCAGTGGCCGTGTTGGCGTGGAGGAAGTGGACTTGGAGGGCAAGTTTGTCCGTCTCAGGAACAAGTCCAACGAGGTGAGTTTGCCTTTGGGAAGATCTGTAGTGTCCCCGGGGTGAGGTTCACCCTACGGGCAGGACGTGAATGGGACAAGTTTAAGAGGAACTAGGGTTCTGAGGGTCGCTACTCCCTATGAAGAACGTCTGAGGGAGCTGGGGTTGTTTAGCCTGGAGAAAAGGAGACTCAGAGGTGACCTTATCACTCTCTATAACTCCCTGAAGGGTAGTTGTAGACAGCTGGGGGTTGGTCTCTTTCTCCAGGCAGCAACTGACAGAACAAGAGGCCACAGTCCTAAGTTGCATCAGGGGAAATATAGGTTGGATATTAGGAAGAAATTCTTCACTGAAAGATTAAATACTGGAATGGTTTGCCCAGGGAGGTGGTGGAGTCACCATCCCTGGATGTGTTTAAAAAGAGACTGGATGTGGCACTTGATACCATGATCTAGTTGAGGTGTTAGGGCTGGGTTGGACTCGATGATCTTGAAGGTCTCTTCCATCCTACACATTCTGTGATTCTGTGATACTCTCTCTCACAGGACCAGGCGATGGGGAACTGGCAGATCAAGAGGCAGAACGGGGATGATCCCCCCATTACCTACCGCTTTCCCCCAAAGTTCACCCTGAAGGCTGGCCAGGTGGTCACGGTGAGTTCACTGCCTGGTGGAGAATCCAGGCCAGATCCCCAAACCCTGCCAGGCCACTGGTTACGTGGAGTGGTTGGGGTGTGGCTTTTTGTGGTGATAGACCCCCATCTCCGGGGCTGTGGAGTCTGCAGAGCTGAAAAGTCACTTTGAGAAGTCACTTTTCTCCTGCTTTTCTCCCTAGATCTGGGCCTCAGGAGCTGGAGCAACCCACAGCCCCCCCAGTAATGTGGTATGGAAAGCCCAGAGCAGCTGGGGCTCCGGGGACAGCCTGCGCACTGCCCTCATCAACTCCAACGGGGAGGTGAGACCTGATGGCAGCTCCAGCACGGGCCATGGGGGGGTGGCCAGCACTGAACCCCCCAACTCACCTCCTGTCCCCTGCAGGAGGTGGCCATGAGGAAGCTGGTCCGCACTGTCATCATCAATGATGATGAGGATGAGGATGATGATGAAATGAGCATCCACCACCGCCATCACCATGTGAGTAGGGTGCTGGTTTCCAAGGGGGTCCGAGGGGGTGCAGCTTCAGTCAGGGTGGGAGGGAGCTCAGCACCACGCAGGATCAGGCATACAGGAGAAGTCAGTGGGGAAGCTGCTGTGGAAACAGCTGCATGAGAGAAGCCAACAGACCTCTGGCATCTGGAGGAGATTGCTGCTCACTATAAAAGCTCTGAAGACCTTGCTGGAAGTTGTCTCCAACACTAAGGAACCTGGATCTGCCATGAAAAGGGCCAGAAGAGTCAGAGGGAGGCTGGGCTGGTACCCAGCATGGCTTGGAGGATAGGATGGTGGAAAGTTGATGGGCAACACTTCTTGTCAGCAGTTGCTCTGTCCCCTCTGCTTCATGAGGATGCTGGAACAAATCCAGAGGTGGCTTTGTTCTTCCTCTCAGCCCATCTTTCCCCATATGGAGCTGAAATATGCACCAGGATGAGCAGCAGGCAGAGAGAGCAGGCAGTGGGCAGAGAGCAGGCAACATGCCAGAGCTGCAGCCACTTCTCCCAAAGAAACATCCCTTGGCTGCAGCCCAGCATCCCCCACCAGCCCATCCTGCAAGGTGTGTGTGTCCTGCATATGAGAGGCCCTCAGGAATCACGTGCAGAGAGATGCCATCATGGCCAAGCCATGCCTCAACGATGGTGAAATCTTCTGGATACCATTTCCAGAGCTCTGCAGGAGCAAAATGGGGCATCCATCATCCACTTCCCTTTGAGTTCTCTGGATCTGAAGAGCTGTGCTGAGACTGATATCAGCACATTGAGCTAGTGGATTGTCCTCCTCTACTCTGCCCTTGTGAGACCCACCTGCAGTGCAGGGTCCAGTTCTTGGGCCCCCAGCACAAGAAGGACATGGAATTGCTGGAGTAAGTCCAGAGGTAGCCATGAAGATGCTCTGAGGGCTGGAGTCTCTGCTCTGGAGGCAGACTGGATGAGTTGGGGGCAGCCTGGAGAAAAGAAGACTTCAGGGAGACCTTAGAACTCCTTCCAGGGCCTAAAGGGGCTCCAAGACAGCTGGAGAGGGACTTTGGACAAGGGCCTGGAGTGACAGGACAAGGGGGAATGGCTTCCCACTGCCAGTTAGAGGGCAGAGTTAGATGGGATACTGGAAGGAAATTGTTCCCTGTGAGGGAGGTGAGTCACTGGCACAGGTTACCCAGGAAAGCTGTCCCTGGATCCCTGTAAGTGTTCAAGGCCAGGTTGGACAGGGCTTAGAGCAACCTGGTGTAGTGGAAGATATCCTGCCCCTGGCAGGAAGCTGGAATGAAATGAGCTTTCAAGTCTATTCCAAACCATTTCATGATTCTGTGATTCTTTACCATATTGACTATCCCTGGACAGTGGAGCCAAGCTCCTGCAGCCAGTGCTGCCCAGTTGTCTGGAGGCTGAATCCTTTCCAAGAGCAAATTTCCCATCAGAAGGCTGCCAGCTCATGAAGTGGTGAGGAAGAGGATGTTTTCAGGAGCACAGTTCAGGTGTCTCCCATGTGCCAAGAGCTCAGGGGGCAAGGTCAGGGCAGCAGGGCAGGTCACCCACTGGCAGTGTGCTGGCCTCAGTCACCTGGGATTAGAAACACAATAATAAGGACTCTATTTTATTTTTTTTTAAACCACGTGATGGAGAGGACAGGTGAATAGGGCTCTCTTCAAGGCCTAATGTGAAGAGCTCTCCTGGGTCACACTGGTGTTGCCACCATCCTCAGGGCAGAGGAGTGTTGGGGAAGATGAATCAGGGAAACTTTATAAATATGATTGCTTAGCAAAAGATTCTGAAAATATGAAACCTATAATCGAAATAGAAATGAAAGCTTGCTTTGAGTTGTAGGATACTGAGCTGCAGTTACTATATAACTTGAAAACAGTAGCCCAGCCAGCTGAAGGAGAATCCCTTTGGATTGAACAATCCCCTTCTGCTGGCTAAGGGATCCAAAGGTCAATGTAGCAAAAGAGAGAAGTCTAAAGAGTAGTTTTTAGCGTTTAAAATATAACACAGTATGGTAATATAATAGTTCTTATAAGCTGTATGTAGATTCTACAGGATTTTGTGTCATGTACTGGTTGGTTAGTGTAAATTGGAATATTCAACACAAAAGGAGATACAATGTATTGTAACAAAGACCTCGCTCTCTTCCTCCTGGGCTCTAGCTCTCTTCCTTTCTCTAGCTCTTCCTCCTGTGCTCTGACCCCTGCCACCTCTCTCTGGCTCTCTTGCTCCCTCCTCTCTTACCTCTCTTACCTCTTACCCTCTTGTTCTCTCTCTCCCTCACTCTTTGGGACTTCCCCTCAGCCCAGGCTGGTGGCTGAAGGCCAGGCCCTTTTTACCCACGACCCTTGCGAATAAAACCCCGTGTTCTAGAATGTCAGCAAAGCTCCCTCTCCCTGCTGCCCTCCACGGATGTTCCTACAGAGGAGGCTCTGGCAGAGGGGCTCGAGGTCACTTTGTCTGTCTCCTCCAACATCTAGGGCTGCAGCAGCTCTGGGGACCCTGGCGAATACAACCTGCGCTCCCGCACGGTGGTCTGCGGCACGTGTGGCCAGCCGGCCGACAAGTCGGGCACGCAGAACGCCGGCGTCAACACCATGTCCTCGGGCTCCTCCACGTCCAGCGTGACCGTCACCCGCAGCTACCGCAGCATGGGCGACTCCGGCATCGGCCTCGGGGACAGCCTGGTGTCCAGGAACTACCTCCTGGGGAGCTCCAGCCCCCGCAGGCAGGTCAGTGCCATCCCCTGGGTCGAGTCCCTGGTGCTGCTGGGTCTCCAGCTCTTGGGTTTGGTTTTCTCACCCGAGATTCGGGTTGTTAAAAGTCCTTGGCCCTCTAAAAGCCCTGAGCTGCATCACGTGAAGAAAGCGGAGTCTTCAAGGCTTTGTTTTCAGGTTTCTCGTGTTGTTTATTGTTTGATATCTCAGAAGGAGTCTCCAAGGTCTTGTTTTCAGGTTTCTCGTGTTGTTTATTATTTGATATCTCAGAATTCTCTCCGCACCCAGCCGAGGTCCGGACAGCAGCTGGGACACAAGGCCACTGCCCGCCCATGGGACCTTGCTTTGCTCTTATACAGATAACCATGTGTCCATTATTTACTATTTTGTGCCAATGTCTAGTGCCTATACTAGAAAGGTCACTTCTACCCTAACCCAATCCCTTTTCACTATTTTGTGTCATCACCACCTCAGAAGATGGAGGACGAGGAAGAAGGAGAAGAACCTAGGGCAACATCCTAAATCCTCCATCTTGTCCCCCATTTACCTCTATGCTAAGAATCCTAAAACTACAAAACTTTTCACCCCATGATGTACTAAGTTACTATTTTCACACCTTTGAGGTTTGTAATTCTTCTCTCAGTGTTGAAAGCCTCTCCCATGGACTAAAATCAAACTTGGTGCCTTTCTGGGCTGTGTGCCAAGGTCTCCAACCCCCCTGGACCAGCTTCACAGCCCCCTGTCCAGCGTTCAAACTCTCTTTTTTGGGTCCCAGGCCATCCAGAGGGGTGCCCTGGACTCTGACATAGACCCTGTTCCTGGCATTGTCCTTTCCCAAAAGGGCTGTGCTGCAGGGTCCTATCCCCTCCCACCTCTCCTTCTCCCTGCCCTTCCTTTTCCTCCTTGGTCTCACACAAGCCTCTTTATAAGGGATGGGAGATTCTGAGAGGGATTGGAAAGGGATGTGGCCATAGCAGCTTCCCACCACATTCCATCTTATGCTTGGTCCCCTTGGCATCCCAGAGCATTCCCCATCCTCCACATCACTCATTCTACTGCTGCTAAATGTTCAAGCTGGTAATTGTGAATATTTCAGCACTTTAATATATATTTTATATCTATATATTAGATTGATGCATAATATATTCTGTATTGATACTCTCAGTCAATATTCCTCATGTATCACCTACCACTAATTCTCATTTTGGAGCTATGAACATCCCAGCTTGGGAGGATTTATTTATCACACCACAAGGGGCAGGATGCAGGAGAGCCTGGGGGCACTGTGGGTATCCAAAGGATCCCACTGGAAACTCTGCAGTCAGAGCAAATGCATGGTGACACTGTGGTCTTCTTAACTCTCTTCTTTTTCTTTCTCCCTCACAGGCTCAGGCTGTGCAGAGCTGCAGCATCATGTAATTCCATGGCGGATTCCTGTGGTTCCTGCCCATCTCCAGCTAGGTTTTTGTTTTTTTTTTTTTTCCCCAAAGCAACAGATTTTTTTTTTCCCTTAAAAAAGCAAGATATCAAAAACCAAGGGGTTCTTTTTTGTTTTCTATAGCAGGAATTTTATATATATATATATATTAAAAGTGCTAAAAGATGCTTTGATTTTTTTTTTTTGTAAAGAAAAAATCTATTTCTATATAAAAAAAACTAAACCAAAAAATAGCTTTTCAGCTTCAAATATTTTTTAGAACTTCAGCCAAAGACAGCAAAGAACTGTGTTTACAGAGCAGCCGTGCAGGAGGAGTTTGTAGCTGAAATGCTCCTTAGATTGTACCTTTTTTGCCAAAGCTTTTTACATACGACAGGGAGAAGTGCAGCCATACCCACTGGAGCTGCATGCCACAGGGGCTGCTGTCCTGTCTCAAGTGGAGCACAGTGCCTTTACAACCCTTTTTCTTGGGATCTGAAGCCAAAATTCCCTTTTTTTTTTTTTTTTTTCTCTTTTTTTGAATGGTGATTCCTGGCGGCGCTGGCGCGGGGGCTCCTGGCAGCTCGCGGGCGATGCCCATGTCTCTCTGTGGCCATTGCCCCCTCCCCAGCCCCCTGCCCGCCTGCACTCCCAGCTCTCTATGTACTGTATTCCCCATATTCCCCATCCCAGGCACCTCTTGCCCTTTGGGTTCCCTTTTTCTTAATCAGCCGAGTTGTGCCTTAGCTGAGGCGGGGGGCCAGGCTGGGAACCCCATTGGACCCCACCTGGCATCGAGTGGAGATGGAGCAGGGGAAGTGAAAACACACCAGAGCTGCGTTCTGGGACCAGATGGATTTGACAGCTGGGGTGATGGACCTCGGTCCTGCAAGCTCAAGCCCCACTGGGGCCCCCCAGGCCCCCCCTCTTCAGGAGCCACTGCATCCAGCAGGGTTCACCCCAGCTGTTCTCAGCTGCGGTTATTCGGGCTCGTCTCTGGTGGCCAAGCTCAGGAGCTGTTTCATGGATTAAGCGAAAGATGCTCAGTCCAGGTCAGAGCTGGTTTTCCAGGAAAGCACCTAGGAAGGCTTTTTGTTCTGAGTGAGATGGATTTTGGGAGCTGGTAGGTGCAGTTTCCCCCTTGGCAAGAGTCCATCCAGCTATTGACAGATGTGCTGGATTTTTGCCTTGATTGGGAAATGCCTGCAGCCCCTCCAGCCTCAAGTGCAGCAGAGGGATGGGGCTGGAGAAGGTGCCAGGACAAGCCCCCCACTCCAGTGCGTTTTGGGGAGGTCGTGTATGTATCCATGCTTGCAAAGCTTCTGTATTACTGCCTATATTTTCTTCCAGAGTCCAAATACAGCTGAACACTTCCCATGCTGTGTGCTGTCATCATTGCTGTCCAGGGGGATTTGGGGGTGCTGTGCTGCACCCCAGCGGCAAAGATCCCCCAGGGATCTCTTTCCACCCCACAGCCAGGGCTGGGGCACAGCACCCACCATGGATGGGACTGGGGGGAAGTGGGGTGGCCCCTTACACCCTGGCTCACTCAAGGGTGGGTTGCTGAGAACTGGGCCAGCTGGGCAAGAAGCCCCCCCAAGAGAGGGACTGGACACAGGGGATGGAATTTGAGGCAAGAGGGACTCAGAGGTTCCTCTTGGGGTTTTGGGGGACCAGACATTCTCCAAGATGGGATGGACTGGGGGCGGGGGGGTGCAGAACCTGAGCGAAGGTTTGCTCCTACCATAGGGATGATCCCCCCCACTCTGCCAAGGGGACCCCCTTTGCCCCCGAGCCGTGCCAGGCACTGGAGCGAGGCAGGAGGGGATGCTGGGGAGAGGGAGAGCTGTAAAGCCGACGCATAATCGGCTTTACCAGGCACAGCGCTGCGGAGCCACGATGTGAGGGGAAGCAGGCGGGCGCCCGGGGCGCAGGCACAGCCAGGTATGTTCCCGGGATGTCTGCTCTGGGGGTACCCCCTGCCCCAGTGCTTGGATGCCTGGGTCCCCCCCGTGCTGTGTGGGGCCACATCGCCCCAGGTTTGGGTGCAGCAGGGCTGAGGTTTGGGAGGGCAGGGGGTGCCAGGGGTCTAGGGCATTGCTGCCACCTCCCAGCTTCAAGTGAGCCTGTAGAGACCCAGCAAGGTGCCATCTCCCCTCGCAGGAGAGGGGTACAGAGAGGTGCTCACAGCATGAGAGGGGACACGCTGGCCTCCTCTCTGTGCCCTGTTTGCCTCCCATTTCTGCCAGCTCAGGGATACTCATGCCACAGTGCTGGGGCAGCTATCCTCACAGTGCTTCAGCCTGTCCTCTTTCGTGGGGATTCAACCCTACTCCAGACCTGGCACTGCCAGCCCCCAAAAGTCATGAGGTTCTGCCCAAAATAGCAGGTTCTGGAACGATGCAGGGAAACCAACCATGCTTCTGGCACCTCGTGCTGCTGCCTGGCCATGTTCTTGGGAGGAGACAGGTCAGGAGACATGGGAACTGCCATGGGGAAATGCAACAGGGAAATGCAACAGGGAAATAATGCCCTGGATCCTCTCCACGCCCCCCACAGGGCCCCAGGGTCCTGGCACTCCTGGGCTGGGTCAGTCTGGGGAAAGGTTGAGTGCACAGCCCCCAGGGACATTGCAGAGTCCTGTAAGTACAATACAGACATTGTGGGGTCCTTACAGAGCCACATGGGGCCCATACACTCCCCTACAGGGACTCAGCACACCCCGGTGTGGACCTTGCACATTCCCATGGGGACCTTTGACATCCCTATGGAGCCATGTGCAGCCCATGGGGACCTTGCACAGCCCACGGGGGAGCTACAGCCCACAGGCACCTCACACCCCCCTATGGGGACTTTGCAAAAGAGCTCCAGCTCCCACTCAAGCCAAAGCACTGACTCAAGATCAGGTTTCTCCCACTCCTCCTGTTGTCCCACGGATCTAAGCCCTGCTTCAGGTCCCCCAGAACCTGGCAGGAGGGAGATGGGATCCCAGAGCAAGGGCCATGGCCTGGCCTTGCTCACTTGTGCTCTGAATGTTGGGGTCTCTTCAGAGGCACCCTGCATGGGCAGGAGCACCCGGGTTCGGGCACATGTGGAGGACCACAAGTTTTTTTTGGGGGAAAGTAGCACAGGAAGCCTTGGAGCAACCACTGAGATGGGGTAGAGCTGGGACTGACTCCAGTGTCTGGCAAACCACCAGGGTTTTCCAGCCAGGCCATGGCTGAATGGGTGCTGGGGGCCCTGCCAGCCCCACACCAGCTCCTCCAGGCCCCTGCGTGCCCAGGGAGATTAAGGTCAAGCCACCCTGCTAATCCCAAGGGGGGGTTAAGATGTGAGCTTGTGCCCACTGCTACCCCCCAAAGCTGCACCCCAAGGTGCTGCAGGTTGTAGGACCCCCACAGGGCACCCTGGGGGTGTCCAGGCAGGGCTGAGAGGCTGCAGCTCAGCCTTGAGGTGGGAGGTGTCTCCCCAGCAGGCTCCAGCTAAGCTTCCAGTGCTGGTGGGCACTAGGCACAAGCTCCTTAGAGATTCCTGCAAAAGGCTTCAACCTCCTGAACCCCGTGGGAACTGCTGGGGCACTTGGCTCTGCTCTCCAGCCCTGGCAGAGCAAGTTCCCCAGGCAATGGGCCTGCTGCAGGCTTGTGGCTTTTGGGGGTGCTGATACTGCACCCCAGCTGATGCAGAGGCTGGCACCTCTCCAGCACCTCGGCTGCAGTTGTGCAAGACTGAGCTCATGCAGAGAAGGTGGTTGCAGAGCCAGGGAGGAAGTGCTGGCTGGGGATCCTGTTTTGGGGCTCATGGCACCATGCTCTCACACACAGCTGGGAAGGGGAAGGGAGCAAGTTCCACAGGAGAAGTGAGGTCTGCAAGCACCAGCTAGGCCAGGCTTTCTGGCAAGGGAAATTCCAATGGGGGAAGTGCCATAAACCAAAATTTGTGGATGCTGGGTGTGGGGGGACACTCATGAAGCCTGGTGCCATGGCTGCACCCCAAGCCTCCTCCTGGGACCCCCCCA